>SEMN01000076.1:1202500-1580286 GCA_005408345.1 Macquaria australasica
ATATGAATCAGTGTGATGAATGTATATGTTCAGGCTCACTTTGTGTGTAGGTTAGTTTTACATTTTAATTTCCTGTTCTCTCTTTTGTGTGAGATGAAATCACTAAGCTGATCCCTCGTGTTTTTATACAGTGTATATAGTAGCCTATATAGTACATCCTTATAGAGGAATATGTAAGTTACAAAAACAATGAGAGGTGGTCCCGCTGACAATCAGGGATATACAGTTCAATTCAGTGTAACTACAATAGAATTTTGTTATACAATATGAAAAGAAGCATGTATAAATCATTTCATAATCATTGTCCCTCCTGGATGCAATAAGTGGGTTATCTCCCAGGCCTTCACCTAACCTTAGACCTATCACATTTTAATTGTTATTTGCAGTAAATCCTCCATTAACCTGCAGTTGTACACTTTTTTTTTTTGCAACGTGAATTAAATTTCCCAGACTCTTAATCTATAATCTGACTCTATTAAGATTCAGCAAATATTAAAAGCTGTACGATAATGTTGTGCAAATCCAAATTTAAACAGTGTTTGTGGCAATAAATTAGTTCAAAAGCGTGTGTGTATAAATATAAAGCTATTATTATAATTGACATGTTTAATTTGTGCAAATGGACTCCAGCGCTCATTTTTCATAGAGATTAATCTCCATGATATCATGGACCTCAAATGGGTTTTGTGAATCTGTCATATGCCATATATGCTGACCCCCTGCCAGTTCATGTTTGAGTCACAAAGAGATTACTGTAAAATGCTTCTCGGGCTGAATTACTGAAATCTGGTCCTCTGTTGTGAGTTTATAAAGTACAATACTGAAAAGTGACACACAATAATAATATCTGTGATACAAGAGAGGAATGGACTTGAGATAGCAGATTTTTATTGTAAATCTTACAAACATGACAGAACAGTCTATTATGTTACAAACAATCCTTCACCATGACAAGTAGCTCAGAAAAGGATGGATGGACAGGCACTAAATCAGGAATCTTCCCACCTAAATTCAGTTTATTCACAATCGTATTTTACCCCTGAGACCATCCACAGTAAGAATGTAGAGTGATACAGTTTGAAAAACTTTGATTGAAGTTGCAGCTATTTTCACTTTGTCATTATCATTTAAAAATGTCTCGCCAAGAGATTCCAACAATCCAGATTTCCTTTTTATCTTTTTGGGGTGGAAAAGCATTTGAAACAGCATTTAAACACAATGAAACATTAAAGCTGCTCTAATCAATATTTTTATACTAATAATGGATTAAATCAGTATGTGTAATGTATAGTAACGGGGGTTATCACCCAACCCTGCAGCTCCCCTCATCTCTACAGAGCATCTCTCAGCTCATTGTTGTGGTGTTACAGTGGTGTTTTGGTTCACTCTCACCGCTCTCTTCAATCTCGTCTCCAGACGCAGCAGGCAGCTGTTTTCAAATCTAAACAACCGGCCGACAGAGTTATCGACTAGCTGGTGAACGAAGTGGAGGCTTTAGCAGCTAAAGAGCCAGATATTTTTCTTAGGAGTTGGTGGAGAACAAAACGGAAAGTGAACATTGGACTTACATTTGCCAAGTGGACAGAACATGACTCATGCAAATGTTCCATGTCTCCTGGATGGGTAAATAGGCAGCAACTGTTTGTACACCATAACAGCTTTATGCTGTAAGGTAATATCATGTCAGTGTTCAGTGCAATGAATGCAGGTTTTTTTTTTTCAGATTTAGCATTGAAAACAGCATCATGAGACATTCAAATAAAATTTTCTCTAAGCTGTTTAGACAGTGTCATTAGGGAGCTAAGGAACACACATACTGCACGTTTGCATGAAAAATATTTTAGCTTTTGCTAAGGACTTTGTATACAGTATATTCTCATGATTGTTCACCTCACAACCTTCTGCGATCTATAATTAAGTACCTCCACTACACTGTCGACAAGTATTAGATGCTTAGTTTAAATGAGGCAGAGCATTTAATGTTTCCCATCTCCCTTTGCAACACTGCGACTTGGCTTTGACATCCATGAAATTCGAGACATCAATTGTATGTCACTCTCATTCTTAAAACTGTCCATCTTCCTGCCTTCTCCCCCCTCCCTGGTTGATCTAAGACAGCGCCCTGGTCCATTAACACTCAGCCATCATCCCTGTAATCTATCTCAGCACCTGTTTCAGATGCCACTTCTCCTTGAGTGAAGCTTGAAGAAGAGATTCACGTTTTAAATTCATTCAAGATCTTTTTGTAAAGCATACAAAGACCATGCTCAAAAGAAAAAAGGGAAAAGTTTTAATTGGAATTTTATCATGCAGCCTTCCTAATTCTTTTTTGTCCATGGTCTACTAATAGACTTTTGTCCCTGACTGTGAAATATTTGTCTTTGAGCTAATCTGCTTCATTCTGAATCCCTAATTTATGTCATTCATGCCCTTACACTGCCACCTTCTCTCATCTGTCAAAGGCTCTTTTCAACATGACTGTTTTACCAGTCCACCTCCACTAATATCCCGTATTAATCCCTGGCATGTAGCCGTGGCAACTGATGCCTCAGAGGTGCTGACATTAATCTGGATATTGCTGTATGTCTCACTAAAAGCCCCTGCAACTCAAACATGCATGCAAACACACACGACACACACACAGCAGCAGCAATCAGTCACACTATATCCCTCTTGTCTTTCCCTGCAATTAGTTTCCCTCCTCCTACACATCGCATCTACTTTATCTGCGTCAAAGACATTTGTGTCACACTGTTTCAGGGAGCAGAATAATGCACGCACTAATAATGGATTGTATGTACAGTACTAACTACATACCAATGTATGGCAGAGAAGAGTCCTGAAATTCATGTTAACACATTCAACTCCTAAGCGGAGTCAATGCAGTTTTAATGTTCCCTGTGGGGATACAGCATTTTATGGAGCTTTAAGCAGTGCTAGAACACAAAATATAGAAAATGAAGAGTAACATAATTCAAGTTACTCAGAAGACCTGGACCTTATTATCATGTTGGTGCAAGTGGCACTGATCCAGCCTGGTTTCTAATACCACTTACTGATTCATGGGGTCTGCCACTGCACTTTTCCTCTTAGACATGATTTATTGGTCAATGTTAAACCAATCACAGCAACACAGAAATCCCAATCAAAAACAATTGCAGCTTCACTTTTAATTTAAGCAATGCCATTACATTTCTGAGCTCTGAACATATCCCCAAATTTAACTTGTCAATGTCATTTCTCCATGCAGCACTATTGTGTTAGTGTTGGCTTGTTGCATAATGTGGTAGTGCCATTAGTAAAAAAACAAACAAAAAAAAAAACAAAGTTAATCATCCAATTAAAAGTACCCTGGCAGCCCACAAATGTCTTCTTGTATGTCCATTTATCCATGTGTACAACATCTTTTATGGAAATCTTTTGTGTCAAATCTGATTTACCTAACCCTAACTCTGATATATCAGGATTTTTTTAACACCACGGCCAGTGCCCAGACCTGCTCCACCCAACTAGTACTGTTTAAAGCTGAATATTCACGTTAATTAGAAACAACAGCTAAGGCTGACAAATATCCAAATTTTACTACTTACAGAAACAAAGTGACAAAATAGCATATAAAAAAGCTTTGAAAAGCAAAGGTCAATTTTACATCCAATTGAAGTTTCTCTAAATTTAACATATTTTTGCAGCTCAATTTGCTGTTCAATTCTTTTAACCTTTCTAACCTTTTTCTATTTGACCAAAGTTTGTAATAGGGACATTTCATCTGTTCTGAAGGTGGACTTTTATGAAGGCGTTTGAAAACAACTGTCCCAGTTCTGTTTACATCTGTCTCCTTCTCTCATTCACTTTGCTTTTCAGTGATTTCCTGATAGGAGACAGGTGGCAGTGAGGGAGAAGAAACAAGCAGGAGGAAAGACAAACAGATCACACTTGCAGGAGTGGTGTGTTCCCTTACTGTATGCTTCTAGTGATCACAAGAAAAATAGTGCAACAATAACATAACAGAGAGAAAGCCAATACAAATGCAATATATTTTGTCCTGTTTTTGTAATAAAATTAGATAGTAATGTTTCTTCTGGGCCGTTATACATCCTTCTGAGCATTATCCAAACAGATCACATAAACTCAGCTTAATGGGAAAATTGGCTTACTGGAAACCAAGCTTTAATCACACTATACATTAATCTAATTATTCTCAGTAATCAGGTTGCATAGGAAGTGCATGTAAATGAACTCTGTGATAGCAGGCTTTAATTTAAGTGTATTGATCCACCTTAATTAATTTTTTTTTACCTTGTTTGAAAGATTTGACAGCCTTCCCTGACGTTGTTGGTGAATGGAGACTGCTTCGTGTGCAGGTTCCTTATGAACAACAGGCATGCTGCTTGATTTGCATAGGCTATTTACACTTATCATTCAGCGTAGACTGTAGACATAGCGGCGATATGTACCCTGTTGAGCGGGAGGCGGGTCACTCCCCGCTGCCTTTTCTTTTTAACCAACAAGCCACACTGTTGTTCTAATGATTACCTCCATCACCTCCAAGAAGGGATGTCTGTGCACCCTGCCACGATACCAGTTTAGAGGATCTTCCATGCTGAAGTAAATTCCACTGTAGAGATGTCTTCTATGACAATCTGCACAGTGCAGCTTTAGCAGTACTATTGTTTTGCCCCATAAGGCTCAGTTGACTTTTTAAAACAGAATTATCTTGTGAGCTGTTTGGTCATATATGTAGTGTGAGCGTGGATAATTTATATTCAATTGATGCATTCATGAGCATTGCCCTTGAAATCTCCAGCCCATATTTTGTATGCAGAGCACCTCGCATCGGCAGATTCAATTAAGAGAGTATACTTATATATGCTAAATCTATGATTGTGGCATACAGCAGTCACAAGTGACTTGCTAATCAGCTTTTGTGCCTTGAAGAGACAACACGTCAATCAGATTTTTTTCTGAATTAAATTACACAGAGGCGAGTCATGTGTGGGAAACCTGAGGCACACACAGAAAATCATTCTACCACTAATTTTGTCCACTATACTTGGTATTTGCCAGAAGGTTTTTGTGTATTTTCAGCATACAGTAAACCAACTTGGAGCCAAGTAAAAACTTTCAGAAGCTGACTGTTTCTGTAATACATTTGGAACATGAACACGTTTTCTGAAAAGCTGCTCTATACTGCCAGAAAGAGGACGCGATTAAATCTTCAATTCATTTTCTTTGATCTGAATCACAGAAAATGAACCGTAAATTAAAGCTTACTTTTTATTTGCATTTGGTTTGAGTTCAAATTCAAAGTTCAGTTTTTTTTTTGTGTCCACAAAAACCACACAGACTCACAAGTAGGTCTACTAGAGGTTTGGTAACCTGTCATTCTGCCAAGTTAGAGACATCAGTGGCAAAATGTTCTCACTTCTAACACACTGGACAACATTTCAGGAGTGTGAGGGCAGAGACCCACATTTTCGGACATTTTGATGGACTTCTTTGGTCCACAGTCGACTTTGATTGGTATTGATCTCCCCTACCACCTGCCAAAGGAAAATAACAGAGAAAAGATAAACACTCAAAGGCTAGAATAAACCTCTCAAAATAGACGCTTGGTGACAGCACAATGGATTCAGAGAGACGCACCGCCACAGAGGTTAGCATTTCCATTGCAGGTTTTATGTCACATGGTGGCCAGCATGCCATTCGACAGTACCTGCATGTGAAAAGAGGAAGTTTTCACATGACACAAAGGGCAGAGTGACGCTTGTTATAAAATGTATGCAGATGAGGGATAAACCCTGGTTTACTGGTGGAACTGTTTCGACCCTGTGTGTTTATCTGATTTTATTATGCAACCAGCTCATTACCACCCTTCTCGTTCCATTGTCGTAGCCAAAGACCAGATAAAGATGTGAGGGGATTAGCATAATGAAGCTCTCTCTAATAATTGACCTGTTGTGTGTAAACACTGGTCCTATAGCTGCACAGCTATGTGAAGACCTGTATAGAGATCATATCGAAGGGGATAATTAGAGATATCTTATCCAAAGAAAAAATGGGAAAAGTGCATTAAAACCCCAGAGGAAATAGTTAAAAAACTGTGCCTTTCACTTACCTATCAGCTTCATCTCTAATTAATATGCTAACAAGCCTTGATAAGACTATCTAATCACTTTATAGATTGCAGTCATAGTGGAAATAATCCTAAATCAGGACGTTTCAGGTCATTTAAGCTCCATCGATGCACTGTTCCGCAGGGGCAGCAATAATGAGATGGTAAGAAGTCTCCAGTATCTACTTTGTAATCCAAAACAGTGTGGATGTTCAGTACCAGGAACTGGAAAAAAATCCATATATTCAGCTCATCTATCCATCCACTTAGGAAGACTGCCAGATGTGGTTGAAAGATCCTGATATAACTAGTAAGGGAACAATGAATGAAGATTTGTCATTACCCTACTGACTATCCATGAAAAAAATATGATCTTTTCTGATAAAGATTTTTTTTTTTTATCAAAGCTGGTTTATAGCACTGTAGAGTAGTCTGGCTCCAATGACAAGGAAGATGGTAAGTAGGCAGACTCAGCAGACATTTTGCTTTCTTAGAGGTGAATGTTTATTTACAGTGCTCTCCATAATAATACAGGAAAAACAAGAAAAACACAAGAGAAATAACTCAGAACTAAGTCATAACAAATCAAACTAAGACCACCTCTCCTCTCAAAGAGCAGCAACACAACTGAATATATAGGGTGTTCAATTAACAACTAGAGCGCTGCAGCCAATACCACAACAACAAAGGTTGACCTCCACAGTAGCCTTAATACAATGCAATTCCCTCCTATTCTTGGACTCCTTTATAAGCTCAGTTACATTTCTAATGGGCTGTATAAAAGGTCAGTAGGCCTACACACTGCTTCAGCATACATCAAACTCAAACAAAACATTCCTTTCACAAAAGAAAACCCCTCCACTTGGTTGGGCCCATGATGTCAGCCATGACATCACCAACACCATCAAAATCAGGAAATGCTGGGTGGCCCCCTCCCAAACAATAGACCTGCATGGTGAGTCTGAACATCATATATACACTTATTAAGAGAACACAAACACAATCGCCACCAACAACAAACAAGCTGTGTGTCTTGTGGTATATCCTGAAATATATAGACTGATGGGTTCATTTTTTTAAACTTGCAATTAAAGTTTCAGTCCGAATATCTCTGATAAATGTTAAATGTCAAACGAAATCTTCAGTATTGTTGCTACAGTCCCAGCAAGCATGGGTCAGATTTTAGCCAGTTCCCTGATATACTACTGTCATATTTATTAACTTTATCTCTCATATAATCGATTCTGTGCATAATTCAACATCAGATTAATTGTAAATTTGCAAAAACTGTGATACATTTTGTTAAATTACAACAAACATTCCAAATTACAAACATTCCCTCCTTCTTGGACTGATATTAGTGTAAGTGTATTTTCTTTTCCATGATGAATGAGGATATTTAGTTGAGATAGATAAACTCCAGTTTTAGTGATATTCTTAACTTCAGTTGAAAGATTTTGTGTTCCTCTGTGGGCTGGGAAATCCAAAATTTCTAAAACTATAGATGAATAGAAAAATGCACGGTGGCTGATGTGAAACAAGGTCGTTTTTCTTTGTTCATAACAAAGCTGACTTGTGTGTGTTTCAGCTTGGGCTGTTTATTCTGTGACTTGTTGTTTAACACACTCATCTATTTTCTAAAACTGCGTTTTACAACATTGTTTTTTATCCATTTCTAGCTGTTTTTCATGCTTTTTTTTTAAATTAATTAATTTTTTTTTAAACATTTTCATTCTTTGAACTGTTTCGAGCCTCGTGTCACATCCACTTATGATAATACTGATAACCCTTTGTTTAAAACCTGCTGCAGTTGAAAGGACATTAGTGGATTTTTGAATGGAAGACTGGCTGGTGTCAAGCAATTACAAATCCATTGTCATCATAATCCCTGGAGAGAATGTGTCTTTTATTAGATGCTGCTTTACGATCCATTTAATTATCTCCCTTTTGAAATGAGATCACCGGGGGGCTATCACCTCTGACCACATGTAATCACATTGCATGTTTCCATTCTGTGATAATCAGAACTCATGTCGAGCAATCAATATTTTGACCAGTGATAAATCAGCTGAAGACTGCATTCTGTCTATAATACCCATGAGCCTCTGACTCTGGAACATCGCCGTTCATTTGCTATCATCTGTCATGTAATGCTTCTTTGTTTGCTGGTAATACATGCTGATGCGCCACCTGCATTTCATCCACTCTTCTCGAGTATCTATATTCTATATTCTGAATCTATCTACAAAGAATAGGATTGCTTTTGATTGGGGCGGAAATCACGGGCTCAGCCGGGAGACGACAGAGCATCCAGTGCAGCACGCTTCAAGTGACAATAAGCTGATTAGCTCTGCTTTTTGGCCATATGCATTCCACTTGAGATGCAACAAGAGCACAAAATGTGAGTGAGTAGGTTCAATAATTTACCTACTTACGTTGTTGCTGCTGCACAACAGGGTTATTCATATTCATCACAGTACTTTTATTTAATCATAATGCTGTCACAGCCTTTTTCACACATATGGCATATTTGTGCTGAACATGTTCTGGTGTTGAATTTGTTTGAATTTGTTTACATGTTTACACAAGATGGCAATGTTGGTCAGTCGGTCGGTCCACCACTTTGGTCCAGACTGAAATATCACAACATTAACTATTAAATGGATTGACATAAAATGTTGTACAGACATTGATGGTGCTCAGAGGATGATCCTAATGACTTTTCCACTACCGGCACTGTGAGTGAAGTGTCTCGATTGTCATGGTACATAAGTCACGTCCCCCTCAGGATGAATTCAGTCATAATTTTCTTGAGACAAAAAAAGAATCATCAGGTCACAATTTCACTTTTTCCGACACTTTGGTTTATGACCAAATGCATCAAACTCAGTGCAGCCTCACAGAGCCGCTAGCATGGCTGCAGACTCTTCGTCTTGTTACACACTTGCAGTTTGATGCTTTTATGAGTCAATGTGCCTTCTAATAACCTCGGACAGTGCGGGTCTGATCAATCCAGTCTAGATGTAAATAATAACCAAAATGAAACTCCGCTGACCCTGGCTGTGTGATCGTTATGGTAAATGAAGTGAAGTAATTTAACAATAAAGATGATCAGATTCCTCCATCGAGGCCCCCTAGGCTTTGGAACAACCTGCTGAACAGGATCAGATTAGCCAACTTAATATCTGCAGCTAAACTCGCTTTATTTGAACTCTGTTTTGATGTTTTATTGGCTCTCCTGTGTGTTAGCCCAGTGAATTCAGTGAGCCACTTGTGAGTTAAGGGGAAATGGTAGTTGAGAAATGGTTTCTATTACTACCTCTTTTCAGCTGTAAAGATGAGCTGCAGTTACAATAGAAAATCCTGTTCAGTGTATCAAATAACACTCCATGTAATTTTCAGAGGGACTATTCTCAGTAATGGAGCAGCTGAGAAAAAAAAAATCTAATATTCACAAAATTGCTTCACTACTGAGTCTGATCAAGCTGCTGAACTGTATAAACTGTGTAAAATGCTGTCTGTATCCTCTTTGGATATGTGATAATCGTTATTTAATGCTGAAAGACCATGACAGCCCATTTTAATAATTCACTTTTTTATTTTATCATGGTAAATACTGTTGACCATAAATTGCTCTAATGTGTTCTTAATGTAGGCTTTATGAGAGCTCTCTGTGGTCTTCTGTGTGAGTGTGTGTGAGTGTGTGTGTCTTAGGAGCGGATACACATTACAATTGTTGTCCAAGTGATCTGTGTAAATCAGTGTTGACATTTGGGTGACAAAATCATACAGTGTTGGTTTTTAGGATTCTATCCTTTTACTTCCCCAGTCATTTTTTTCATTAAAATGATTTGAAATATGTTTTATTTGTGGGACTACCAACGTCACAGGTGTGAGCGAGGGTAAAAATAACAATAATTACAAACCTGGCCAGTGAAAACATAGTGCAGTGTGCCATGAGTGAGGGTATTATTTCATAATCCAGTTCATCCAGGTTTCTTTGCAAAGCCACAGCTCAGCTGAAGTTAACCCTCACTCACCAAATGCGGATTATAGAATCTTAGCTGCCAACGCCTGTCCACCAGTTCACCCACATTTTTGCACACATCGTTCTTTGCCTTTTCTGTGTGAAATGTAGCACAAACCAGCGAGTCAAATTGTTTATTGGTGGATGTTTATTTCTGTTTTAGTTCAGTCACACATAATAATTTGTGTTCTCTTTCACAACTTTAAGCCTATATTCCACAGTACCAATACCATATTTACTCATCTGTTCAAAATGTGATCCTTTGTGACTGTTAACACTAAAAGATGTGTGCATGTTGGTGGAAATGGGTCGTTATGTGTGGGGCGTCCAGTCTCTGTGGGTGTCAATAAACTTCCAGTCAGCTTTTCCGTCACTGCATAATTTTTCATCTGCATATCATTGTTTGACCCTTTTCAAGTACTTTGCAATTACCAAACCAAGGACCTGACATGAAATCTCTCCGAGACAACAGCTGGAGCTTTACATAACAATAACGCTATCGTTCCTGCCACATTGTGAATTAACATTGAGTTATTATTAAATGTGTGCTATCTCCATTAACCATGCTTGCCACTTGTGTTTTCTGACGCCATTTCCCCGATGTTGTAAGTGAAGAACCTCTCATGCAACTGTTTAGTGCCACTGGATCCATCCTCAGTGTCTGTGAAGTTCCTTTTTAGAGCTTTTAAATTCATTACAAACAATGTCCAAAGAGAAAATGGCAATCATAGAGTCCTGTAGTATGACTTCATATGACACAAGTGGGACAGTTTTTTTCAGAATTAATAGAGGACCTTTCAGTGTTGCCGACTGATATTCATTAACATCATATTTGAACAGTCGAGTGGTGAGCCTTTGGTGAACAACCTGCATTCGCTATTAAATCTACTTACTATTTAACCTAAACAATAACTCTGACTCTAATTTAAACTTAAACCGCAAATCTTACCTTGTTCTCTTTCTAAAATCAACATTAACCCTTAAAATGAACCTAAATCACACGGCGTGGCTCTAGAGATGGCAATGTCAGTCGGTCAGTCTACGGTCCACACTGAAATATCTCAAGAACTATTACAAGGATTGAAATGAAATGTTGTACAGTCAGTCATGGTCCCCAGGGGATGAATCCTACTGACGTTGGACTTTGGTGACTTTTCCCCTAGTGCCACCATGAGGTTAAAATTTTTGGTTGTTATTGAAATGTGTTGACAACTATTGGATGGATTGTAATTAAATTTGAAACTCAGTCATGTTCCCCTCAAGATGATTTGTACTGTCTTTGGTGACCACTTAGCTTCATCTGGCGCCATCATCAGGTCAAAATTTTAATTTGTCCAATACTTTATTTATTTATAACCAAATCCAAAACTAATGACATTCCCATGAGCCTCAGCTGTACGTTATGTTTAGTGCTAATTAGCTAATTTGTAAAGATGAGCATGCTAACATGCTCATCTAACATGTCATAGAGGTAAACATTATACCTGCTAAATATCAGCATGTTAGCAAGCTGACGTTAGCAGTTAACTCAAAGCACCACTGTGCCTAAGTACAGACACACAGAGACGTTAACTATGACTGTAGACTCTCTCTCATTATTGTGAATATTGTCTGAAACTGTACAGGAAAATATTTAACATCATTGAACCATACAAATATTGTGTGAGCCTATATTTGGGTTTTCGGCCTCACAAAAAACATCTATATATGTACTGTAAATATGTATATAAGACCATGCTGCAAAACCAATTCAACATGGGATTTATGAGTCAGGGACGGATAAAACAAGGACATAACATTTAGAAATGTTTCCACGTAGACCGACATTACATATTTGTTGCAGTTCTTTGTGAAAGGAAACTTGACTGGATTAATACAATTATTTTACATGTACTGTACAAACATGTAATGTACATCTGGGACAGACAGTAACGAACCCAGCCACCTCTGCTAAACAGTCTGTGATGTCGTTGTATGTATGAATATCTGATTGGTCTGTATTTTGTGATCATGGCAAATTGCTGGATGGTGAATCAGGGTCCCCAGCGAGAGTAGAATCAAAATGAATGTGAATAATCCCCTGTAGTTTCATCAAGAAAATTGCTGTATGTATTTCTCCCCCACCTCTTCCAGACACTGTGGAGAACATCTGTGCTGCACATCAGAGGAGCTGCGACTTTTGTATTTGACTGTGCGTGCGTGGTGAATGTGTTTTGTGTGCATGTGTATGCGTGCACGTGTGTGTGTGTGTCTAATTGCAGTAATCTGCCAAGTGTGGAAGAAATTCATCTGTTTGGCTGTGCTGTACAATCCTTTAGGTATGGCAACAAATTGGATTAGCATATGATGCAGATTATCCAGTCATCACTGAAGGCAGATTGGTGTGAAAATGGCTGACACACAGACAGAAGCCGACAGGGGGGTTGATGGAGTCAGACATATTTCAAACTTATTAGAAGTGCAATAAACCAGAGCTGAACTGCAAAAAACTACAGGCTCAGTGTGGGATTGAACTTTAAATCTTAGCTAAGACCTAGAAACACTGAGAGAGTAAAAGAGGGAGGAAGTTGGATTAACATGTGCTGCAGATTATCCTGTCATCACAACAGAAGTGTTTCATGACGGTTGCCTCCAGTGTTAAACAGATCTCCGATACTGTAATCCAGTACACACCAAACATCTTGTAATTAACCTGATGACCACTTGGCATTTTGGATGGTTTCCAAGTCTGTTCCAAAGCTATGGAAGTCTTAATTAAAATTAACAACACATACTGTGCAGCCGCGACGCAGGAGTTATGACGCTTTTTCACTTTCATTGCTGGAAATCAACAAAAAGATGAATGGACGTTTTTTTTTGTTTTTGTTTTTTTGTTGTATTTAGGATATTATACCACAATCCACACCCAAAACACACTCAGAGACACATGCACAAACATCCAGAATTACACACACAGTGATGACAGGTTTAACATCTTCATTTTCACAATATTAATATTACATTCTTTGTAGTTTTTGGCACACACTGTGTCACTGAGGTACTGTGAGTTCACCCAGCACGTCGCGAGAACACCTCTGAGCTCAGACAGCCTGTTGAATAAACATTATTTTCATTTGAAATATTTTTTCCCACATTAAAAGCTGAAGCATCACAACTTTTGAAATGTTTTGCATCATTTCAGTTTTGATAAATGGATTGAATAGCATTTTGAAGAGCGAGCCAGGCAAGCTGTTTATCTGTTACTTCCTGCCTTTGGATATTCATATGCTTTTCACAGATCTTTAGACTGGATTTATTTGCTGCCCCACGTCTGGGGGGTCATAGTGGGGTTACATAGGTGCTGGAGCCTGATGTTGATACAGCTGAAGAGGAAGACACGATAAAGCGGGACTATATGTTCAAAGACATGTTTCATTTGCCTGAGGGCAGGAGAGACAGTGCTTTAATTTGACATGATATGATAGGCACATATATGCAACTTCACCTAAATCCTTCACTTAAAGTTCAAAAGAATTCTCGATGGGATTTGTATTAATAGTTGTACCTGCGTGTTTTATGAAGATCCCTTCTCACACAGGCATTTATATCAAGTTCTTAAAAACATCGGTTTCTGAGTTCTGCATCCCTGGGAGAGGAGTTAATCCAACCTCTATTTCAAACAGGCAAGTCAATTAAAAACTGAATTTTATTCAAGCTGAAGGTCCAGAAAGACTAGAGATGGGGAACTGAGTGGAAATTAGCATAAGCAGAGAGACAAGACAAGAATAAAATCAGTGAAGTAAACAGAAATAGTAAAGTGAGAAAGATATTAGACACAGCAAACAATGTACAAATAACAAGACAACTTAAAACAATCAAACGTGATGGAAAATATGCAAACACATTTGTGTAAAGATCATGCAGAGGGTGTGGGCAACATTTTGAATGTAGAGAAAAATATTAAAAAGAAAATGTTGATCCATTATTGCCCTCTGCTGGACTCCGGTCTCACCCTCAGGGAAAGGCAACAAAACAGTCTCTCATTTCATTCATACATACATATCACAACACAGCTGCTAAATATTTGATTTTTACAGTCAAACAATCTGACCTTGTTTTCATATTTGAATCCCCCTTTTTCCAGTTCATTGTCTTCTTGGGGTTATTGTATTTATGAATGACTTCATTCCGTTAGTCTTCCTAGTGATTTTGTGTGTTTTTCTTGATATATTTTCAATGTATTTGTAGTTTTGAGATAGTTCAGATGTGCACAATGTTAATGTGTAATGTACTATTAATATTGTTTTGTGTCTGGCTTGGAGGCGTTTTCTGATCCTGTAGTTGTAGCCACACCCATAGGTGGGACTAATACTATTAATTCAAAGACAGAGACCTGAGCCTGTTTGATATCTGTATACCTGACAAAAAGCCAATTTACTTTTTCAAATGCAAAGAGAAAATCCAGCAGAGTTGCTAGTCCTGGGGAGGCAGAAATCACAGTCAAATAATGTTTAGAAAGTAAATAACATCTCAAACTCTTCTTATGAGACTTGTCCTATATGTCCTGTGCTGTATTATGCCATGCCTTGTCCCTAAAATATGTGTTATGTCCCAAAACGTGGTGCTGATTTTTGCGTAGGAAAATGTAAATTTAGCAAAACGATGCAGCGTTTGGAACTTCAAAGAAACTTATGCAAAAACTAAATAACTAAAATATAACAGACAATAATTGAATGGCTTATATAAAAACTACACTTAAAAACTCCCATTTTAAACACGGACACTTTAGAAGAAGCATCACTCCTATGTTATATCCTCATTTTCTATCAGTGGGTGGGTTCATTGTGAACAGAGAGATGTGGATTTAAATGCAGCATTCACTCCCAAACATTTTCGACAGGGCTGGGAGAGAGTGAGTATTTAGTGAGCTTCTATGCTATGCATCTAAAAAAGAAGGCTTCTTAGTAATCACAACATCAGCAGAAGGACAGACATTTTGTCTCAATCATTGATCTCGCTCCAGTTGTTTGTTTCATGTTCCTCTGTTTCCAGCTTCCAAGCAGACTTATGTCTCATCACAACTCTCAGCGATGTGAAAACCCAGTCACTTAGAATCTATGCAGTCGGACTGAAGTCAAGTGAAATCAATTTCACAGTGAGCCGATACAAAAAGATACCGTTGGAACGATTCAACTCAACTTGCGGCAGTGAAATAAACTCAAATTGAGAGCCGTGCAGAGATGGGTGATTAGATAATCCTTTTCCCCAGCTGCTCTGGTTATTTATTGTATTATTTTTGAACAGTGTGGTGTAAATGAAATTGTCATGCTTAAAAACAGCAGTTATATTTAAACTGTTTAGGCTGGATTTACTGTGGCATGATATGATTGGGGCGAATAAGTCAAAATATCAAGGGCTTCAAGTGCAGTCAAGTCACTGGCAGTATGGTTGTTTACAGACATTTCAGAAAATGACTTGGCATTTTATTTGTTGGACAAACTGTTCATGATGCCACTAACATTAGCCACATAAGCTAGATGGGTAATATTTGTGGTTGCTGTATTGCCACATCAGCTCATCACAGCATTATTTGCTAACAGTTAGCAGTATTCTCATTGGGCTTCGTCTTGCAAGCTGTTTATAGAGGCCTCAGTACTGAGGCTGTAAGTACTGTCAGGCCAGCTTGAATCATGACTATGTAGCTTTTGCTGAACAGCGGCCTCTGTGGCCACAAATAGCAACTACATGATAATGGTAAATACTAAAATTGAGTATAACACTACCATGTAGCAAGATAAATAAAGTAATAAAGTCAATGAGCTGGCTCAGAAATGGTGATTATAGAGGTACCTTAAGTTGGCTAACATTAGCCACCATTAACTACTGGTCATACCAGACCTATTAAGGCTGAAGCAGCAAAAACCCCTGAGTGTAGTGAACTGAGCAAGTGTGCATTTCATTGCTTATGAATTCAACTTTTCATTTGTAAGAAGAAGAAGCCACATAGTCTCACTTTAAAACTTGTAAATCAAACCCCAATATAGAGTTTGCTTAAGAGAAAAACAAGCATAGATGAAGAGATAAGTATATTTGCTGTTTCAGTTTCCACTTGCTACTAAATTGCTAATTACTAAATATTTTACTGATTGCACCTTTAATGTGCAGGCAAAAATAATGTATTTACGTTCAACTCTGGTGGAATGGAACTAGCTTCGGTCCGACTATGATGATTGTGTCATTATTCATTCAAGCTAAGAAACAAAACAAGGGGAATAATTGTGAAATCAATGTAAGCACCTGAAGCTTTTGTGCATCTTTTCACTTTGTGTTTTGCTTTTTTTCTGATTAATTTTGTCTATTTTTGTCTTAATTTAATAAAGACATAACTAGAAAACAAATCAGACTTTGACTTAAAATTACAAGTGTTTCTGGCAGAGGAACACAGCAGTATGTACTAGAGGTAATGTATTGTCTGCCTGCCTAAATTGTAAGAGTTAATTAGATCTGGATGCTGCAACCAAACTGTGTTGGGAAAGATGTTTTTGTGTGTGTGTGTGTGTGTGTGTGTGTGTGTGTGAGTGTGTGTTTCTTATGGAGCAAAAAAAGGATAACTCCAAGTGCTGTAACTAACAGCCTACAAATTGATCAAACTTCTCATTTCATGTTCACTAGAGGGCAATGGTGAGGTTAAGAGATGAGATTGAGAGCAGTGACCCAGAAGTTCAAGTGCTGATCCTTTATCTCGTGTTGCAGGAACATAGTGCATATTTTGTATCTCAGGCTGCATCTGGAATGAGTGGAATTCAGATGGAAATCTGAGTCTTGTGATTGTCGTGTCGTCCACACTGAAGAAAAGCCTATTGGGAAATATCCATGGACATGTTTTGAAGTCAGATGCAATCACAAAACATAATGCAGAGGAAGTTCAAGCACTCTTCTATTTAAAGTTTTTGCACCACAGTAAACAATGAGATCTATTCAGAGGGAAATTGTTTGGGGCATTATGTTGATTTCAGTGGTCAATCTGACCTGTGTCAAGTGGCGTGAGTATGGGACTTCAACAGTATTGTATCCCAACACTCTCCCATCTCGGTCGCACGTTAGACCCCACCTTGTTGCTATAAATGCCTCCATGGACTCCAATGGCTACACCATCTGGTGGAGGGGGAGGGAGGGGGGGACAAATCCCTCCTGTTTACTCCCCAGTGTGCCATTTCAGAAGGTCAAGGTACTATACATTTCCCTCAGGCCGAGAAGAGAAACAAATCAAAAGAGTATTTTATGCATCACTCCCTAATAATCTGACTTACTTTGCTTCTTTGTTTTTTGTTTTTTTAACCAAACCAAGGACAGATATGCGGGCACAGGGAGATGAAAGTCAGGACAGAATATACAGCACACAGCAACTCCCACAAGAAACCAATAAAGCAGAGCGTGAGGCTTCTCCCAGCTCTTTTTCTCTTCCATTAGCAGATGATGATGATGCCAACTAAAAGCATGAGAAAGGTCTTCGTATCAACATGTCAGCTTAAGCAGTTCATACCACCAGATATAAATTAAATGTCTTTCAAGCTTTTTTCAGAAAAACAGTTTCTGAAGTTGGAAAAACAGTTGGAAAAACAGTTTGTGTTTGACTCCATGGAGGCATCTTTGGAGGTATACATAACCAACATAGACTTGTTTCAATAGATAGTGATGTACCTCTACTCCCACTAGAAATATCAAGCCCTGGTTGATGGACCATGTCCAACAATGTGTGGAATTAAGGAGGTTACGTTTTTGTAAATACGTAAAACCTCACTCATTTGTCACAATGAAGCTTACTCAGGATGTTTTGCGCAATTTCGGTTTCATATTTATTTTCTGTTGAACTACAACTGACTGTGTTTTTTCCCCCCTCTGTTACTGGAAATCCTATCCAGCGTGGTCTAATTTTCATCTGCACTTGGGATGATGAAATATGTTGGCGTTGACTATTCCACCACTGCACACAGCCCTGCCATTTAAAACACAAGCTCACCTCAACAGTGCAGAACATCTTTGAACCTGGTCTCTGCTTATAGATACAACATCCAATCTTATCATAGATTGAAAATAACAAGAGGGTGATGACTGAGCGTTCCCATTTCACTTTATGCAGTGATAAATAATAGACATCATTCATGGGATACAACTTTTTGCACGTTGACGAACCACAAAACTCCATTAATGTGAACTTCGTGGGTGGCCTGATGGGCCTCTGGGGAATGCAAGGTATGCCCTGATACCAGCTGAGATAAAGTGATCTCTATATGGACCTTCTGACCTCTGAGGTAAATTATAAAGGCTCTCCAGAATGTCATAGTTTATATGCAATGGTATATATTTACACTTAATGACTATAGATTATTAAAGCTGATACTTGGGGGGTCAAGCCTGGATCTACATGAAGCTGTCAGTGATCACAAGGATGTCTTTCTCCCCTCAAATGATCACAGGTTTAGTTCACAAACCTCAGTCTTTCTGTCCCTATTGTATGTGATCTGCTGGAATGGAAATCCAGTAATAAAATACTACTGAAAGAGGTTGTTTGTTTTTTGTTTTGTTTTTTTGTTTTTTTTGCTCAATTTTAATGGTGCTTTTTCCCCATCCCATCCCATCTTACAATGGCAGGATACTGAGTTGAAATAACATGCAGCCCATACCTTCCTTATTTTCAGTTCAACAGAGTGTTATCCTAATATTTGTACAAGTGCTTTGTCAATAGTGATGTTTCCTGTCCTACCATTTTACTTTCCCCAAATAATCATTATCAGGAGAAATTATTTCTGGCCAAATCTCAACTTCAATGTTCCAGTCAGAACCACTCTGAGGGAATCATTTCAATTAGGGCCAGCGCAAAAAGCAGCAATTAACATCTTAAAGAGTGAAAAGTTGGTTAATTGCTGTTTTTTGTGTCGTTTGATTTAGACAGGCTGAAGGGAAAGTAGACTAAGATTGGTCTGGTTACAGAAGCTTCTGAGGTGTTTGTATGTTCTTGGGAAGCAGAATATTCAGGACCAGTGCACCATGGGTAGAGATCAGTTCTTCTGTGTGAAAATGGCCATATTATCTGATGTGAAGGGATTGTTTTGGGTCTGTTATGGTTGGCCCCGGTGCAATAGTGTTGTGTAAGAAAACATGATAATGTTTTATCTGTTGCCTGGATACAAAAGAATGAAATCAGTTCCACAAGGCCTATAGTTTGGGGGAGAATGTTTGACTGCATTTCTCTGTATTACACGCCTAAATGTTTTCAGCATTCAAATCCTCACTACGTTTTCGATGGAATAAGTAGAAAATGAATAAGTAGATTGTTTTGTTTTGTTTTTTTGAAGAAATGGCTAAAAACAATTTTGTGGATTCTGCACAGGAATAAAAGCTTTTCTGTAAAAAATATACAAGTTACAAATAAACATGTACGCTAGTGGATGGAGCTCACCGGCTACCCACTGAGACAGGATGCAACAAACGTATCAGACTTTCCAAAACAAAACAAGCCAACCAGTCCAATCTGGAAGGCATGTTTTCAACTGGGCAAAAGGCTGTCACAATGACTGGCCCTATGCCTGATAGGCCTTGATTTGTAGACATCAACTGCTCTATTAACCCCTTGTGCAAAATGCTGCATGGAAAAGAAAACCTATGTCACCACTGCACATGCATGCACACATGTTCAACATGTATGCAGAATTTTTCAGTTCAGGAGTCAGTTTTGTCATTTACTGACATTCTCACAGCCTATACTGCTTGATCTACAGGCCATTTGACTAACAGGAAATAAACTGAACTAATTGACTGGGATGATGCTCTAATCAAAGCGATCTAATTTATTCTGTGTACATACAGTACATGGAAAAGTCCTCTCTGCATGCTCTGGGACAGCATGACTCCCTCTGCCTTCTTCTTGGTGATTTTTCATTTTGGCAGAGACACTCATCAATGAAATATTTCAAGGAAATTACTGCAAGTACTTCAACTGCCCAGAAAGGAGGGTCATTTCCGAAGAACCTATCATGTGTGGTGACTAATAGGACTTCAATGCTGAACAGCTGATCAGCATTTTTACATTTATTTCAGCCGTACTGCTGTGCCCATGCATTAATGGTGTGTGAAACTGCAATCCAGGAATGGAATGACAACATATTGCTTTCTCAGAGCTTAGCGTCAAATGTTTATCTGCTCGGCTTAGGCTTCAGTTCACATCCTGAGCCTGAGCTGCTGCAGCAACAGCCTCTTGGCAGTGCTCTCTCATTAACATATAGGTCTGAAACAGCCTTCTGCTCACACATTTGATCCCTTTTCAACTAAGGGGCCTTACACCCGAGTTGCCTCAATAGCTTTTATTCCTCACTATGGGGGGTTTTGGTAGAAAACTGCATTAAAAACGGCAGCAGAGCCTTTCACTGCTGTGTAGCTCAAGGGAAAGAGCCAGCATCTCATCAGTGGTTTCAATAAAAAAAAAGTAGAAGTGACCTTTTCAAATACCAGGGATTTTGTAATCACACTTTGTGTTATTTATATTCTGACCTGCTCTCATTCAAAGAGGTAAAGTGCAAAGGTGGACTGAAGCGGTCAGGGTATTTTATGTCCTCAGGTCCAGCCCAATTGCAGTTTTCTAACCTCGTTCTCTGCAACTTGAAATTAGCACATATCATTTCCCAAATTAGGGCTATGATTACATGAGAGGCTTTACATCCGAGGGATTTGATCTGCATCAAATGATGTGACATTCAAAGTAATGGCTTGAAAACTTCACCCCTCTGACCCCATTAAGCCAATGGGCAGAGACAAAGCTGTGACTATATTTATCTATCTGGAGGGAGAGGTATAACGCGAGGCTCTCTTGCTGCCATGTTTGCTAGTTTTTTGGTGCGACAGTATGCTTTAGTTGACTGTTCAGTAAGCCCCCCTGAATTACCGTAAATTACACCGCCAAGCTTTCCATTCTAGAACTCTTAGTAACTTTGTAAACTACACATCTTCAAACAAAAGCAGGCTTCTCATTTGTAGCAGACGACCCTGGATTTTGTCGGCTGAAATAACAACAATCGCTAATGCTAACGCTCAAACTGTAAATTGAATGAAACTTCCGTCTCTAACTGACTTTCTCAAATATTGACATGAGGGCTACATACATGATATAATGTCAAAAGACTGAAGCTAAAGCTATATGTTCCAGGCAAAAATTCAGTTGCTGATGAGCCATGTAGAAGACATGGACATAAACCAGCAACATTTAGCTAGTTAGCTCTTGTATTTATATTACAGTGTTATAAATAAAAAATGTAATTAAACTGTTATTTGTTCTAATGTAACCCTGGCATGGATTGGATACTTAAAAGCAACAGAGTGGTTAGAGTTCTGATTTAATCTTTGTATTTTCAAACAGTAGGCCTACGCTTCACTTTTACAAGAGAAAAGGATGTGAGGATGAGGAATAACCGCTGAGTTTGGCAAACGTAACGCTATACAGCGGAAGTTTGGCTGGAGTGTAAACTTCCCCAAACCAAATAGAGAGCAGGACAGAGCCTCTGTTGTTACTCTAAACTATACACTTTGCTCTCGCAGGGTAGATGTTCCAGTCCCAAACAGTTATTTTTCTAACCTGTTACCCCACTAAACAATGTACTTAGCTAATGACATACCTCTTAGCTTTGGAAATGACACAGAGTGACTACTGTATAATAAGCTAGTTAAACGACAATGCTAACTTAACCTCATGTTAGAGCAGATAAACACACTGTTGAATCCATTCCTTACCCTTTTGCTCTTGTGTATTTGGTTTTTGTAAAGGCTAAAAGAAGACACCACCCTCCAAACTCTGTATAAGTATCGCTCTTACTACAACCCCATGCACACCGCTTCAATATGTGGATAAATCCAAAGCCTGACAGGCCTGCCGTGCCTTATTACGGTTTCTGAGGCTATTATTGGATGATCGCAGGGGTTTAGCGGACAGTCCATTTGTTTGAGACTGATTGCTTGCTGACAGATCACTGGAGAATAATGAGGGGGCACCAGATATAAGTCCTGGCCAGCTTTAAACAAGCACCACTTATTTGACAATCTAAGGGTATAAGGAAGGTTTGAAGTCTTCCGAAAGATAAATCTAATAAGATGCATCATTCCCAAGAGAGGACCCCTCTAAACGCCTTGTGGCTGATGGATCAAGTTTGAGTAAACTGTCTAGCTTTCAGGGGGAAGTGTTGGTCAGGTTACAAGTCTGTTTTGTAATAGGGCCTTGGCCTGGCAGCTGAACAGCAGCCCAGGATGTCATTAAGCAGAGAACATGAATACAGCTTTCATTGTTCAACCTTTTAACATCCCTCCTAACATCTTAGCAAAGTCTAGTGCTCAGCTCCAAGTATTACTGTGCGTGATCGGATGTTGAGTCATCCATCTGTTCTCGCACTAGCTTTTAAAAAAAAATCGAGCGAGGCTATGCGTGAAAGATATCTTGAGAGATAAGCGATGGTTAAAAGTGTCAGTGTTGTGATAATGTACGGTGCTGCTATCCGTCCAAGTAAAAGAAAAGGACATCCTCTGTTCTTGTACTGAGTTGGCATAGTGTGTTCTTTGGCAAGGTTGTTTGCCAGTGGAAGTGAATGGACAGGCCTCTTACTATGCAGCCACACAACTGAGCTGTTAAATGAATATTAGGTGGATGGACAGTCACTTATAGCTGGAGGATAAAAAGGTATTTTTAAGAGCACCAAATGTGGCAACATTGTTCTGATGAGTGTGAAGGAAGATTCGTGTGAAAGAGAGGACTGAACTTCTTATCAATGCATTTCATATTTAGGGAGAGTATGCTGTCCTGTGTATTCACAGTTGTGTTTTCACCCATAGTTTCTACTTCCACATGCAGCTACTTTATAATCTCTCAGGTTCCTCTGTTTGTTTCCTCTGAGTCAGAACAACTGATGTTCCTCGAGAGTACAATCAAACTTACCTTGAGCCACCCCGAAGCATTATCTTCCCCCTGCTGACTAATGCAGCCTCCTCTCACTAGGGGCAACAATAACACACAATGCAGGGAAGTAGCTCCCAGATTATTTCCTTCCCTTGGTAAGGCAGCGGCTACTACAGAATAGGGGACAGGAGAGCCCTTTTTGAACCCTAGGGACCAGCACTATGTGAGAAGATCCTGTGCCTTTGGAGCCAACACCTGCCCTGTTGCCAACCATGAACTCCCGCTTCAGTTCCCAGTCCACCTCTCACTGATTATCTGCCCTCGCTGATTTCCACCGCCACGCACACAGTGCTTTGTATGTAAGATTTAAAGCTGACACTCTGGGAAATGCTTGCAATGTGATATAATTGTCTGTCTGTGGTTGTGGGAGGGGTGCACAGAGTACATAATTACCTGTTTTTAAGCAATCACTGAATGGTCATTTGGTAAGCGCCCAGGTTGAGTTAAAAGAATGAAAAAATACTGCAAAGATTGCTCTTGAATCTAAAGTGATACTACATCCAAAATCTAAAATGTTTCCTCATTGACAGATGTCCATAAAATCTTCTCAAATCACTTCTCCACTGTCTATTCCTATGCTCAGTTTGTTGCATGCACTTGAGATTAGGCTCAGATTTTCATCAAAATGCAGCTAAATATGCTACTTCTGCCGGATCTTAAGTGCTGTGAGGAGGGGTACAGCACGACACGTGTGAGTTTTTTTTACAATCAAAAAATACAATAGAGTCACCGTAATAATAGCTCACTGAATATTTTATCACTCCCTTTAGGGGAATTTTGTTTGCACTTACGTCAGGCCAGGAACTGACGGGGATGTGGTGCCTTGTTTGAAGCCGCTTGAGCACGTCAGACGTCTTTTACAGTAACACAGATGCTCCAGCCAGCCACTTTCCCCATGTGGTTCAAGGACAGCTTTTTTGACCACAAGGCCACTCAGAGGCACCTGAATCCCTAATGTGACTCTCTTCCTCACCCAGGAGCTTCTACTCAGAATGCTGTCATTGATCATTACCAAGAAACTGGTAGACAGCATGGGACACTGTCCAACATGCCAGGCGGCCAGCATTCTCCCACATTGTTCTACCCACTGATTTGTACCACATCAAAGACCTTGACGTCCATCACCAATGACTCAAACAGAGACAGGATTTCTTGGAGAAGCTGGTGGACATGGGAAGGGAAAGGGGCTTGCTTTCTCATTTCCCAGCAGGCAGAATTGTCTCTGTGTAGGTAGGAAAAAGTGAGTGGAGTCATGCAGACAAAGGCTGATTTTATCACATTTAGCATTGATATAATTAAACATACAGCCTCATTTTAATCGAGCAGAAATTAATGCCTCTCATTCTCCGTCATAATGCACAACATTTCTTTCTTATAAAGGTCAACCTGTGGTCAGCCTTAGTGTTTTTTGACAGTCGGTACTCCTCATGCATTACCATAAATCGTCATAGTCATTGAACATATTTCAACAGTGACTGACACAATAACCCGTTTCACACAGAGCAGTCTATCCCTGAAATGGTCAGGAACATTTCCTGCATGGGGTCATGTGTGAATGGGAGCAGGGATCAATATTCAGGGAAATCTGTACCGCCAATTTCCCACCTCAACACCTAGTGACATTTCAGGAAAACTTCCGGTACGGCTGCGTTGTGAATGAAAGCAGCAACATTGCAGGGACAAGCACCTAAAGGGTCAGCCCTGTGACTGACTGGCGACCAGACCAGGGTGTACCCTCTAAGGATAAGCGGTATAGATATTAGATGGATGGGTATTAAATACATTACGAGAACATTGGCACCAGACAAAAACAGCTCTTCGACTGCCATGTTCTGCATATCCATTTGCATTACCGCCATCTGCTGCACTGTGCCCATCTATTTCAGCACTGCCATGGCATGTGTGAAGAGGCACAAGACAGAAATGTTCCTGAATGTAGCAGCATGTGTGAATATTGAAAATCACTAGCGGTGCCTGAAAGGTTGTCCTAGTAATTTACCGGGAGTTATGTGTGAAAGAGGCTATAGTCACATTAGTGAGTCCAAAGGGGAAACCACAGCCCTGTCCAAACATCAACAGTCTGCTAAATTTAATCTGCATCCTGGCTGTCTCCGTCTAGTTCATCCTTTCTACAAATAGCATTCTTTTGTCTGTTCAGTCAGTTTGTCTAGTATGAGGCTTAGAGGGGGTCTTTTCCAACTTTTTTCATTTTTTTTAAAAAAAGTTAAATTCTGATGCATTTAACCCATATGCTTTCAAAATAAAGCGTGAATAAACCATAAACATTTTAAATGAAATATCTTGGATGATACAAACTGCTGTAATACATATAACGGCACCTGAAGAGTGCCTTGATTC
The DNA here is from genome assembly GCA_005408345.1 of Macquaria australasica. Classification (NCBI taxonomy): domain Eukaryota; kingdom Metazoa; phylum Chordata; class Actinopteri; order Centrarchiformes; family Percichthyidae; genus Macquaria; species Macquaria australasica. Next base: position 1,227,971 of record SEMN01000076.1, read on the forward strand.
TTCCTTTTTTCCCCTGAACTGCAAATCCCACAGCTAAGTAGCACCTTCCACCTCCAGATTTGACTTCTTTTGTTTTCCCATCATAGGAACAAGAGAAACCGTTCATGGGATAAACCTTTGACGCAACTTTCTATTGTGTTATCTGATCTCTCGCTGCCACAAAGATCTGTCAGATTGTGCACATCTGCATCCCAATTCCTTGTATTGTCTTTTAGTCAGGGGGGTAAAGTCCTCTCCAACCACCTCCGTACTCAGACCAACAATGGTAAGAGAGCCTTAAAGTGCCTTGGCAACAAATTGTACCAACTTCCTCTTGTAGCCAAAAACACATTAAGATGCTTATTAATGTATTTATTGGCCCCTGTGTACTGTGTCAATAAATGCTTGGTAATGTTGTAAAAGACTAATTAAAAAATAACTTTTAATGACTTGATTATTGTAAAAAAGAAAAAGAGTATTGAGCTCTTGAGACGCGCATTGTTCAGTTTAGTTCAGTTTTGTATTATCACATGAGGAAGAAAACAGATCCAAACAAGTAAATGAAACAATGAACAAAATGAAAACTAGCAAGAAATCATCAATAAGTAGCAGCTACTGTTCACTGTAAGACCAGAGCCCCGTGGTTTCTTTTAATTCAAGATAAAAAGCCACATTTCCTGAAAGGTCTCTAAAGTCCTTAAGGGTGCTCTCCTAACTGACAGAGAAGGTCAGAAAAATGCAAATGCAAAGCAGAAAAATGGATTATCTTGCAGGAGCAGTTTTGAAACCTCTTTGTGGATGTGTTGGTGCTTTTTTCCCCAGTATATACAAAATCCCCATATAATAATAGCAAGCATCTTCAGGCATTAGACACTTGAAATGTCCCTGACTCAAAGGTTGCCTCAATAAATGATTAATACATTTGTGTGGGTACTGCATTTCCACCATGGCACCTTGTCAGTGTTGGAGCCCACTGTAACTACAGTGAATCCAGGCTGCCTCAAATCTCCATGAAGAAGAAAACTACACACATTTTACAACCTTCTTTCAAGTACAGGGGATCAGTGTTTAGATACAAAAAAGGTTAGACATTGTGCATGTAAAATTACATTTACATCACACCAAAAACACAAACACATACATCTTCTAAGACCTTTAAAGCCAACAAGTCTTGTGCAATGGCCTGGCTTACTTAAAAGCCACTGAATGTAGCCATAGAGAAAGCTGTCTGTTTAGAGAGGGGAATTATGTAATTTGCTGAGGCATGTTGATGGTATTATAATAGACATTGTATTCATTTATTTCAGCATTATATCTTATGCTGTACCTATCTGGCTAGTTGCAGCTCCATCAGTGGAAGGATCTGTCCTTATCTATCCTTGACCAGTCTCTTTGGTCAGCAATGATTTCCTGCAAGCTCTCTGGTCATGTTGTACAGCTCTTTCATGTTTCCACAGACTGTGGTTTCCTCTGCTACGGCTACCAAACTCTTAGTGACGTGTCTTTCGTCTCCTCTCTTCTCAGAATTTTGCCTCCCCATAGACTTGCATATACTCTGCCCATGCTGACGCTGTCACTGGTCTTGCATGGCTGTTTGTTCACTGCTTCCTTTTTCTTTTGTCGTGTCTCCATCTTCTGCGTGGTCTCTGCTGATAGCCATTCCTCATGTTGTTGTTTCCTTGTACCCAGTACTTGTTGATGGGTGAAATCTGCTTTGCATCCTGCCAGAGAGGGCATCAAGGTGGTTCTCCTCGTCACATAATGTAGTGGGAACATGAGGCTGAGTGCCAACCTGTAATCTGTCTTGATCTCTGGGTCTTTCAGGAGCTATACATTAAACTTCTGTTTTTTGTATTGCCTCATTGTTAAGTTCTCTCACAGTTTCATGCTCATTCAATTAGAACATGGTGGTCTCTTTTAGCATCCACCCCTTTCTCTACTTGCACACGCACAAACTTCTTAAACATGCAGAAGTACCGAATGTGGTTCTCTGTGGACTGATTGAGGAAACCTGACTGGCTTGTGGGCAAAAATGCTTCCTCCAGTGATCAAGTTGTTCAGTGCACAGTCTCTCCCTGTTCTCGTTCTTCCTATCAACAAACTCATACTATCCAATAATCTCTTTAAATCACTACTGGATTCTGGTTCCCCATCAATATATATTCATGTCACTGAGCTCGTCCAAGGATGCTTAACTGTTCTGTAGAAGATGCCTTTTGCTTCCACACTCTGGTCATTTGGTGGTGCATAGCAAAGAAGTTTCCTTTTTATTAGTTTAGATTGTATCAGCCATTATTCTTGACCTTGTCACCCCGTCAAAGGGCCTCTTGTGGACTGCACAACAGCTTTACAGTTATCAGTCTGTGTTGGCTTGACTCACTGCGGCCATACATGGGGGAAAAAGAATAGACACCAGAGGATTGGCTGACAAGACATCTTATCAATATATCAGCCAAAGGTGACCTTGGCCTTTGTAAAATCTACAAAGGTATCACACCACTGTCAGTCTTAGAAAAGGTCATTCACAGGATTTTGTTGCAAGGGTGAAAGACATTGGTATAGAACCAGAAGATGAGAGACTAACAAGCAGGCTTTTGGGGGGTCAGTCCTGCATAGACCAGATTCTTCCAATACACAAATTCATATTACAATCACTGCAGTACAATTGTTCTTTATATGTTAATGTGTAACTGCACCCTCAAATTCAGCTAGAACCCTCCCATCCCAGCAAATTAAAAAAAATGCAACGAGTGAGGGAACAACAACTGTAGGAGGCATGGCCTCGTGGCTACGTAGTGTGTGGGTCAGGATGACATGTGGGAGACTGACTGACACTGATTAGAGTCTTTTTATTTAATATACGTTTCATGACGTAGATGTCATTGACTATGCGAGCATTGGTCTTGCAGGATCAGGGCTGATTTCAAACAGTAGAAGGCGTGTTGAGCCATTTTCAACCCATGAAATGCCAATTTTTATACATTTGGTAAGAAATGTCAATATTAACACCAGCATTGTACAGTCATACCAGTTTACAGCTCTTTAATATTATGGACTTTAATTAGGCACTACAGAACAGACAGTCAACCTTTTAGGGACTCTTAGGCATGGCATACAGTCATCTGGCAAGAAGTTTTGGAGTTGAAAGCCAGACAGGGGTTCCTGCTGTCCTCATTTCCCCATTGATTTGGTCATGAAGACAGTATCCACAAGCATAGATAAAGGGAATCCAGACAACCCTGTGAACCCAGTTCAATGACCTGGATTTAGATGTAGATGACGATGACTTGGCTGCACTTTCACAGACACCGACAGATGCAGATAAACTGTAAATCAATACCACCAATCATGTTAGAGACAGCACCCCTGGTAGAAGTACAGTCCAGTGTAGAGAAGAATCTCCACCTCACCCTTTTGTTCACACTTAAAGTCAAAGCAATCTTTTGAAGTTCATGCTCAAGCTGCATAAAGTCCTAACATACAGGGCTGAGACTTGGTGAATACCAGTTTTTAAGAAAATACAATTCTACATATTCACCGGCCAGACACCATTAGAATGATTCATCATCCTAATATTATTACATTAGAATGATGTAATAATAGAAATACTGAATTGTCGCAGAGAACATATCAGTAGAAACCAAATAAGATGAGGTTAGAAGAAGGATACTAAGGAATACCAGCCACCAAAACTGCCTTCCAAAACTGTTAGAAATCACTAGTCACTGAAAAACAAATCTGTTTAATGATGTGACACCTTAGTTAAGGTTTGGTTAGGTCTCGGGGAAAGATCAGTGTTTTGGGTTAAAATAAGTACTTTGTTTAGGGTTGGGAAAACATCTGGGGTTGGGTTCAAATAACTGCTTTATTGAGTTGATGAGCTTATAATCATATGATGTAATAATAAGGTCTTGTCATTTTTAAAGCTGATAAATAAATGATTCTGTGTTTCAACCAATATTGAATCCTTTGCCATGTTAACTTGTAGACAAAAATCCCGCAGATTTCTTGTCCATTTTTCCTAGTATCATTAAACCTGATGTGTTCGCTGACTGTACAGTGAAAGTAATGGAAGGTTCAATTTTGATATTAAAAAATGCAGAATTGAATCATAATTAATAAACTAATAAAGCCACAGGACTTTTGACTACACTCCCTCCTCTAAGATGAAGCGATTAGGACAGGGGAGTGGGGAAGCACCTCGATGTTTTGTTGCTTTTTCTCAATGTCAGTTTCATCAGACACTGCTACATGAGAACATTTTGTTTTCAACGTGGGAACCACAAGGAGAGAAAATTTATGGACCCTCTGTGCTGGGTGGGACTCCAGACTGAGCTTCAGACACTGTGAAATTAGAAATATTTGCGGACACGTCCTAAATTACTGCTGACCATATTTGCAACCATTGTCCTCCAACTGTTCTCCCATGAAATCTTGGTCTGAAGTACTGAATGTACACAGAGACCATATGTGGAGTCATTTATGCTCCTCCTTGATTATGTACACCATACATATAGTACAATGTCTGTGTTTATGGTATAATGAAGCTTACTGTATAATAAGGAAGTCAGTTTAATTGCCATTATTCCTGGCCCCATCTGAGTGTGTCTTAGGACATAGTCTAATGTGGTTTCATTGTTACCCTTCTCAGTATGAAAACGGATGGCCTTACACACCCACACCTTCTTTCTTGTGCATCCCCACACACTACACTGAACAGATGTACCGCACATACAGTAATGTCGGACTTTAATGACCCCTCTTTATTCAGACAAGGGCTTGCATTTGTCTCTTCACACGGCAAGGGCTTATCAGTTGTGATCATACAAATATGGTCCATTATCTTCATTTTTTTTATAAAACCTGTAGTCTGAAATGTGGACACAATATATAATGTGTGTAATCACATTTCATTAAGGGGTTTGACGAACACAGATGACTGACTTTTTACTCATGACAACTTTTAAAGACATTTCCAACAAGTCATTTTTGTTATCTGGCCGAGCCTCTGTGAGCAGCAGGAGGTTTAGTAAGCGTGCTCATCACAAAGGCCAGAGGGTCAACCTCCTATGACAGCAAGTATCCACCCTCATGTAAAGTCCCTAACACCTCCAAGGAACATTGCTCTGAGACTGACAAGGCACTGAGACAGTGGTACCACCAGTTACTCCTGTTTTTTTTATCCCAAGCACTTTAGAGTTGCTGAGATTGGTTGAATGAATTCATGTTGTAATAATATATATATCACTACTAAGATTAACTGCACATGGCCTATGAAGAATTCTACTTTGACCATAAGGAGGCCTTTCCACAATTTATATGTAAAGATCAGTGCATATTTTGCCTCCCAGTGAACCACGTCTTTGCCAATAAATCACTGTAAATGCTGCTCTGTTTGGAATAAAAAGATCACCCTAATACCACTATTTCATTGCAAGCAAACCTGTTGCGGTATGCCATCTAGGCAGCAGGGGAAGGACCCAAATGCAGACAGTCGAGGCTCCAGCAGTTCAAAGGTTTATTTCACAAAAAACACTTACACGTAGGTGCAGGCAGGTAGACAGGTAACAGGACTAGGGCAGGTCCAGGTTTGGGGAACAGAAGCACACGGATAACATACAAAACTAGCACAAGACAAGCAGTATCAAGCCATAGAGAACAAAGCAAGGGGGCCGGTATATATAGGGAAGCAGACACAGGTGGGTAACGAGACAGGTGATCCCAATAAAACATAGGTGATCCTAATTACACAAACAAGAAACAAACAGACCAGCACACAAGAGACAGACTCAGGAAACTTCAAAATAAAACAGGAAATAAACAACACGCAAGAGATATAAGACCTGGGAATACAAAATAAAACCGGACACAAGACCGTGTGGGATCATGGCAAAACCTCACCAGATGACATTCACCAGCGTTAATCTGCCATAAAAGCAGCTTAGCACCTGATGAAATATTGTTTGTTTTAGGAGGGATATATATAATAAAAAAATCCTTTAAAGCTGCACTAATCAATATTTTTATATTAACAATGGATCCACAACTTTATTGTTTTGGTTGTGGATGTGGCTCTCATCAACCTCATTTCCAGCTGCAGAAGGAATAAACCCACTGTACACTACCTGCCCAGCACCAAACGGTAGACAGACAAAGTTAGCGACTGGCTGGTGAACACAGTGGAGCACTTTAGCAGCTTAAGAACCACGTTTCCCTCAGGAGTTAGTGGAAACCAAAACAGAGCTAAAAGGAGAGAGAATATTGGACTTACGGTCACCAGGTGGAAGAAACACGAATCAAAATGAATGCTAATGTTGCAAAATGTCTGCTGGATGTGTAAAATAGGCAAGAGTTTTCTATGGCAAGCCAACAGGTTCAGCAGGCGTGCACGTAAACATGTATGCACATAAACACGTACAGTAAAGCTTCAATACCACTAGCTGGTAATACAGGCATCAACCCCTTTTGGCGTAGGGTCTTACTTATGCCTACAGTTACCATCACCGCATCTACTGCCTTTTAACGTAGGTTCCGATTAAAATGTCAGTGTCAATATTTACAGCTTGTTCCACTGCCCGTGGCCAAAAATGTAATTAATACTGATTTTAAATAAAATATAGGCTACTTATCCATGTATATGAGTATTTGAGTGTGATCTTTGGACCGCAGAGCTGTGCGGACAGATATGCAGTACCTTTATAAATCAATGAAAACAATTTCTTCTTTCCCTGAGCAATTTGTGCTGCAACTATTACCCAACAAGGACTGTAAATAAAAACAAATGCGTCAAATAAAATTGGCCTCATGAGGGAGTGTAGGGCTTATAAGTGTATCATTATTCATATTGGATTGAAGCCAGAGCTGAGCTTGCTGACAGTACGAAGTCCATCCTTATCAGTTGGCATTCTACATTTTATTATTTTATAAACTTGTTTTCATGCCAGAGAAGTTAATGTTATCCTAAAGCATCCAGGATGGCAGCTCGCCATAAAGCCCTAATAAAGTCTAGTGTTATCTTGGGGGGGGAGGTTTTAACGGGAGACAGTTACTCTACACAGAATATCGTTTTTCTACCAGGTGTGAAGTCATCATAAAATAATCTTGTATTTTGTCCATAATTGAGAGCAAATATTGTCATATGTACCACCAATTCATCAAACACGTCAGCTTTCGTGATGTCTATTTTGTGCTTTTACAAATCTAGTGATCAGTTTCACATCGCAGTTTTCCTGTTCAAAGCCACCAATGTTCAGCGATGAGCCACTGTTCCTCTGTTCCAAAATCCTAATGTGGCTAGTCAGCAAGGTCTCCTTGGTGATCTTGCCACAGAGATGTGTAAAACATGATATTGTGTTTCCAAAGCGGGAAAAAAAGTCTATAATGTTGGAGCTGTTGTCATGGCATCACAGACCCCTGACTAAGCCTTTCAAAAATGTTTTGTATAGGTTTTGTAGAGGTGGGGGAAACAGGCTAGGGGCTTTACAATGGTAATAAATAGGCAAAGAGCCAGGACCCACACGTAATAATTGAGGGGAACTGTTTGTGAGTCTGCCAATTTCAAGAGAACACATGGAGCGGAAATATAAATCTCTTCGCAGATAGACATATGTAAGCAGCATCAGCCCAGGACCAAATTGCAGAGGCTGGTTTGATACACCCAATCTCAAAGAAACTTGTGACCAAACAAAAAGAGTTGGTTACCACTGTGATAAATCTTTTTTTCCCCAATTCACCACAGTTGCCTCATTTAAAGACCAGAGGAGTCTGCACAAAATCCCCAAAGACTAATCGGTTAATATTTAAAGTTATACCCACCACAGATAAGACACTTTGATGCTGTTGCAACTATTGTAAAACAATCTGAGAGTGGTAGCAAAATCATTTGCACTGAAGAGGTTTAGACACCTTTCCTTTACAGAGATAAAGTCGATGAATACACAACCCGTGTGTTAGAAAAAGTTGTAATACATTTATTTATTCACACAGCTGTTACACCAAAATCGATTTTATGAACAAACAGCAGATCTGTTGTGGAGGGGCCTACAAATTCACTGCTGTTCTTGAGACACATGCAGAATAAGAGGATATCCTATGATGGCTGTTGCAAAAATAAACAGTTTCACCTTATAGCTCGCTAATCACATTCCCACTGTGGAAGTCAGATAAGCCAAAAACCATTAAAGCGACATTAGACCTGCTCATGCTTCCTATTCTGAGCAGCCACACCACACATTACACCTTGGATATTTTATAAACAAATGAAAATGACGCAGAGGCAGCAGGAAGTTTCTAGGATGTCATAATTCACCTGTCTCTGTGTAACAATATCTGGACGTAAGGCTATTTCACCGCATTGGTGTTGTTGAGGAAAAACTGATCATGAAGTAAACAAACTTAAGATCTTAAAAATAGCCCATGAATGCAACATGCCTGAGAACCTGCTGGAACCCCTTTTCTGGTGATTCTGTTATTTAAATCCCCCCAACAATGACAGTGATGAGAGAATAAGCTAATTTGGGCCAGGCCTCTTTATTTTGAGATGGTTCATGTTAGTTACATAATTGACAGTCCAGTGTGGGGCGGCTCACCAGCGCACTGACCCAAACTCGCTAAGTAGCAGCAGTCTCATGATTGTGATTTGCTAGATAATGCTACTGTCTCCTGGTGTTGAATAGAAGCCTTTGAAGGAAGCTGTTCACCGGTGATGATTTCAGAGTGTGTGCAGGGATGTGCGAGCGTGTATTTGGGTGTTTTCTGGGCAACACTTCATGACAGTCAAACACATGAATCTGAGCCCTGGCAAATCATTTAATCAGCCATTTGGCTCTTTTGTCTCTGTCCTGTTTCACACGCTTGTGGCTAAATTCCTCTCCTTGTCAGTGTGAGGTCATTGTGAAGAATGACCTCTCTTTATCCGGGCAATCAAAACATCTGTTCAGAGAGCACATTTATCAACCTTCATTTGTATTGTAGCCATAACAAAAAGTTTGATCTTTTTTTTTTTTCAGGGGAAATGATGCAAGCAATAATGCAAATGTGTCGTATTTGTTTTGCTGTGAAGATTTTTTTTTCTCCCTTTGGACACAAAATACCTTGTGACCAAACTGTAATTAGATAAATTTGAGCAATTAGTGAAATGAGTTCCTAACTGTCACAGGCAGTTTCGTGGGTCACTGGATTTCTGTGTTGTCCATGCTCCTCTACCTTTAACCCATCAGTCTGTTTGTTCAACCAGCAAACCCACAGTATTCCCGACAAACACTTGGAGCATGTGTATGGTTTGATTCCATATTTCCCTTTGTGTTCCCAGTGGGCCTATTTATATTTCCAGTGCATCGTAGTCCATTGTACCACTTTGAATGGCTTTGGGAGAAACAGCGTGGCAAGAAAGGGAGACTGACATCTGAAAGTGAGAAAGTGGGCCAAACCATGATGACTCTTTCCTGTCAAGCTTTTACTGAATTAGTTTTGTTATTCATTGCGGTCTGACAATTACAATCATGAAAAATGGCTTTAAGCAGATCTAAAATCCACACAATTCATCCATCATGTACTGCTTTTAGTCACAAGGGACTCCTCTCTTTTTTATAGTTTTTTTTAACATATTTAGCACACTTTCTTATGTTCTTTTTTAATGTTTTCACTTTCTTTTCTTGCAAGAATAATAATATTGTAATAATGCAGATAAGTAAGCAATTGGAAATGAACTGGTGCACTCAACCCAACCGTAAATTTCAGCTGCTATCAGCTGGCTGCAGATTCAAATTTTGTAGTATTGAAGCGAACAGCAAAATGATGTAAAACGACACAATTTCTACAACCATTTTCATGTTGAATAAGAAACAGTTCCACTTGAATACACCTCACTTTTCTGGGGGGGAAAAAGTATGATTTTCCCACAAATCATAGAGGGCTTCACTTTGCAGTTCTTTACTACTTTTTAGATCAATCTACAGACTTTTATTGCAGTTTGTACAATTATTTATGGCTGTGTGTACAATCTGCATGCATGTTTGGATTATTATGGCGTACTAAGCGCCAATCTCTGTTTGTGGTATGTGTCACCTTTGAACCTAAATTCCAAACAAACTCATGTGATGATCAAGCCCATCGTGACCTTGACCTCCCCTTGACATTTACTTTCTGCTGTTGTTATAGCAGTCAGTTCCATTAGCTGGACATTTTAAAAGTAAGCAGAACATTCATTTCAACTCTTACATAAATCACTCATACGCAGCTTTTCATTGTGTGCGTGTTTTTTAAGCATTCTCCGCATTCCTCCACTAGAGTCCTCGCCTCACTATTTTGTGACGTCCCCCCACAAGCTCCAGGAAAGGTATGTTTTGGAGAAGATATAAGAGGCAAAGCTGGAATGCTCTGAATGCCTGATAAGATAGAGATGTATACCGTACTGTAAACTGTGAAACAGTTGTGGAATCACTTACTGTAACTGTTTTGCACTGTAATGTAAAAACAGGCCAAACCTGATGGTCGTTGATGTTCATCTTCTGTATGAGGATAGAGCGCGACAAAAGCAAGATAATAGGCATAAAATGACAGTAAAGTTCATAAGGTTTGTGTGAGAGGTTCTGTTGAATCACTGAGGTTTTTTTGTTCTTTATATGGAATTTCCATGTTTTTTATTTCTATTTTGTGGTTACAGTTGACCTCACATTGAGGTCATGATAAAAAAAAAGTCTAAAGTATTAGAATGGTGTTGAATATAATGGATACAGGGCTAGAATACAATTAATGAGGTATTTTATAAATGTTTTTTAAGATTTAGCTGACTCACACTTCTTCTGTACATGAACGCACATATTCTTATTTTTTGAGAACAGAACATTCTTCCTCAAAGGAAACGTGGTTCGTATTTTTGCATAACTTTGGGGGCATCTGGGGTGTCTTGGTGCATTTCAGTTATCCACACAGATCATCTTGGTTACCATACGTTTAAGCAGCTGGAAATTCAAATGAAGTCTCCAAAACATCATTAATGACAAAACTGCAGAATCTTACAGCTTAGTGCTTTCACAGATGTGTCCACCCCATACCCCTGCCCCCAGAAATATTATAAAAAGTGGGCATAACTGTGGGTTATACAATACATACTACATTATGCAAGCCCACCCTAGGTGTATTTTTGACATTTTCCACCTGAAATCTGATCCTCGTTCTCTGACATTGTTGTCATGACTTCGCATGCTGAGTATTGCCAACATGTCATATTAGAAAAGGTGACTGTATCAGCCATCAAGTTTGCTCTTTTATATGTTAGTAAGCCATTACTTGTAAGGTTTTCTCTCTGCTGCAGAGCTGTCCGTTCACCCTGGCAGCACACTGGAGCACACTGCTTTTAAAGGTATTGAGAGGAGCTGGTTTGATTGACTGTAAGTGATGTCAGGTTTGAAAATATACTGTATGGATCCACATCCCATCTCATTTTGACTGTGCTGCTTGTGCACTGCACACCTCTGGCCATGAACATACAAAACTTCCACCACTCCAGCATATGCACAATTTATTCAGTGTGTCCGTTATAAAACTATTTCTCAACCTAGTCCTCAGGCCACCCCTGTCCTGGAACATTTTGCTCCAGTGCTTCTCTTACACACCAGATCCAGTAAAGGAGTCATGAACACGCGTGGCACTTAATTGCATCAGGTATGCAAGAGCAGACCTGGAACAAAAGGTGTACAGAACAAATCTAGCTTGAGAACTGGTCTGAGAAACGTTTTTCTGTCCAACCACATCAATCTCTTTAGTCCAGGGTCTCACTTTAAAGATGAGTGTCACTATAAGTAGCAGATTAGAGACAGTTAGTCCTCAGTGCATCAGTCCTCAATTATACATTAGTCTAGTTAGTTACTAGATTATGGCAGTACTCTCATTATTTTCATGCTAACACCTTGACAAGTCATTTAATTAAGGTCAAAAACAGGGTAAACATAACCAAACAGACCTGGATTATTTGTCAGTCTTTCAAGTTATTGTGGAATTTATACACCTTAATCCAGTTTCTTACACTCTTTTGATTCTGGGCATGCTCCAGTAAGGTCAAACAATAATATTGAGGCAAAACAGTTTTTGTTTTTTACTGCATTTTGCATCATGTCTTGGCTAACAGTGGAGGGAAATTAAAGTGATCCAAAAATAAAGTTCCATTTTCCTTCTCCTATATTGTTGCACTAATAAAATGCTTCCTGTTGGCTACCACACATCCTTCCAGACATTACCTCAATAATTATCAAACAACTCAGGTAAACTGGGGTCACTGGGGATCTGAAAACTGTGTAAGCAGTTTAGTCAGACTATTAGCTTAAACTGTTTCCACAGTAACCGCACATACTGTATATTCATCAGGCTCAGTTGTGCTTTTGGCTGAATGCTATCATTAACATGCTACTGTTGCAGTAATATTGATACTATCTCAAAGTGCAGCCTGATAAACCACAGCTAAAGAACTGCTTAGAAAAGTAGTACCACACTCTGTACTACTGTACTTACTTAGGTACAATTTTATGGTACTTCTACTTTACAGTCTCTTTTCTGCTTCTTTATACTTCAACTCCACTACATTTTACAGGGAAATATTGTATTTTTGTACTCCACTACATTTGTTTGACAGCTATAGTTACTCGTTACATTGCAGATTAAGATTTTATATACAAAATATATTATGTGCATGATCACAGATTAAACTGTCCAGCAGTATATAAGATAATAAAATCAGCTCCACCTTGACCAGATACAACATTAGAATGCTTGTTAGAGGTTTATGCATCAAAAATAATATCACAAAAATATAATAATAATAATAATAATAATAATAATAATGATAATATAATAATTCTGTGCTTTTACTTAAGTAAGATTTTGAATGTGGGACTTTTACTTGTAATAGAGTATTTTTTAATTTTTTAATTTATTTTTTTTATTCCACCACTGGCGTATACTGATAAAAGCAAAGCTGACAAACTGAGATTGTAGTGTAAAATGACCCCAGTAGAAAAATAAACCCCGAGACTTAATTATGCTGCAGTATATTTTATGCAGTATATTATGTTCAAATCAAACGGTATTTTGTGCAGGACTAAAGAGGATATGTCATCATTCCTAACTCACAAATGGTGCTTATCTACATCCTGTCCCTGGGCAGCAAAGCACAGCACAGGAACATACAAAAAAAAACTGAGCAGTAGGTGTGTCCCGGTCAAAACTTTGATGTGATATAATATGAAAGTCAAAACTGGTATTTTTATTCATACAACCGGTTGCCCTTTTGCTCTTAAACATAGAATATCCTTTGGTCTAAGGTACAAAATGTAACAAAAGTTAAATGTCTGCTCTTATACTGAATATACTTATGCTGCCATATACTGAATGTTAGCTGATGTCCAGTTATTGAGCAGGTGGAAGTGACTGACAGTCATAAGTTTATATATTACAAAGGAATAATAATGGCTAATAATAATTGGCTCCGTCACTGTCCACGCCACTCTCACCGTGAGGAGTGTGTCAAATATGAGCCCACTGAGCTCGTAAGAGTACAAGCTGGCACAGTTAATAATTAAAAAGTCCTGCATTTGTTTAAGGACACAACATTTTCCCTCATCTGCCTTTGATGCTGTAATGATAGAATTAGTCACAACTATTACATATGTGTTGTAAATCCTACAGGCTGAGTCAGCTTCCTAATTCCTGTTAAATATATTTCATTTGAACCAGACACTTAACGTCCTCAGAAATGAACAAAAAAAAAACTTTCCATGTAAGTAAATTCCATGACATATTTTGCAGTGGCCTGGCTGCTGAATGCTGTCACACCCCCTTGAGTTGGGGGCCAGGTGCAACAGGCAGCTCATTTCTCAAAGTTGATGTTTTTCCCTGCTTCAACTTTTTGCTCCACAATACATCTAATAATTATGTAGCAAACATCCCTCCAGTTGTTGTTAATGAGTTATTGTTGCTCCATCTACAAGAAATGTGTCCCATTTCTAAAACTAAATTCTCTCTCCACATGCTACATATTTTAATTTGTTTAGGTTGATAAAACTTGTCCCAATTTACTCAGCAAAAGAGGCTTGTTTTTATTTGTTTGTAACATTGACAATTAATTAATTTTGTTGTTTATTCTCTTTCTTTGTCTCGAAGTGTGTCTCGCAGCTGGCATGTGAGAAGTCATTTGGGTGGTCTTGTAAAGGTTTGAAAACCTTGTCTGTGGAGGGAAGGAAGGGTGAGACATGAAGTGACTATTTGGGAGTTGTCTGACTCCTCTCTGCCTCTCCTTTATGTGCTGTCAGTCATCCATGGTGTGATTAAGTCCACAGGAGCACAAGACACAGTTATGCAAGACACAATTCTTTTTTCAGCTGAAGCACAAACATAAATGGGACAAATTAAGTTCACAATGTTTATCGTTCATCTGGATTTAAAGAGAAAATATTTTCTGACTGAAAACAATCAGAAGCTCTGCAGTAAAACTGAAAATGCTTGTATGAGTAGAAAGTACCTTTGGATACAGCTGTTTCAGGACCTAGTTCTAATACTCACAAAAGTCCAAAGACCAGAAAGTGGTGCACAGGGAGGTACAGGGAGAGGGGCTGGAGGACAGAGAGAGGAGGAGGGAGGGTGAGGGAGCAGAGGGAGGGAAGTAGGAGACCAGTCTTTAGGATCTCTCATTAATTCAGTGTGGCCCTCTCTTTCAGTTTTTTAAAGCCCGCCCACTGACCATTATCAGCCCAGGCCTTATATATGCAGCCTGATGCTGTTGTTTGTGAGTGCACACACTTTACAGAGCTCAAACCCGCAGCCGAACAGCCACACTGCCACCATCATGAGAGAGTTCAAGAGCAAGGAATTCTGGAGGGCCGTTCTGGCAGAACTGGTTGGCATGACCCTTTTCATTTACCTCAGCATCTCCACAGCTATTGGGAACCAGAACAACAGCAACCCAGACCAGGAGGTAAAGGTGTCACTGGCCTTCGGACTGGCCATCGCCACGCTGGCCCAGAGTTTAGGCCACATCAGCGGTGCCCACCTGAATCCTGCAGTTACCCTCGGGATGCTTGCCAGCTGCCAGATCAGCGTGTTCAAGGCGGTCATGTACATTGTGGCCCAGATGCTGGGTTCAGCCCTGGCCAGTGGCATTGTGTATGGAGCACGTCCAAGTACCACTGATGCACTGGGGCTCAACTCTGTGAGTAAAACATTTCATATTGCTGTTGTTGACAGAACATGTGATAATATGTGATTTAAAACTCTAAAGCTCTAAAACATCCCACACTACTAAGAAATGTGATGCACTGCAATATGATGTATGTATTTAAAGTGCCTTTGTGGTCTAAAGTTGACCTCCCAGTGAAAACTGAGACTTTTGTGAGGATGTGGGCACTTAATTTGGCAGTGTTTGTATTGTTCTTTGAACATTCTGTCGTTGCTTATTATTGAATAGTGATGACACATGATTAAAGCACACCACACTGCAAACAGCTGAAAAATGCAATGTCAACTCTTTGACATTTCTCCTTAGCTGTTTTGGTCAATTTGGGGTTTTGCATACTAAAATGCTAAAATGCTACACTTTTCTTTAACTATCTGTAATTTGTACAAGCTTTTAGGTGAGCAGTCTTCTTACCTAAAAGCTTGTGAGTGTTGACATGATATCTGCTCACTGTGGAGAAAATGGATAACAATGATCAGGTTTTTCACAAATGACAAATGAATAAACAATGTGGCACTTTGGAGCCTCTGCCCTAATTTCTGTCTGACTTCCAGGGCGATGCCAGCGGCTGCTAATTGGGAAGTGGTCGTGATGGGAAACTTTCCATCTAACGGACACAAACTGACAAACTGTTGTTGTTTTGGATTCCTCCCTGATTCTTGCAGCTCAACGGTGTCACTCCCAGCCAAGGCGTGGGCATAGAGCTGCTGGCAACCTTCCAGCTGGTGCTCTGTGTCATTGCAGTCACTGATAAAAGGCGACGTGATGTCACCGGCTCAGCACCCTTGGCCATTGGCCTCTCGGTCTGCCTGGGACACTTGGCAGCTGTAAGTTGCACCCTACAAACATACCCACAGCAGTGTTTATCTAGGATTAAGCACAGTACATGTGAGCCATGTAAACAAGCAACAGACATGAGAGCACTCTTGGAGTGAAAGAATGTCATGCATTTTTATTGTTTTAGCTAATACCTCTCACCCCTGCCAGACTCTATTACACCACCAGACTATGTTGCTGAAGATATCCTCTTATGTTGTCTCTTTGTTGGTAATTACAGATCAGCTACACAGGCTGTGGCATCAATCCCGCTCGCTCCTTTGGTCCGGCTTTGATCCTGAACGATTTCACGAACCACTGGGTAAGTCAGAGAGGGAAGCACACAAGTTCTTTAAGCGTGCCTCACATTTTTCTGCATGCATATTACATGTCAAGCTTAAATAATTCAATAACTCCATAACAGACAAACGAGAGTCCACTTTCACGAGTTAATCAGTTATAGCCTTCCTATTGTTTTACATTTAGCCCAGATGAGATATTGACAAAAGTAAACCTTTTGAACTTCACTGGAATCTTTGTGTTACTCCTGTTATTTCCTTCTCTGATAATGCTGGTTTACACATGGCGGGTGTTAACCGATGCCAATCCAGAGATTGATCAGAGTTATCCATTGCAGGTGTACTGGGTGGGGCCAATGTGCGGGGGAGTAGCAGCAGCTCTCATGTACGATTTCCTGCTGTCCCCCAAATTTGATGACTTCCCCGAGCGCATGAAGGTCCTGGTCAGCGGCCCAGTGGGTGACTATGACGTTAACGGAGGCAACGACGCTACAACTGTGGAAATGACGTCAAAATAGTCCCATACTGTCACAGCCACTTAGTTTCATTGTACATGTCTATATTTCTGTAAAAAAAATCTCTTGAATTTAGTGTAGAATGTCAGTGTTTTTGTGGGACTTTCTAATTCACTCCTTTGACCCCACACACAATTTTTCTTCAAACTGCCGCTCAAGCATACAAGTCGATGTTGACAGAGCAGTGGTTTGAATTGTTTTCCCATATCAGTATTCTATGATGAGCCATTTTTTGTATACTTTGTGTGCCTGTATCACTTTTTATGTCTGATGGATAATGTTTTGCGTGTACACTCTTGAAATGTCTCTCACTTTTTTAAGTAAATAAAACACTTGTTAAGAGTTGTTACTCTATGTGCTTTCTTGTTAGATAGATACCAAATATAAATAAATATTTGGTATCTGATGTTATAGATTAGATTTTTCCTTCTCTATGCAATCAGAACTAAACAATTAGGCAGACAAAACCCTTGAAATTATGGCTATGAACATAGAAAAAAAGTATCAATACTTACTTACATATAAGTATTAGCCAGTTAAAAAGAAAATATCCTATTACTTTATAAAATATGTTTCACAAAATCAAATTATAGTAGAGTATATTGGAATTGAGATACTTGTTAGTGTGTTTTCCAAAATATTTCCATGCACAGAGCAAACTATACATGGCTGCAGTTTTACTGTGTGTAAATTGATTAAACACAACTTTATGAAAATGCACTGTGTAATCACAATGTAAACTAAAATAATTAAGGTAGCAAAACTAGATTTTGACACAAGGCCCCTGGACAAGACAACTATAACGGTTGGTGACAACAAAAACAAAAGGTCACCCCACTAAAAATAAGATGAAAACATAGGACCAGAACCTGCTATCACACCCAAATTGATTGACAGGTCTTTAAATAAACCTGCAAAGATTAGACAAGAGCTAAGTCTGAGTCGTTAACGTTATCTGATGTCAAAGGTTGATTAAATCAATGTGAGTGTAAACACAGGAGTTTAGCTATAATATACCACAGGCCTGCATTTTCAGTTTAAAAGACACAAATGTTTCACAAATTTTCATCATTAGGTCAAGCTCTTCAGTTATATTTGTGAATATACCCATAATTCACATGGTCAGAATTACTGATCTGGGCTTGATCAGCATACAAACTGTAAGTGACAATTCTCCTCATCCAACATACACTTAGAAAAACCTCAGGGCCCAGACTCTTTATAACTGAATATGGTATTTAAACTGGTGACAATTTAGTTGAGAAGGGACCGAAAACATGTTCAACTCTATGACACTGTAACCGTATGAATCCTTAGCTATGAGGAATGTTAGCCTACATTTTGACATTGTGTCCTCAGCTATCCTTCCAATCGTCTTGTGTTTGCTTCTTGGAGCCCAGCTGTTGATGCTGATTGATGAATAGCTTCTCTCGTTCATGTTTTCAAGATGTGAAGCATCCACTGGCAGGTTGCCAGATTGGTGAGAGTTTCTCCCCAGAAGCCCATAAACAGTGCATACAGGAGATTTCTCTGACTCGTGCTTTCTTTAGCATTCCCCCGTCAGGTCAGCTGGGCAGCTTAGGGCAGTTTGCCAGTGGGGACAGACTGAGAAGGACTGAATAGCTTTTTGGCTTTGACCCTGCAGCTTTTCACCCATCCTTTGACAGAGTATGCCAGTATTAAGCTTTCATTCTGTTCTCCACACAGGAGCAAAGTGTTCCCTCCAGTGAAATTAAGGAATTGCTGCACAGTGGAGACTTTCAAAGGGGCAGGGGCAAAGATGAGAAAGGGGGCACCTCCACCACATGCAGGGTATGGGTTGGGTATAGGGTTATTGTTCATTTTGGCTTAGATTGCTTGAGCTACAGAGAGAGACATTAGTTTGCTGGAGGGCTGACACTTGCTCTCTTTTCCTTCTCCCTTTCTCTTCATTCACCTACTTTGTGGCATAAAGCCACAACTTCCTTTTCAAAGACCTAATGACATTTTATTTTTACTTTTCACAATGTTTTTGCTGTTAAAACAGAATATTGGGGCAGATCATAAACAGTGAAGGATCATTCCAAAGTGTAAACCAATGGAGAGTCATTTAGGCAGAGACAGGCAGTTTGATTTGATAAGAGGAACTGAAGATTTTTTTTAAATGTGTGATGGCTTTATTGGTTGGCGTTTTTACCAATGCAGAGTGAGATCACCACTGAATAACAGTTTTCCAGGAACCAGCAGTTTCTGAAGTCCCAATTTGATGGGGCCTTTAAACGTACAGCACAGCCTGTTTTCTAAGAAGCAACTGTTTTCCTAGAATTTCAATTTCCCCATTTTTTATGGTTTGCTCCTCCTCTCTGTCATGTGTCTATTAGGTCACAAAGATATTTTAAGTAGTATATTAATTTCAAATGATTATATTTAAGTGTAGATCACACCTCTTCTTATGAATACAACATATATATATAGCTGTACTGATGAAATGTATTCTGTCTTCACATGTAAGTTATATGTGTTGTCCTTTACAACAACAGATTATGTCATTGTGGGAGGGGACAGACTGTTTCTACGAAAAATGTGGTGGGAGATGTGTGATAGGGAAATAAGATGTGATTAAGAGCCTCATTTAAGGAAAACCACAGAGGCTTAGTAGGAGTGTTTTTCCCAACAGACTGGATGGACAACTGCACCTGGGACTGGGATCTTAACTCAAGCTTTGGACCTGGATAAACTGCTGGAGATTAATGGACAAACCCAAACTGGATTTACTGAACACTAGAAACTTATTCACCATTTAGACTTAAATCACTTTTTTTAAACAGTGTTTATCTGTGGTTACACTTGCTGGGAGGGAAAACCTTTGACATTGTAAGTACCATTTTACCCTGCTTAACAGACCAGCATGTGTATTGATTATATACTTGACTAGCTTCCATTTGTGCATGGTTTAATTCTATGTGTTCATTCTATAATCTCTGTGTTGGGTTGAGGTCCACCTCTCGTGACAGACCACAGTAATAAATCCTCTCAGGGGTTCTCCAGAACACCTGCATCTTGGTGTTATGTATGCCTCTGAGAGAGGCTAGTTTTGGGGAATGAGTCATATTTGTGTCTTATTTACATCTGACAGCCAGGGGTGTGGACATCATGAGTGGAAGGCACACGTGATGAGGTGTTCCCACTGGCACAGGAGCAAAACAGGTTTTTCATGGGCTCTACAACTGATGAATTCTGCAACTGTTATGATATTTCTACTCTATACTCTTTATTTTAAGCACTTTTTTCAACTAATTTATAGGTTCACTAGTATCAATTAAGACCTCAAAACAATGCAATAAAATAGCCCTGTCATAAAGACATCTCAAGTCCAGTCAGAACCATTGACAAACTAGTCAAAGACCCAAATGTTCAGCATTTGGTTATTATTTATTTGTATCATATCATAGGCCTAAACATGTGGACATATTGGCTTATGTCAATAGCCTTAATATCTTTTGCTAATTAATTTAGAATGGAGGTTAACCCCTTGACCTCAAATATAGTTTTATTGGTGATTTGTATGTATTATAGTGAATTTCTGTATTTTTCCCTATTGCATAACAAAAATAATGTGTTGTTGAGGCTGTCGTCATTACTGCTGAGAGATGAGCAAATTCTGCTGTGTACTTATTGAAGTTCAGTCAGACAACTCATGTGGAATAGATTATTATGACATGTACAAGTTGACGTTTGGCGTCTAGGCTCTGACCCCTTCGCTCCTCACGAGGAAACCCCAAGCTTAGCACAGCAGGGAGCGGGGCGGGATCATTACAACACCCCCTCCCCTGTAGACTCAGAGCCTACGGGTGGATGCAGGTGTGGGATTAGGGCTTATGAAATGCTATACAGTAGAGTAGTGCAGTATCAGATGTGCATATCCCAAAAGAAAAAAAAAAGGTGATTTTTCAACAAATTAAATATTGCTGCTCTGCACTGGGGAGTTTAGAGCTGCTCTGCTCATAAGGTTAGAAAGAATAGCCTTTCTGTCAGTTCTCCACAATTATCTCACGACATATCACATTTACTTTATTATGTGCAGTTAATTGCTATACACCTCTTCCATCCTGCTCTTCTGAAGTAATAAATCCTACATCCTACCAGTTATGTTGTCATCTGTCAACTCAGGTCTTGCCTGCAAATGCTATATAGTCAAAACTGCAACATATCTGTAGTGTGGTTTTAAATGTTTGGAAACAGCCTCAAACAAATCTCAGACAGAAGGCAGAAGCTACATTTCTTTGATAAAGAAAAACAGGGATGTGGTCTTCTTTTTGGGTAGAGTATTGTTGCCCATGTCAAAGGTGATGCTTTTGACTTACTTCTGACAAGAAGACGAGAAGCAGCGTGACCCTTTGACCTGTCAGTCTGCTCACACAGAAAAGCAGAATGGGAGGCTCGTTTCCTTGTCGTGAATTCCAAAGGTTCCATTTCCTTCACAGTGGCATGTGACTGATGTTAACTTCAGTGCAGCTGGCTCTGCATGACACATGCTCAGAATAGAATAAGTAGATTGAAAGATACCAGTTACAAAGACTTGCAAAAAATATTGGGCAGTGAGTGTCCTTCACACACCCGGTGCATGTCCACATTTAATATCTAACGTGCCTGGAATGAATCCAAGAAATTGAAAATGTGTTCCATAATATTAAGATGGAGGATATTTTCAATGTCATGTTAAAACTAATAAAAAATAAAAACAAATGCAAATTTACTGTTGGCTTAAGCAGTGATTAAATTTCTGCATGTGTTATTTTGTACTATAATGCACCTCCTTTTTTCCTTTTTATTCCAAAAAAGCATTTAGATAATTGAACATATTCTTCATCTGAACAGATTTTCTATAACATTCAGTTAACACTTCATCACGCACAAAGTCACAGTTTGGTGTGGTCTTTAATGAGTTGTGAATAACAGTAAAAGCAGCACCGCCTTCTGTTAACCTGGAAAAGTACTGAACTGAACAGGAGACGTGGAGGTCATTCTCACTGGTTGAAATGCATATCTCTCAGCTGTTTCTAATCAGGCCTGATTTTTTAAAGCCACACACTTGATGAATGCTGGTGAACGTCACTCATGATGTTTTCAATTGGGCTGCTGGTGGAACCAAACACCTGCCTGTGCCACAGCCTTGGTGTATCACTCAAAGACTGCCCAAAACCTGGTTGTTAGCATGCAGCTGACATTATCCGAGTAGCCATGTCAGAAATTAAAATGTGGGCATTTTGGAGGGCAGTTCTGGCTGAGTCCCTGTGAATGATCATCTTTGTCTTCACTGGCTTCTCAGTTGCAATAGGGGACCAAAATAATTCTTACCCTGACCAGGAGATAAAAGTGGCATTTGCCTTTGGCTTGGACATTGCCACATTAGCCCAGTGTATAGGTCACATTAGCGGTGCCCACCTGAATTCTGCCATCACCCTGGGCCTCCTGGCCAGCTGCCACATGAGTGTCCTCAGAGCCTTTTTCTACATAATAGCTCAGATTTTGGGAGCAGTTGCTGGCAGTGCCATTGTGTATGGTATTAGGCCAAAAACCACAGATTCACTTGGTGTTAACAGGGTAAGGTGGAATCCATGTGCTTCAAATTTTCCTGAGTAATGCTTCCTATAATGAATGACATGTAGTACTCAGATTGAGTGGCATTTGGGGAATTGCCTCCAGCCTGATCTAGTTTCCTTGTGAAAGCCAGACACTCATTGTCTAAAGTTTTGTGTTCTAATCTCTAAGACTTGATGTTGTTTAATTTAAATGTCAAATTTTAATCATCACTCCTGGTTTGTGGTTTGTATCTGCCATGCAACAAAAGCAGGCCTTCTCATCAGGGAGTGTTTATAGGATGAAAGCTTATGCCGTCCTCTGCAGTCATTTGTTAAGGACTGAATCAGTCAGGCAACTAAATACTTCAAGCATGGTCTGACTGTCGTTTTTAAGGCCTTTTCTCATAATGCAAGAGTTGCAGAAGTAGAGGCAAAAGAATCCCCTAATCATAATTAACTGTTTATCCAGGGACAGAAGAGGCAGAGTGCAAACTGAAGTGTTTTCTCCTCTGTTGCAGCTAAATGGAATCGGCCCACGTCAAGGTTTTGGTGTTGAGTTCCTGCTCACCCTCCAGCTGGTCTTTTGTGTGCTTGCAGTCATCGACAAAAGACGTGATGTCGGTGGATTTGCACCTCTGGCGATCGAGTTGTCTGTAGGGCTGGGACACCTTGCTGGGATGAGTGTATATCAAAAAATTTCCCCCCTCATTAATTTCATCTTGCTGTGGCCTCATACAATGGATTGGCATAGGATGAACTGGCTGTAAATCAGGCTTGCATGTAATCTGCTGATGTACAGCCAAAGAGGCAAGTGGTGTTTCCCTCTGATATGGTTTACAGATGGCAAATACACAGGATGTGGTGTCAACCCAGCTCAGTCCTTTGAGCCTTCGAGTATACAGAATTCTTTTGATGATCATTGGGTATGTATCATGGAGCTGTTAATCAGGTATTTTGCAAGTGTTGGAATTATTCCTATTGAAACGGGACATGTCTGTCATGTTATTTGTTTTTTAGCTGTACCGGGCAGGACCAATGAGTGCCGGTGTGGTGGCAGCTCTTTTATATAATTATCTGCTGGCACCCAGAGATGAGCACTTCAGCGAACAAACAAGAGCCTTGTTCTGCTGTGGCACGACACTGGAAAATGAAATTCATGAGCCCCTTCTGGAGGATGCTAAAGAATGGTCAAAGGAGGCACTCTGAGTGGAAATAGCTACTGTATGCTACTTATATGTATCAAATAAAATGCTTTTTCAACAAGGAGTTTCATCCTCCCTCTAATGCTCAAATGTGTGACCTGAAATCTTGCTCAGCGCATCTTTTTCCTGTTCCATCTCTTTTCTCCTCCCCTCTGCACACAAACCTCTTCACTATAAATACTGAAGCACCTACATGTTGGTTTTAACACACCAGACACATTTGAAGCAGAGATGACAGAAATAAAAAGCTGGGTGTTTTGGAGGGCTGTGGCTGCAGAATTTGTTGGTATGTTACTGTTCATATTCATTGGTATATCTGCCATCATTGGAAAAAATGAGAGTGGTGTTGCCCAGGAGCTGAAGGTCTCGCTGGCCTTTGCACTGGCCATTGCCACACTGGCTCAAAGTTTGGGGCACATCAGCGGAGCACACTTGAACCCTGCAGTCACGTTGGGCCTACTGGTCAGCTGCCAGATCAGTGCCATCAGATGTGTTTGCTACATCCTGGCTCAGATGCTTGGGGCAGTTGCAGCTAGTGCTATTGTGAATGGATATAGGCGCAGCACATCCCTTGGTGTTAACAAGGTAAGGTTTTCTGTTTTTTGACTTTCATTTTAAAGAGACAATTATTGTGATTTCAAAAACCTTTTCATGTAATATAAACCACTGCATTCATTCTAATGATAGTGTTGTTGTTTTTTTGCATTTAGCTGTAGTTGTTGATTGTCTTTTGCAGCTAAATGTGACTGTAGGACCAGGCTTCGTCATCGAGTTCCTTGCCACCCTTCAGCTGGTTCTGTGTGTGATAGCAGTGACTGATAAGCGACGGAGGGATGTTACAGGTTTTGCACCGTTGGCTATTGGGCTGTCAGTGGGGCTCGGGCACTTTGCAGCTGTAAGTGAATAAACCTATAATTTAGTTAAATCTGTGGTTAAATTTTACAAAAATTTTGACAAGACCAACTGTCGACTACAACATTTCAGGAGACAAATGTATGTGGTAGAGGAGACTCTTAATGGAGGTGACCACTTCAGCCAAGATAAGTACTGTAGGGACGGACAAGGGTTTCATTGAAATAATAGAGGGTGGACAAAATAGAAGCACTATTCAGTACAAATAGCTCTCCAGTAAACAAGATTTTTGTGCTAGATTTTTGATAAGACTGTCAGAGGTGTTTTTGCTTGACACTTTTTGAGGCCATACACAGTGTTGTGAGGTGAATATCCTGTTCACTCGGTGTTGGTAAGGGTCTACTTGAGACCACTGTTCCTCTTTGCCAGTACAGTTTTACTGTGTTGGGCAGAAATTGTCATGATTCAAGACTTTTCCTCGATGTGCCAGAAGTTCAGGAAGTGGGTGCAGCAAATCACAATTGCAACGACAGCTACACAAGTGCCATGTTGAATACAAATTAGCCGCATGTGTCAACTTTAAATTTTAAATTTAAAATGTGTTTTCCTGGCAACATAAGGCAACTTGCAGAGGTACAAAGGGGTCACTGCCTAGATCACGGGTTCCAAAACTAACTTATATAATTATTACTACATATGTTAAACACAGGAAAACTGCATTATGATAAGAGTATTGGTGGTCACAATTACGTCCTCACCATGAACTACTTTTAAAAATAAAATACTTGGAGATATGTAACACTTAAAAATTTGGTTTATTCTGGTCAATCAACACATCTAAAAATCTCATACAGATTTACTATACTGTAAGGTTACCTCGTGATTGGCCTGCACAATTAATTTGTACATGCATAAGCCTGCTACATATTCCCAAACTACTGACAATAATTCCATGAATATAATTTGTTGAATAACTGAATTTGCCATTTACAGATAAGTTTCACTGGATGTGGTATCAATCCCGCTCGTTCCTTTGGACCAGCCTTGATACGCAGTGAAATGGAGAACCACTGGGTAATATCAGCAAACAGTTTGAAGCTTTTTCTCTAAAATCCCATTTTAGCCATTTTATTTTGTCAAAGACAAATGTAGCTGATCTCTGATTTCATTCCAGGTGTACTGGCTGGGGCCCATGTGTGGCGGCATAGCAGCAGCTCTTATCTATGATTTCCTTCTGTATCCACGATCACACAGCTTCAGTAGGCACAGGAACGTCCTGCTTAATGGTCCAGAAGATGAAAACGATGCTGTTGAAATAACTGGAGAAGGCAACAACAGCCCAGAGCCAAGTCAGTGGCCAAAACACTGAACAACATGCAACATTTGAGCTTTTCTGTCTGTCAGCACATCTATAAACAACATAAGATTTATAGACATGCTTTGAATATGGCTATTGATTATATTTTTATTTTTGTGTGTATTTTATAACCATTGAATATATTATAATGATTAGTTTTCATCCAGTTTCAGTGTTTTCATCTCGTAACAATTTTCTAATTTGCAAAGTTCAAAGTAAAGTCAACATATGTAAATAAGCATTATGCAGTTACCAAAATAAAGCAATGTATCTTTAGATCTGCTTGACCTTGACATGAGTTTCTTTATAATGTATCACATATTGTATACAGTATTATTCTATTCAAGGTGTTTGGCGACAGTCCCAAAAATCTCTCTGTAGTAAAACAACACAAGGATGTGGATCAGGTAATTGCACATAAAAGCACTTTAAATTCTTCATAAGAAAAATCATGATTAGACAAGATGTGGCCATCATGGAGATTTCCTGTTTGGCTGTGTCACAAGAATGTACACAGCCCCTCTCACATCCTGTTTTATGGCTATTTGATGATCCCCACACCCTGAGCTAATCATTGAATAACCATCAAGTGACTGTAAACTCCACAACCAAACATTTCTCAACAGAAACCCTGCTGTCGGAGGGCAATCCAGCCAAAGTTGTTGAAATAGATGCAAGTTATTGTTAGCTTAAGCACCAATCAGGGGCAGGATAACCGCTGTGGTTGGATGCGCAGCCCCTTGTTGAGCATTCCCATTATTCTGCTCTGTGTGAGATGATCATTAACATAATGTCTGTGTCTATGTTTTTAATTTTATCAATGAATCATAGATGTGCTGATGGGTTTATCTCACTTATATGACATGACACTTCTTCACATGATATTTTTTTTAGAGGCTGGTCACGTGACGGCGGCCAATCTAAAATCTCCTTCCTTTGTGTGCTTAACCTTGGAGGTCAGAGCATTGTGTTTAGTCTCTTGTTTTGAAGTTTGTCCACAACAACATGGACAATGCTCTTTTTGTTGCCCCTCAGTCATTTTGTCTGAGACTGTCCTTCATCAAATTATTTGGCTCTCATGTTGAGCTTGATTATTCCATGACCTGGCATGGGAGAGTGTTCAGTGGTCCTCTCATTATCTTTATCTGTACAAAATAAACAATTGGGAATGAAGGCCTGATTTAAACTGAGTTAACAGTATAATATTCAACCCAACAATATGGCCTATCTAACACACATCCTGAATATCAATATTTTCTGTGATAGAAAACCAGCATCTTTTATTTTCACCTTACAAGTTAATAGTAATACATTAAAAGATAAGGCTGGCAATATTATATATATTTTAATTGTCAACAAATTCCATAAAAGAACCAAAACCATCAATGAATTGTCAGATTACTATTTTCTAGCAAAGTAAATGTGTATTAATCCACACCTGGAAATAGTCCCAAACAATTGCACTATTTACTTCTATTTGAGTAATATTTGCTGAAAGCTACAGTGCCCAGCTGTTTCAGGAAATGAATGAGCCTTTTTAAAAACAAGACTATCTGTTCTTAAAGATTTGCATCTTCAGAAGAAACATGCGGTGGCTGAGTCCCACAGACAGGTCAAAAAGAATTGAGAAACACATTGTTAGCTTTGGTCTTTTCATGGGATTTGTTGTCAAAAATAAAAATATAGAGTAACGTCTGCATTCAAAGGGACATATACTGGCTTCCTTAAAGCCCAGCAGAACACGTAAAGTAACATCTCTATTCTGAGGACTATTGCCTTTAACCTTAACAACCTATCTCTACATACTGACTGGTTCTGGGCTCTTATCATGCTCACTCCCTTTCTGTTTTTTATCAGTTTTTGGCAAAGGTTCAATAAACGCTGTGTCAGAAAGGGGGGTTGTGGGGGGCATGGGGCACAGCTAGATATCTGGTGAACTGTGTGCAGAACTCTGCGAATTAGAAATAAGGTGCCAATCAAAACTGCAGAGTAAAACAGTTCTCACTTCCCCTTTTATGACCACTGTGACCAAAGAGATGTCATGAAAATGATCCCTCAGCTCTTTCTAGACGACACTACTGGCCTACACTTTCACAGCTTTAGTGTTTTTCTCCAAACATCAGCACAACACCTTTAGGTCCAGTTAACAGTCTTTGTAACTGCAGGGCTATAAACACAGAGGGTGCAGTATGTGAATGGTCCCGCTACTACAAACTACTTCAGAGGTCCTGACCCGTGAAACTGCTTGGTAAACACAGATCAAAACAGGCCACAGTGTTCACATTAGTTCTGTCAGCGTTAAAGGCTTGTAAAGCAAAGGGTCACCCCACCACCAAAATTCAAAACAAGGGATTTAAACCATGCTGTCACTCTCAAATTGATTAACAGGTGTTTTAAAGGACAGACTATCATTTGACATCACATTGTAATGCCCCGCTGGTTCCAATGTGTTGCGTAACGTTGTTGAACAGTAAATCCTATCAAGGAATTCCAGCCCTGCAGCTCAGTAGTTGAAATTTTAATAGTATGCACATAACACACGGAAGTGTACACTTACAAACACATGCACACATGCAAAAAGAAAAAAAAAGAAAAAAACACACTGTCACACACACAGCCACCACTTAGTATTGTATGTGTGCAAACAGAGCAGGGTACTGTATTATCTGACAGCTGCAACCATAGCAGACAAAAATAGTGTACAACACTGCCGCCCTCTGGTCTAAATTGGATTTAGGCCTGCATGCTGACAGTCATGCTGAAGTTCATCATTCAGTTTCATCAATAACTAACAAATTAAAGAACGACTAACATCTTCTCGCCCTAATATAATAATTCATCTTAACTTTCCAAAATATCCTCTTCCATTTCACTCACTTTCAGACAGACACAAATGAACCCCCAGCATCACCCATTCAGAAGCAGGGTTTGAGTGATATCACTGCGCCCCCTCATGCTCGGTATCATGCCTTGCTTGCACACTAAGACACAGTTTCACACCTTTCTGATTTTAAAGAAAGTATGTTTTAGAAGTATGTTACTTAATATTTTCATCCAGTACGTCTCAATTTTCTAATTTTACCATGTTAATTGGTGCTGGTTTTTATTTTTATTTCTGAGGAAACATGATATGCAACAAATTTGATTTATTTATGATGGAGGAATTTGTTGCTCCTCATATAAACATTAATGGTAGGACTTACGTCACATGGCACCGATATATAATCTATTTAATGAGCAAATTAGTGCATGTGCCCCGACAAATTAAATATTAGCTGGGTTCAATGTTAAACTGAGTTGTGGTATTAAACAAAATACTTTAAAGAGACAATGACAAAATGCATACTATACAAGTACAAAACATCTCCACGGCTGCAGACAAGATGGCAGGAACAATGTTGCAGATAATAATAAAAGTGTTATTTGTAATTTTCCAAGATATTAAGTGTGATGAACTGTGTATTCCGGATCAGAGAGCTCCTGAACGCACCACACTGCCGAGGAAAGAAACCGGAAAGAGTTTAGCGGCGTTCCGGTTTCAAAAGCGTAAAGATGTCGCCGTCCTTGTTTAATTTCGACGACGCTAAAGACAAATTTACGGTGAGAAATCTTAAGAGTTGCCTTTCTGTATTAAAACACGTGTTTATTATATGCGGTATGCCGTAATTAAAACCATAGCTCGATAGCAGCCGTGTTACTACAAGTTACTGTTCGTTCTTGTCCTGTTGGTGTTCACATAGCAGTTAGCAGATGCTAGCTGAGCTAACAGAAGTGCTGTATAACGACGCATTTTCTCTCACAAGTGCTCTCTCGTTCCCTTTCACAACACCTACAGACATCTGCTAGAAACGCCCTGGCTGGTAAGTCCGGCAAGCATTTGGTAAACGCTTTCAACCGGATCCCTGGGAAGTAAGTAGTGTTAATTTAGCCTCGGTGACGTTACAGGTTAATGAATATATCACGACACGTCTTTTCACCCGGCTGCCTCGTATGTTACAGCGAGACCGAAAAGAAGACCACGCTTGACCAGGCGCTCAGGGGTGTTCTTGGTGATCAGATTGTGAGTAAACTGTCGGTCAAATACTGTTTCAACAAACCTCATTAAATTAGCCAGGCTGTGTTATGAAAACCTGACTTTTGAATGCGTTTTTGTCTGCAGGTTGAGCAGAAGACGAACTGTGATGACTACTTGTCTCTCATCTACCTGAGTATTGATGCAGTTACAGAAGGTATGTTGCCCTCTGTACCGTTTGACTTGCAGGAAAGACAACAATGAATGAATGAAGGAATACTTGTTTTGGTGTGGTATCATCCAAATTGCCCTTACATGTCGGTAATACGTATTGTCTGTATTGCCCTGATATTATACTGGACTTAATGTTCCAAAATAAAGTCACCGCATACTATGCATCTTCCTAAACGATTGAAAAGACATGCTTTACACTAACTCATCAACAGTTAAGACATTAAATGCTGCATATACACAACCTATACCCACACGTGCCATCTTTAACAAGAAGACGTTTTCTCTACTATGTATTTTCATTCATTAAATGAGGCTTTTTATCTGTCGTCTGCTACTAATGCCTACATTAATGTCACTAATGTTGCTGTTATGACATGCGCATCAAAAAAGACTGTTCTGACTACACACACATTGTACCACAGCTCAGTTAGGACCAATATCAGACCACCTAGTGCTGGTGGACATGGGTAGGGTTTGGAAAAGCTTGTTTATTTGTAAAGCCTTTTGCTTTTGAGCGAACTGACTAAACTGCTTTTGTGGAAGAACTTCAAGTCTTTGGTGCAAACCTTCTCACCTCACACAAAGCTTTAAGACTTGTGGTGATCAAGCCTTTGCTGTCTTGTTTCACTCTCTTCGTGTAGGTATCTGTTCTGCTACAACTCCTTTCCTCCTGCTGGGAGATGTACTGGACTCCCTTCCTCTTGACCAGTGTGACAAAATATTCTCTTTTGTCGAGGAGAATGTTTCCACCTGGAAATCGGTAAACAAGATACGGCCTCTCAGTAAAGGCAGTTTTCTGTATTTCTCCAGCATAATATAGATCATTTGATCACTATGTCTGCACTCCTCCCTTTTCCTAGAACTCTTTTTACACGGCCGGGAAGAACTACTTGTTGAGGATGTGTAATGGTAAGGATAGTATTTCATTCTTGTTGATGAACAAGACTTTTTAAAAGGCATAGCTGTGTATAACACACCTCTATCTCTGTAGATCTTTTAAGGAGGCTATCCAAATCTCAGAATACTGTATTCTGTGGGCGAATCCAGCTTTTCCTGGCACGTCTCTTCCCTCTGTCTGAAAAATCAGGTACGATTGTGTATGTTACCTTTTGAATGATTAAGGCAACATCAACCCCTAATGGATGTAATGGTTTATAATGTGCGGCCGCCATCTTTTGACCTCGTGCGATTGCACTTTTTTTTTATGTACTGCCATTTGTGTTTATTCCAGGTCTCAATCTACAGAGCCAGTTTAATCTGGACAACATAACGGTGTTCAACAAAAATGAACAAGAAAGCACCCTCAGCCAGAAGGTAAAGTGTTGACACCTGATAATGATTGTGAGAATTTTAAATGTCATCTGAAAATGTTAATGTTATTTTATGGTTCCATGTTTATAGCACACAGAAGAAAAGGAGGGTGGTATGGAGGTGGAGGAAGGAGAAATGGGAGAGGATGATGCTCCTGCACCATGGTGAGTGAAGTTCATGCTCTAAAATACACAATAAAGTCTGTCCATGTTTTTAATGACACTTTAGCTTGTTACTGTTTTTTAAGTTTATGAAAACGTGATTCACATTTTGCTTTCAGCTCCATTCCAATTGACTACAACTTGTACAGAAAGTTCTGGACACTGCAGGACTACTTCAGAAACCCTGTCCAGTGTTACGATAAATTCTGTTGGATGACATTCCTTAAGGTAATTCACCTGATCGTGAAAGCAGCGAAAATTTAGGGCCCTTGTTCTCAATTTGTCAGATCATAACAAACACCAAAGCAGATGCAAAAAAACTGATGACTCAGTGCCAGATTCCTTTTTTGTCCTGCACAGTTCTCAGATGAGACCTTGGCGGTGTTCAAGAGCTACAAGTTGGACGACATGCAGGCCTCTAAGAGAAAGATGGAGGAGCTGAGAGCATCCGGAGGAGAACATGTCTACTTTGCCAAGTTTCTAACAAGTGAGAAGGTGAGAGAACTTTTTTTTACCCCAGGAGTAATTGACAGACATCATTTTATTCAGCTTTCAGATTGTTTAAAGGCTGAATAAGAGATTAAATTCTACTTTCACTAAACAATAAGCTTGCATGGTAGGCTAGTCTCGATTTGTTTTTAAAATATACTATAGATACTTTATTTCTGTACTTTGTCAGTACTTTACACTATTTCCCTGTCATGTTAAAATTAGACATGTTCTTAAATGTATTTATTTATATATCATTGATGGCATCTGTATTTGTATTTATGCAAGTAAATAAGATGGAGACCCCAAAGATATAACCTCACTACTTCTTCTTTCCTCTTCATCTCCAGCTGATGGACTTGCAGCTCAGCGACAGCAACTTCAGGCGGCACATTCTGCTGCAGTACCTCATCCTTTTCCAGTACCTGAAGGGTCAGGTCAAGTTTAAAAGGTGAAGCATGTCCCTCCTCTGACCTTATAGAACAGTAAACAAACTTTCATTTGTGTGGAGAAAAAAAACAGCCATCAGGTGTTGGGGGTTCATATTTAGTATGTCTTTGTCCTCGTACAGCTCCAGCTGTGTTCTGAATGATGATCAGACTGCGTGGATTGAAGAGACAACTAAACTGGTTTATCAGGTCAGTCCTCAGTCACACTGGCATAGATCATACATATTAGTAGCTTCTGTAATTTACTTACAGTAGGTACTTAGAAAGGGTCAGCACAATGAAATCAGGAACAACATTTTTCCACTTACCACCAGCACTATCTAGCAATGCTGATAACTTTGGTTTGATTTGGCTTTTAACTGTTTTTACTTTGACTGTTGTCTTGTAGCTGCTGAGCGAGATCCCTCCTGATGGCGACAAGTTTGCCACCATGGTTGAGGTAAGCCATGTCTTGATAATACTGATATTAAATGTATTCTGTACACACTCACATTCTGTTAAGTTTGTTGTTAGAGTTCTCTGTACACTAGTGACACTAGAAATGTTTCTCATCTTTGACAGCATATACTCAAAACAGAGGAGAACTGGAATGCCTGGAAAAATGAGGGATGCTCGAGCTTTGTGAAAGAAAGGTACAGCAGCCTAATGTGACAACACAGTCTTGGCAGATAATTATTTTATTTGATTGATTTTATACATTGATTAGTCCATTTTTACAACAAAATAATGCTGTGTGTGAGCTTGGGATAGCATGCCAAAATGACAGTTGGTTTCCTCTTTAACAGGACAGTAGATGACAAACCCAAAAGACCCACCAGGAAAAGACAAGCTCCAGAAGACTTCCTTGGAAAGGGGCCAGACCGCAAGATTTTCATGGGAAAGTATGTGATCTAATACAGGGTGGGCTAGCAGAGTAGTGCAGAGATGAGGGAGATTTTAAAAAAAATATTAAGTGGGGTTGAACCCTGTAATAAACGTCCATCCTGCTTAAAATATCTTTGAACAAAGTAGTGAAACTGCCAGCTCAAGGCGCGTTGCTCTGTGCAGATTATGTGTTTGTCGGCAGTATGTGGAGACAAATGAAAAGAGTTAGACTATGACCAAAGCTAAAGTGGAAAGAACAACAATCTGTGGAGTTTACTTTCATAATTCAAGCTGTTCTGTGTTTTTGTTAGTGATGAGTTGACTCGACTGTGGAACCTGAACCAAGACAACATGGAGGCCTGCAAGTCAGACAACAGGTCAGTGGCTCAGAAAGCAAGGTAGCCATTCAACAATCTACAATCACATTCACCTTTTTGTATAGATCAGAACATTTTGGGTTTTTTCTTGTTTAACGTGATGTCTTTCATTCAGGGAATTCATGCCATCACTGGACGAATTCTTTACGGAGGCCATTGAGCAGGCCGACCCTGCTAACATGGTGGAGGAAGAGTACAAGTAAGTTTGCGCTTTGACGTGTCTTCTCAGAGGGTTTGAAGGCCAGTTTGCGAGAACGAAATCTTTTTTTAAAAGTCCGAAAGAGCTTTTCCCCCAAAAGAGCATAACTGGCTTCATTCCCAGTTTCCTCCCAGTATGTGTTTTGTGTGACTCTTCTGTTTCTTCCTGTAAATTAATGCAGGGTTGTGCGGAACCCAAACTACGGCTGGCGCGCTCTGAGGCTGCTGTCCAGGAGAAGTCCACACTTCTTTCAACCAACTAACCAGAAGTTCAAGAGCCTGGCAGACTACCTAGACAGCATGGTTAGCAAACTGGCCAAAGAACTGCCGGTGAGGATTTATGTTACTTTTTAAAAAAAAACCAGTATTCATCATTATAAAAAAAAAGACTGCATGATGGCCATGAAAACTGTTGACAAACGCTTATTTTCATTCCATACGTGCAGAAGGATATCCCTTCTGAAGAGATCAAGACAGGAGAAGAGGATGATGACGATAATGGAGACAATCTTCTCAAAGACAGCAATGACAGTGAGTTTGAATAGTCGCTTGTTCAACACCATACCTCTTGTTTAGGGTCATATCCACCATTTTTCTCCCACCAATATCAACTTTTTTTCTTTATTCATATAGGAGAGGAATGAATGATCTTAAATGTATGCTTTTCTGTAGGAATATATGAAGCATTTATTTACATCCCAACATGCTTCAAGTAAATTATCAAATTCAACTAAAATTCAACATACTCTGGTCTTTTTTTAAATCCCATCTATTGTGTCTCTCTTCCAGGTCCGAGCATACAGAGCAAGATGGTGACAAACCAGCAGATGGACGACATAGCAGCTAAACTGGGCGCACAGTGGAAGACGCTGGCTACTCATTTGGAGATGAAGGCGGCAGAGCTGCGGGAGATCGAAACAGACAGTGAAGATGTTGACATGCAGGCCAAACTGCTGCTTGTAGCCTGGCAGGACAGAGAGGGAACACAAGCTACTGTGGAGAGCCTGGTCACAGCTCTTAATGCTGCAGGATTCTCCCAGATTGCAGACAGCCTCAATGAGGCTTAAAGGTAGATCATTCATGACTTAAATTACATTGTTGCAGCATCCCTTTTCATACCAAAAACAATTGGAGACTAACACTTTTGTATGTAGTATTGGGTTTCAACCCGTTTTTTCACTGTAGAAAATTCAATAAATGCTTTTTTTCTAGTAAAACTTTAACCATTCATTTTGTTCATATTGAAGAGTCTCAGCTTTTGGTATAACAGTTTATTTTCACCACCTATGAAAAGCAATCAGTCAATAACTTATTACAGAGTGGTAATGGTTAGGTCTTACACATTGTGGTAGTGATCAGAAAACCTGCAAGGAGAAACAAAGTGAAGCATAGCATTTAACGGTATAGATGTCAAAGTCTGAAATCAGTGTCAGCAAGAATGATGTTCAAGGCTTGTGGAGTAAACCATCGTGGTTGAATCTCAAGTCTTTATTTAACCGCACACAGTTCACCACAAGGGCAACCTGTTCTGACCAGTTCCCCACACACTTCCCCCCCCAAAAAGCATTAGTAGAGATTTGGCAGAAAGAACCTCAGCTGTCAATACATTTAAGAACAATTCCAGGAGATGATGCGAGCCAAGCACTTAAGAAAAGACCTGAGATTGAACCCACATTTCCCAGAGGGCCAACAGGTGAACAAGGCCAAGCCTTTACAGTGTTACGTGAACATTTCCATAATACATCTGAGAAGATACAAGCCAGAATGTCAAGGACAACAGCTTGGCTAGGCATTTTTGTACAAGTTGATTAAATGACTAAAGAGAAATATTTTGCTTTTATGATATGAGCACCTTATCAAAGGCTTTAAAAAATATACAATGTGTATAAAACATTTAATGAAACTGCAGAGCTAGACTTAAAAACCTCTTTCAAGGATCCAGTCCAGAGATTGCCTCTCGTCATATCTCCATTTTCAAAGCCCACTATGGTTGAATATGTAACACCATTTGACAGAATTTGTTTTACAAGCATCCGTGTTGGTTACAAAAACAAAACAAAAAAAATTAAGGTCATCAAATCTTTAAAGACACCAGTTTTACTGCACATCTATGCAGACAGTGCTTGGAAATGGCAATTTGTACGCGTGTTGGGTGTTGTCTTTGTCTTCTAGGAAGTCTTCCACAGCTACTGTTCCTCTTCAAGTATTTCCAGCCGCCGGGGGCCGTAGAGTAGAACGTATGCTATATGCCAGTCCCCACCACCAGACAGTCGCAAGATATCCTCCGGAGACACTACACTCACCTTGTCATCATCAAACTTGACCCACTCATCTGACAGAGGCCACAGGAAAAAGAGGAAACGATAAGTTCCTGAACATTTGTGTACACTTAGGATTAGGTTCCTGTGTGCTTTTATAATTTGTGACTGATATATGCAGTGGTTACCTTCTTTTCTTTTGACCCATCCCACGTAGTGACCTGATGAGCTAGAGCGGCCTTGGTGTGTCAGCACAGCCTGCAGGTCGTAGTAGCCGCTGTTGTTGGAACCGAGGTCTGCAGGAGACACAGCAGGATGTTACAATTCCTTCAACTTTGGCTCATAATTGACTGAAATGAACAAATATGTATTGTGAAAAATACATGATATATTTACAATGACCTGCTTTTGGCAGTGTTTTGGTGTGGATTCCCCCTTTAAAAAGTGTACAGAGGGTGTCAATATCACAGTAACTTACCATCAGGGGCTGAGAAAGGCTCATATTTCACTGCTTTCGCTGTGTCTGGCTTCTTCACCAACTAAAAAAAAGAAAATTGTGAGATGCTATACAGAACTGGTAATTACACTGTTTGGTAAAGTGGGTGCTTTTCTGAAAGGTAGAAAGACAATAAAAATATAGCAATAGATCGGACTTACCTTTTGCTGCTGTTTCTCTAGCTTCTTGTCCTCGACCTCCTTAAACTTTGACCTGATTGGCAGCATTTTCTCCTGGAGCTCTGAGGTGCACAGCTCATAGACATCCAGCATGAGCGGGAACTTGACATCCTTAAAAAATATTTGAAGACAGTATTTTAGACTTAAAATGAGCCCCGTTATAAATGAAAGATTATGGTGGCTCAAGACAAACCTTAAGGACTTTTGCATTGACGGACTCCTTCTCTTTGTAGAAAAATCGGACCATTTGAATAGTCAAGTAGGCAGGGATACGGCTGAGTTTTGACTAGAGGGTTGACAGAATGGTTCAGAAGGTAAATACATTTTAAATTCAAATCTGCAAATATAGCAGCAGACAAGACCACTTCTTCCAAATGTCCAAGGGATATGACAGGGAAAGGAAAAACTTACAGATTTTATATACAGGGCATTTCTTTCCAAGGATGTAGACATTTTTGTGATTTCTTCTTGCAGTCTCTGGAGAGATAAAACAGACAGAAACACCATTTGATCCTTGTTACCCTGGAGACAAACTAACCATGTGCCATTTTGTTGTATCCATTTCTTTCACTCTAACTAGACCTGGACAAACATAAAACTTCAAGGCAAGAGAGAAGTAGACACTTCTCTCGTGATGAAAACACATGCTCCTCTGTGTCAATACATTTAAAAACGTATTAAGCTGCCTTTTTTGGAGTCTGATACATACCAGCCTTAGTCCTGTTGCAAGGTATTTGACTTCTTGGTTGATGAAGCAACTGAGCTGGAGCTGGCTTTCCTTGCCTTTGATTGGCTCCTCCTCCTCAGACTCTGAGCATTTCATACTGAACAGGAGAGTTAAGTAAAGGCCTAGCAGAGGACTGTCACAGCTGGGAGACCTTTGCTGGGTGTTACTTCAACACAACTATGACAATACACACCGCTCTTTATGACCAAAACTCAGTCAAACAATACTGAACCAACAAAAAAAAAATGTAGAAAGATGCGATCAACTAAGGTACACTTGAAGGATACGTAGTTTCGAATTCTACGCCGAAATACTGGTCAATGAAGTTCTTCTTCGCGGAGGCAGAGCCAGCGCCGCTCTCAGTGTCGGTCTATAGATTGAAGGACAAAAAGCAAAAATGGAATGTGTTATTTGTCCTCAACTAACTTGTCAATTACACAATCATCCTTTCATCATAAAAACATATGGTTAAAAACATTAGGTTTTACCTCCATGGGAGTCTCTGGCTCTAATGGTTCCAACTTTTGCTGAAGCACTCTCATCATCTGCAGCCAGCACTCGTTGGCATCCTGAGAGAAACCCAAAACATGTGAGACCATGTCCTGATATTTTCATTTAAAGTTTATTCTAATAATGTAAGTACAAGACACATAGCATGAGTGTAACTATGGTGAGACTTTCCCACCTGCTGGAGATACTGTCCCTGGTCCCCCTTCTCAGCAAACTGTGGAAAGGCCATGTGAAGGAACTGGAGCAAAATAATGGGTGGGAGGCTAGATGAGGTCTTGTCCATGGTCTCATACAAGTCGCGAAGGGCTGAGGATGCAAAGATAAATACATATTCATTTTATATGCATTAGTAAGTTCAGACACCAATATATGTCTGTGATTTCACAACAATTAACAGTTCACTATGCCTCATACCTGCTGTGATGTATTGTGAGGGTGCATTTGCCCCTGAAGATCGCAGAGCACCCGAATACCTAGAGGAAGCGAGATGATTTCAGTAAGAGCAAAGCCACAAAAACAAGAAAAACAACAGGGAAGAAGGAAAAACGCACTTTTGGTGTGCTGATTTCAAGCAGTACATTTCAACAATCCAGACCACACGGCATCCCTTTGTATTCAGTATCTTAAACTTCTGAATATATTCTAAGACCCAATAACAGCAGAAAACCCACCTTCTGAGTGCACTTTTGAGCTCTGGCACAGAGCGCAGACACTGCACTGTGGCGTTCATATAACAGGTGTTGCCCAAGTTTGTCAGCCCACAAGGCAGCTCCATCTGAAAATGACAACAAAAGAGTGGGATAAGTTCCTCTACAGTTGTCAAGGTAAAATAGTTTTTAAAAATATAAAAAAATAAGGGCTCTGTCTTCCATTTAGTTATTAACCAATCTTCATCATGCAAATGTTTGCAAAATTTGTTTGAATTTCAAAGAAGATCTGGCACAGTCACAGACACTCAAATAAGCTACTTTCTTTCCCTTTAAATTAGGACTCTTTGCTATGAGCAACTGAGAATTGACTGCAGACCAAACAGCAACATAGCATCAAGTGACAGAGGTTTGGAGCTCACGTGCATTTACTGTTCAGTGCACAATTCCTCCTCAGCAGAAGTGTTTTGTAAACACTGGCACAAATTAATGACGGTAATAAAACACCTTGCTAACTGAAGCTTAATTTGTTAAAAGTACATTTCTCTCAGATCAACACAAATTCTGACCTGACAAAGCTTCTCATTTGCATAAGCTAATCTCCCCAAAAGGGGGTATATATTGTATATTTAGTTTATTATGTTGTCTACTTGGTAAACACCACATTGAGGATAACATGTTTACCTCACCATGTCAGAGCGGAAAATAGCACTCACCATATTTGTTTTAGGCGTACGGGTAATTTTCAGGCTTACTCACCGCTGAGGCCAGCTGCTCCTCTGTCATGTCCTCTACAAACATGGGCCGGACAGCAGGCTCCTCAGGCAGGGCATCTGCCGAGCCCATCATCAGCAGAGTCATTCCCTACAAAAAGAATAGAAATATGCAAAAATTCGCTTACTTACTTACAGTTGGTAGTTAGCTCTGTGAACTAAGAAATGCTTGTTATATGCATCCAAACACAGCTAAAATACTCACATTTTTCAGTTTAATATTCCCCCACTCATCATCCTAGAATAAAGACAAGACATTGGTTAGCTTCTTAAAAAACAGTTTAAGGATAAGGCTGCTTTTATTTTTTCTTATTGTTAAAAACTCCCATGAAAAAAACCACAATCAACAATGTGTTGGTACGTTTCTCAGTACTTTCTGACTTCCCTTCCCCGCCTGTGGCACTCGGACTCGAGCCGTTTCGTTCCTACTGAAAACGTAAATCTTAAAAAAAAAAAGGTCAGTTTTCTTTTTTTTCTTTTCTTAAATGCTCAGTAAATACCTAAAACAGCTGGGCACTGTAGTTTTTAACAAACATTACCCAAACAAGAGTAAATAGTGCATTTGTTGGAGACTATTTTCAGCTGTGGATTAATAAGTTATCTCAGTGCCCTGGGATAACTTTGTTATGATATGGCGCTATATAAATAAAACTGAATTGAATTGAATTGAATATACATTTGGTGCTCCAGTGAGGACAATGTATGTTCAGCATAATAAAGGAACACGTCACTGCAAGCAATGGTGTGGCTCACTGGTGTGTTTTAATAGTTTTCGGACAATTCTATAATGTTATAATAAGCTTTGGCTAGAGCAGGCAACACTTATTAGTAGGATCAATGAATTGTCGGTTTTGTTGACAAGAGAAAGTATAGAATACTGTTTAATCTAACAACAGATAACCTGCAGAAGCAGATGCTTGACTGTTGTTCACATCAGTACCTTAAGAGTGCCTCCCTTCACCATGACCTTCTGTCTGTCTGGCTGAACTCCTGTCAGGGCAAAGAGCTGAGCCTTGAAAACCATGGGAGGCTCCTCGGTGTTCAGCTCTACCGCGTCAAACTTCTCTTTGCCCCATTTCACGTTTACTGAAAGAAACGGGAACAGAAACACACACACACACACACGTTAGCCTCCGAAGCACCACGTCGTTGTCAAACTGCCCGTGTATGACACAGCACAAGTTAGGGTTAGCAACGGCGAAGTGCCGCAGCAGTCCGGCTGACTTTCGGGCTAAAAAAAAGTGGAAGCTAATGTTCAGATATGTGGCTGCCAATGTAATGAGAGAGAAAAAAAACCCGGCTGATTAGCCTCTTTAGAAACACTTACAACATTACTACCATGTTGAAAAGGTAGACGCGTGTCCCACGTTGGACTCCGACAAGCCGCAACTCCAGTGAAAAGCTTACAAAGTGTACTCTCGGGATTTAGCTCGCTCGGTTAGCGAGGCTACCTGTGCTAATAAAAAGGCGTGCTTCTGCCAACTTCATACCCGGCACAAAACTGGACGTGTACGTGGCTCAAACTGACAAGAACACAACTAAAGCGGGAGCTGCGCTGAAAAAACAAACAAACAAACAACGGCTTTTATGTAGTTAAACCAGCGTCAACGTGAACCGTTGCCCGGCTAACCTAGCTAGCTGACACTTAGTGGCAGTAAGCTAGCTGCTTTCTGTGTCGTGTCAGATGCCCCAACACATTAACAAACACCACGTTAACAAACACATCTGTATGTTCTCCCGTCTCGAAATGTTGTTTTTGTAATAATTTCACCAGTGGCCTAACTAGGCTAACAGACTGTGTGCTAACGTTGGCGTGCTAACTGCATATCATGCTAAAGCTAGCTAAGCTAGTATGCTAAACGTAATTTACGTTACTGCACTAAAACACGTGTAAAGCTTCGCGGTTTCACACTTATTCTCAGTGGCAATTAATGTGCCGCGATAAAGAAGCACCGTACCTGTAAACACCGGCATGTTCGGCAACCTTTCACTTCCTCGGCTCTTTATTTTTGTCTTCTGCTTCAGTCCACCGGGGCGCGAACGAGGAGTCGGTTCTGGTTCTCGGTCTGAACTTCATTCAAACAGAATGACGCTGCAACAACACGCTGGGAGCCTATCGACGCGATCCGGCATCTGCGAGCCACCCTGCCGCAGACCACACACGCCCAGATCATCCCAGACACATTAATTACAGTATGTGTGACCGAGCTGGTGATTGTTTTCTCACCGTATTAAAAAAAAGCCTGCGTGTCCGATACTGACACACCATGGATGGATTAACCTACTGGGACCCCATTAAAACACACGTTCCTCCCATTCTGTGAATAATGTGCAGTGTAGTTTTTCTACCCTGGAATACAACCTGGCCCAACATTGACTATGTGGTGACTTTGATTTGTTCAGAATATGCAACATGTAAGCACAAACCTGAAATAACTAAAAGGTCTTAAAACTAGATTTTAGATTTTGACACAGGACTTTGACACGTCTTCACACAGGACTGCAAGATTAGAAAATAAAACAGGACCCTCTTTAGTGCCCTTAACAAATCAGCTGATATTGTGCTTCTGCTCTACATATTTCCAAACAAATTCTCAGTTAACACAAACCAGTTGGCACACAGGAAGCCTGGAGCTCTTGGGGCCACTTTTCCTCGTTGGAAATCCAGCCTCGGGATGTATATCGCTATAATGAAGATATGAAACCCGTGATGGGTATCTGTAGTGAAAACTAGTAAAAGACTATACAATAAATGATAAAGATATGTTTATTGACATATCCATCAGTGCGGACTCCAATGCAATTAACCATGCAAATTATCCAAGACAAGAGTAGATCATAGTTCCAGTGCTTTTTTTTAACTGAACAAAACGTTACAAACAAAAAGATTGCGGAGGTATTCCATAATCCTTATGTCTCTCTCATTATATACACTGTGGGGGGTTTGCATTAACGGGACATTACCGAGTTAGAGAAACAACTTGTAATTGCTAACAAGGACGATCATTGACACAGGTAGGCTTTAGGTATACCATCCCGAAATCTGTCATGATATGAACAGAGTCTGGGGACTTCGTTTTGACACGCTAACTCTATTGCAATGTGTCCATAAAGAGGTAATCTAATATATATATATTTTATATACTCAAAC
This sequence comes from Macquaria australasica, assembly GCA_005408345.1. Classification (NCBI taxonomy): domain Eukaryota; kingdom Metazoa; phylum Chordata; class Actinopteri; order Centrarchiformes; family Percichthyidae; genus Macquaria; species Macquaria australasica. Next base: position 1,270,611 of record SEMN01000076.1, read on the forward strand.
CAGAGATAAGAAGTTCCAATAAAACCACAAATGTGTGGCGATTTCTTAAAAAGTAAATGATGGAAGAGTTAAGATTTGTCTTGTTTTGGAGAAAAAAAAACAACAACAAACAAACATATGGCAGTAAAATCAATATCCAAACGTTAAGGCACTAGGTGGGCCAAATGCTACACCTGTTTAGTCTTCTACAAATAATTTACAATTCAAACAGTGCAGTTTTACATTTGTTAACTTAATGTTTTCCTTTTGAAGCATTTATCTATGAATCAATGTAAGGCAATACATTACAAAAAAATAAACAATACAAGAAAAAAATATTACAGAGGCAATGTACCAAATAAACAGAAACAAAAAATCAATTATGTTTTAGGACTCCTATATGCCATTACAATGGAATTTTCCTTATGGCTTGGAGCAATAAAAATAATTATAATAAAAAATAATGCATAGATTTAAATGATGATCTTGCATGCTCCTCACTCAATACTCAAAACATCTAATACTTATGTCCCAATACTCTGTCCCAAACCTGATAAGTGACTTGTAGAGTGATAAGAATAAAAGGCAAAAAGGCCAGAGATAGTAGATGAAGGCATCAGTCATTTTTTGAAGCTGGAAACAGAAGTATGCTTGCATTTAGCTTGAGTGTCTGTCAGGTGGGGGGAGAAAATTACAAAATAGATATTCTTTTTCCACCCCTGAGAAACAACCACTCACTGCAGATCTACAATCCCTGTATGACAGTACCTTAAACCGAACACATACTAGCAGGTGTCCCAGCAAAACCCCCTTTTACCTTCCCATTTCCATCATAACTGCCACATAATATGAAACACAGAATGTCTCCATGACATGAGTCCCTCTATTGCTCCACTGTCCATCTTTAGTTCAAGACGAGTGTGCCATCTTCTGGTAGAAATGGAGAGCTGCAAGTTTGATGAGTTGGATGACGGTTATCTCGTGAATGTGGAAAGGTGGCGGAGGTGGGGTATCAGGCCTCTTAATGTCCATGATGCCTTGTGTCTGATACGTGTTGCAATCTTTCCAGCGATGGTCATTTATCGATATATTTTTTCTTTTTTAATGAATTTTCTATGTAATACATGTTTCTCCGGGGGTTTTTTTTGTTGGTTTTTTTGAGGATGAGGAAGGAGAGGAGGGAGAGTTTAGAGTCCAGAAAAAAATCCAAACGGTTCAGATGGTTAGCTGAAAGAAAGAAAAGAGACAGGTGTCCAGTAAAAAGACAGAGATAATATCTTTAGCTTGGTTAGTAACCCAATCTAAGTAAACAAACAACAGAAAAGCTGGTTTACAGACAATACCGTTAACACCTCTGCATCATGTTTGACAGGTAAATCCTTTATGTGGACCATTCTAACGAGAGTTCTATAGTAAGTCTGTAAGTTAGTTACTGAACCCAACAACACATTAGTGCCAATTAGAAAAATCCCAAGTGTCAACTGGAAAGAGCCCAGGAGTCACCCAACCAAACAACCAGGAAGTGTCTCGTGTTAGAAACACCCAGTAACACAATTAATAAATAGACAAGTTTAAAGCTGTAGAGAAAAGTCTAAAATAAAAAAAAAAACATCAACACTTTCTGAAGAAGTTCCTGTCAACAAGTGCTGGATGTTGTGTCTGCTGCTTGGAGGCTGGACTGCGCTCTGCTACAACACAGGAGACAAACAGCAGGTCATGCGACTGACTTGACCACATCTCAGCCCACCAGATGGGATAAAATGAGACTTCTGACTGCAGCACACCCTCACCTACTGCCTAAAACAATATCACAGTGCCTTATTGTATGGCATGCACTTATCTAATTAAAAATGTCTCAAAAGCCAAGACATCAGTCACAAATTGTCAAGTTACCTCAGCTTTCCTGTATTGCTTTTAGGGTTCTTGCGGAAGGACTGGTTTGGTCCAGAGCGAGTGGACATAGAACGAGGTGAGGCTCTTGAAAATGTGGATGGTGGGGTCTTAGGAATCTTCTTTCCGAGATGACCAATCCATTTCTTCTGCTCATCTTGGGTCAGGGCCAGCAGGAGCATGTCCCGGGCAGAGGTCACATCGTAGTTTACTGTAGGGGATGGCACAATGTGTTGCAGATCAAGAATCAACTCTGACAAATACGACCTCAAAAACTACCCCGCATCTCAAGGTTGACCCCTGAAACACAAAGAACTACTTGTGTTGAGCGACTAACAGTCCAAAACCCAAAGACATGCAGTTTGCTATCATAGAAGACTAAGAAAACCAGAACATATTCACATTTAAGGAGCAGGAACTAGTACATTTTGGGCATTATTATTTTTATTATCAAAATAGTTGCAGATTAATTTTCTGTCACTCAACTTATTGACTGACTAATTGTTTTAGCTCTACTTCATGGTAAAGTTAGTTAAGAGTGTGGCTGTATTGACTGTATGAACTCACTGAATATATTGAAAGCATCTTCCTCAAAAGCAAATAAACTGACTGAACTTTACGCACCATTAAGAGGCAGCTAAATGAGTTATGCATATATCTCACAACATAATATTTTTCACTTAAATAGCGTAATATTAAAGGTTCCCTGTGGAGTTTTTGACATCTAGTGGAGTGCAACCCTGTTTTATTTATCTCGTGCACGAGGGTGACGCAATACACATCCGTGCCAGTGGTTTCACACCATTCTACTGATCAACAAGTGGCGGTAAGACACCAAGATGTGCTGAAATTCAACAACAAAAGGCAGGCGGAAGAAGAGTTCTAGCTAGTAAACATGGATGTAAACAATGCAGGATTTAAAATAGCCAAACAATCTGCTTTGCAAATGTTTCATGAGGAAGGAGATGCATTCAACATGTTTGCGTATTGGTGAGTAACACTGAATATAAATATAACTTTTGTTTGGTAACAAGGAAACTCCACAGGGCACCTTTAAGTGCAAGTCACCCATTTGCCACGTATAACGCAAACTCTTCAAGAGTCTTTGTGAATTACCACCAATGCTTATACAGTAATTTCTAGATTAGGGCCTCAACATCAACTGGAAAGTACCTTAAAACATTTACAGTTAATGAGAGCTCATCTTCTTGAAAAACAAGCTATAAAAATATAATATGTTCATTCATCATAACAGCTTAGACCGCCAAGGATAGGACTTTACCTTTGCAAGGAGCAATAACGTCCTCCTTTTTGTCGAGGTGGTCCTTGTGGCACTTGACGTGGCAGCGGCGACACTCCAGGGCCGGAGGCGGCTTGAAGACGTGCCAAAGAGGCTTGGAGCAGGCCTCGCAGTTGGAAGGGAAGTGATATAGCGTGGGGATGAACTCGTGGCCTTTGTGTGGGAGACAGTTGGTCTTGTCGCCCTGAGGGACCGTCTCCATGTCCGCCTCCTTCCTGCACTCTCCCTCGTTGGCATACAGAATCTGAATACAGACAGAGGGATGGCCACATCAAAAAACATCTGCACTAAAATAAACATTTGTGAGGCTGAGCAGAGCTTCACAGAATCTGACATGATGTCCAGACTGAATGCAAATATGAGAATGTAGAGAAATCTTAAATGACAGGAAGCAGCCTCCGAACCTGGAATATCCTTGGAATCTCTTCTGTCTCCGCTCGGTACACGTCTCCTTGTGTGACTGGTCTCACGTGAAACAATTTGCTAAACAAGAGGGCGAAAAATTAGCAATTACATATCAATAACACTAACCTGTAAACACAACCCCTGCAACATGACCTCTGTGGAGAACTTTTTCTTGCAGTATACATTTTACAGCAAAACTATAACCAGGGTTCATACAGGTTTTTAAGAGTAAAATTCAAGCACTTTCATGGTACCTAAATGAATAATTTAATTGTCACTATAAATGATAGGCTATGACAGGATAGTTTCATTTTAAATAGTAAAAGATTTATGGTTTACATGAGTGATTGTGTAGATGAAACACCAGATTATGTTGAAAATCAAGCATTTTTCAAGGAATATAAAATATAATTCAATCATATTCCTAACCTTGAAAACATGATAACCTTGAACGGTTAAAATTAAGCATTTCCCAAACTTTCAAGACTTTGTACAAACCCTGTAAAACCCTCAAAAAGGAGCAGAAAACAGGAACAAAAAAGACTTACTCGATATCTAGTACCATTGAGGGGTTGGACTGTTCCTTATCCTGCTCATCATTGTAGAACAGAATCTTCTTACTGCTCACCACCACATACTGCAAATATCGAAAGGACAATGAGAGGAAGAGTGATATTGCCCTCAAGGGGTGCAGCATTCTCAACAAACCCTATCAGACTTCGGCACAATGCAGGCCCACAGAGGAAACATCAAATAAACACGACATACCTGCTTCTTCCATCCGTATCGCTTGATATTAGCACGGTTAGGAATGGACAGCCAACCCTCCAATCTGGATTCTGAAAAGCAGCCCAGATGCAAAAAAATAAAAATAAAAATTACAACTCTATGCTGTGACTTAAATGCACTGTGGAAAAAGGCCATGCAGTGTTTAAATCCAAACTCAACTAGGGGGAAAAAATGAAAAGTTAAGTAACAAATGTCATAATTGTTTCAAGACACCAGATGAACCCCTCAAGGAGTTCTGCCAGTGTTAAGGTAACTGCAGTGGAGTAGGTGATAAGAGATGAGCTGAGATATCCCATGCTGCCACTACACACTCCCCATGCAGGAGGAAAAAATTAAGACACGGGTAAGTCCTTCTTACAGCATGTTAAGAGAGCATGTAAAAATGTATCATTTCAAATTATGTTAAAAGCTCTTTGATTTTGCAGCAGGAATTAGTATTTATTTTCTCTCGATTAGCTAGATCGCTCACTCCTTTCATAGAAACAACCATGTGCAGTGCACTACAGGTTACATACATTATTGGGTGTTAAAATTATAATTTCAAGTGCATGCAGCTGAAACAACACAAGTTAAACGGGAACAGTGAACTAAGAGGGGCTTGTCTACTAAATGTGACGTTGTGAGGGAGGTCTTCCGTGTCCAAACGGGCAGTACTTTCTGGGTGAACATGCCGACAAAAGAAAAAAAACAACCAATAAGAGTGCTAAGTGTTTGAAGCACACAGTGCCATGAATTAAAAACAGCCTTTTCTGTTTCAAGACATGTTTTGAAAGGTGAGGCGGTAAACCTCACACAGGGCGTAGTCTAGTATGACGGTAACCTCGGATCTGATGTGGTTACTTTACCGTTGGGGCTGACCTCGTGACATTAAGCAAATTTGCCAGCATCTTTGCTTAACATCCCATTTAAGTTAGTCTTATACATTTTGTTGGTCAGACAATTTGGAAAGATATATTTCTCTCCACTCCATCAGGCTTCTTTCAAAAGTGTTGTTGAATTCCCCCAACAGAGATGGCTTTCCCAACTCTGGCAAAACCATTCTTAAGAAAATCAGAGGCAAAAAGACACAAACACACAACAGCTGCAGCGCAGGCCAGGCAAGAGGAGCTCGTCCACTCGGTTACTCACAGAGGGAAAGGAATAGAAGTTACAAAGATAAGAGGAGCAAGGAGAACCGGCTGGGCATGAGGGAAATAAAAAGAGAATGATTTAACCATAGACACCAGTATATATGAAAACAGACCTAGAACAAGACATATTTGTAAATCAAGATATGTGTTAGAGGAGTTTACAACACGAATTTTGAACAATTGTTAGTCATTGTACAGCAGTAAGTATGGCAACGTGACTAAAAACAAAATTGAGAGACTGCCTCAGCTTTCTTCCCCTTAATGAACTCAACCTAAAACCACAGGCACCTGTTGAGCACCTTCTACTGTATCTTAAATTTACACAAGGGTTCTTTCCTACTACTACTCTAACCATCCTAAAAGCATAGTTTAAACTCTACACACATAAGTAACAAAACTGAAAAACAGACCGATTAAAACAAGGCCAAAACATGTTACCTGAAATAAGGTTTAAATGCCGAAAGTAGCAAAAAGGTAGCATTTCCCAAAGAATAAAGTAGAACTTTTTGTTAATAAGATCATTAAAATGTCTAAAATTGAGCTGAGTCAATACAAACATTAACTATTCAAAGTCACACTCATGTTAAGTGGAAGTCCTTTACATTTTTGTCACTTTCCTGTTTTTAATGTCACATACAAAAGGGTTTTATTTATTTTCTGGACCACCTATTTTAACCATCACCTGGCAAGTCAAGATTTGTAGAAATGTTAACACACATATTTGAAATACTGACGTATTTGAAAAACATGTTACAAGAAAACAGAAGGAAGAAGGTAAAGTATGGTATTCAAATGAGTGAAAGGATGCAACATATCTAAAAACAGTACACAAGACCCCTAAAACCATCATCATTGTTTTGAACAAGACTCTGTCTTTCTATGCAGTTCCCAAGATGCTCTTAAATTTGATTTCCAAACTTTTTTTTAGACTTCAAAGTTGTAGAGGAATCCTGCATTTGGGACTTGAGTTTCTAATACATAGTAAAATGTAGCAGCAGCAGGGTCCAGTTTGGCCCTGTGGTGACCATACCTGCGATGTTGCTGTCTGTCTCATCTGTCTGCAAGCTAGTGACACTGGAGTTATCCATGCGCAGTTGCAGGTCGTTCAGCTTCTCCCGAAGCTGCTCGATGTCGCTCTCCTTGCTGTCCAGCTGCATTTGCAGCTCATTGCGATATGTGCATTCCTCTGCCAGTTGCTGTTGGTAGAAACGCCATGAGATTTGGGTTAAAAAACAACAAAATGTTTTGATATTACTGGGCTCTAGCATCCTGAGACTTCTTTTTAAATTTAAATTTACCGCCTGCATCTCGCTCAACTCCTTCTGGTACTTGATGGCCATGTGGTTAAACTTCTCCTTCTCCTGGTTAAGGTCCAGCTGAAGCTTGCGGTTTTCCTTCTCCTTCTTCCGCAGGTCGGCGGTACTGCCCTTCTTCTTCTGGTCCAGCTTCATGTCCTTGCGGTTCATGATCTCTGCCAGCTTGTTCACCGCCTGATAAATTAAAGTAGGTAAATAGTTGGAAAGCATCAGCCACCGTTCCCCACTTGCATTACTACTGTTTGCAAATACTTTGACCAAAAAGGTGCATCTTTACCTGAGTCTTCAGTGTGCGCTCTGTGTTGAGGACCTTCTCATAGTTGGCCTTGATTGTATTTGCAATCTCTTCCTTCTGAGCTGTATACTCTGTCAAGAAAAAGAGACTCGGCTTGTACAACAACGTAATTGTAACATAGCAAAGGTCAAAGAAAAGGGACAGTACCTTCGTCCTGAGTATTAAGCTTCTCATTTAACTCAGACTTGTCTTTGCTGAGGTTCTCCACATCTTTGGTCAGAGTTTTAATGGACTCCTCAAGCTGCAAAGAAATTTCTATATTATCACTTTTTTCCACTCAAAATGTGGACAATAAATAAAGTTGCATCTTACTAAATGTACAAGATAATATAGCTACATTGTGGAGGGGAATAATACACAGGAGTTGGGGAAACAATTTAGGTTTCGCTCACCCGTGCAATAGTAGCCTCCTTGTCCCCAATCTCCTGCTTATGTCTACTCGCAGCCTTCTTGTTCTCCTGGCTGAGCTCAAAGTACTCTTCCTCCTGAAGTGCCCGGGCAAGCTGCTCTGACTCGGCCTTGGTCACTGTCAGATCCAGCTGGGCAGACAGGGAGTCCCTTCGTCCAGGATAAAACGAATTTGATAAGTTTTTAAAAAATCCTGACATGTCACCCATAACCTCGTCTCATCAGCTTTATCATCAGACCACAATAAAAACTCAAAAGCAATAGGACATAAAACCATTAGCTGATAAATCAATCAATATTTTGGTGGTTAAATCAATAAACTAGAATGTGAATAAAATTGAGTTTCTTACCTTTCACTGCACAACTCCTGCACCTTTTTATGAGCCTCTTGTACCTGCCGGTTCCTCTCCTCAATCTCCTCTTTTAGTTCCTTGACCTGAGTTTTGTAAAGTGTCTGAGGGAGGACAGACAGATAGCTTAGCCAGTGGCTTTAACACTAAATAAAGAGTACGGAGACATTGGGGAACTGAGACTTATACTTACAGAAAAATACTGTTCGGCCTCCAGCTGGTCCTGAAGTTCCCTCATCTGTCCCTCGTTGCCTCTGTATTGTCTGTTAACCCATCAACCAAATACATTAGGTACTTCATTTTCATTCCTTCATTAAACCCCATATATCTAGCTAATTGTACACACTCACAAGTATGAGCACTTTCAAAACAACACTCTTTAGACAGGCAAACAGAGGCAGCCTCTAAGTCTGCCTCTGTAGTGAAATGTGATTAGCACCACAACCAGCAGCACTAGCCAAAGGATTAGCAATGGAGTGGCTGGAGCTGGACTCAGTGTTTACATCGAAGGATTAGGGTTTACTCTGTCACAGAACAGCTTTGGCACAGTCACCCTTTAAGCTGGAATAATAGCACTTATTTGAAAATAGCAGGCAATTGTAGGGCAATTTATGCCTCGACTTCCTAAGAGCATTACAGGCCAGTGCAGCAACAACACAAAATTAGTGCTCCTGGCTGGAGCTACTGCCAGTTAGTTTCACAGTAATATTAACTGGCACAATGGCGTACATAACCTCAAATTTTCCTATTTAACATGATACAACTGTTGATTCTATTTATTATTATTTCTACTCTGTTTAAGTTTATGCACATTACATGAAGACAATGTCAGTGGTAAGTAAGTTTTTTCAATTACGAGAGATTTTAAAATTCTAGTGCAGGAGGGCCACTCACTTGGTCAGCTGTGCCAGCTGGAACTCCAGCGAGCGTTTATTCTCTAGTGCTGCGTTGATCTCCTGTTTGACCTGCTTCTCTGAACACCTAAGACGGTCCACCTCCTGCGTCCGGCTCTTCAGGTCGTTCTGAGCCAGCACACGCTTGCTCGACTCCTGTTCTAACTGTATCCGCAGATTCTTCACCTGGAGGAGGAAGACGTGAGAGAGGTGAGATGTCACAGAGACAAGGCACACAAATGCTGCACCAAGGTATAGTTGTTTGATACAGCTGAATATTAAAAAGAGGACTGTCAACCAAAGTGAGAGGGATTCCTCACCTCATCTTCCAGCCTTTCTTTCTGCTTCATCAGCTGCTCCATCTTCTGCACAGACTGCTTGAGGTCAAACTCTAGCATTGAGCACTGCTTCTCAACCTCCACTACCCGGCTCTCCGCTCGCATCCTCGCTCCATTTTCCTCAGACATCTTCTGCTGAACAGCTGGAGGAGGACGGTGACAGAAAAATAGTCAATTCCTTGTTCTACTGCCAACTGACAGAATATCTGAAAACCTCGCCAGATGATCATTTCAGTGTGCTGAGTCATTTGGTAATCCTGAATTCAGACTGAACAATCCATCTGTCCAATATGTACCAATTCTGACAGTTCCTTTCCATATTCAGTAACTATCCAGCAAGAACACTATGTGCTGTGATCACTTATCAGTGAGTATCAGTTGAACAAATGTGACAGAACTGGATTAACACAAAATCAGATTATCAGCAGCTAATGCACGTTTTCTCTTTTTATTTTTTATTACTAAGGGCATGCTCTGAACTATATTTGTTCCAAGGGGACAATGATGAGCCTTAATTATAAGTAATGGACTGTCATGGAAGAAAGTTGCCAAGGAGAGGCAATAGACTCCAGCCAGGGAACTAGGTGAAAGGCAAGAAATCACCTGGCCAGATCATTATTTTATTGCAAAACCTGCTTTAGAGTCCATCTTTAATATGCAATGAGCCAATGTCCTGACATGCTGACTGGCTTACACTCCTTGAATTCCTCCCACCCAAACATCCCCTGCAGGTGAGTCTGATCGGACGGTAGACAAGAAAGATGAAGCAGGAAGATGGTGTCAGAAAGTAGTTGAATAAAATAAAGGTGGAGAGGGAATAAAAATGAAGAGACAGAAAAGTATGAAAAAAAGGAATCAAATAGAAAAAGCAGAATGAAAAACTGTGGAGAAGGGCATGCTCTGACATAGGACTGGCATACCATTCATGGCAGCTGACTTGGCTTCTTCAATAGACTCATATTTGTCTGTGAGCTGTGCCCGCGTCACCCTGTGCTCAGTCTGTTCCTGCTCCAGACGCTGCTGCAACGTCTTTAGTTTGTAGTTCAGGTCTATCTCCAAGTTGTTCTTTTCCTGTGGGGAGGGGTAATGACCAGACACACAACATGAAGCAAGCTGAACACAGAGCTGTCCTATTATCTAATTAGAGACACACAAAATAACAGCAAGTCCTAAAATGCTACAGGCTGAAAGCACTTATATATATGCACATTTATATATGCACAAATACTACTACTACTACTAGTAGTACTTCTTGTGTATACCTTCTCCAGGTTATTGCTCCTCTCCTGGGCCTGTTTGCGTTCTGCCTCCACTTTAGAGAGGCCGAGCTTCAAGTTTTTGTTGTCCTCTTGTAGCCCTGTCATCCTCGCTGAGAACGGACGATAAAGACAAATGGTGGTCAGTATCATGCTGTTTGTGATATGAAGCTGGCATTTCCTTTTTACTACAGCCATTCAGATAGTTATGAATTTGAAACTTTCACCACAAAAAAAAAAAAGCCTCATACTTGTTTGACTTTCAATTTCCCTCCATCACACTCCCTCCTCCCCCACTAATTTTATGACTTTCATAAGCTTGTTCCCATTAAAAGATAACTGGCTGACAGATAAATCAGATACTGATTTGACTGCTGTGGGCGTTGTCAGTGCTTGGGCATGTCTGACATCAGTGGGAGAGTGAGGGATGGCTTCTATTATGAGGACTTTCTGCAGATGTCTCAAATGTCTGAATGAGAGTGAGATTACTAGTCTTGAAGAGTTATTTGGAACCACACCGAGATGGTTTATTCAAACTCTGCAAACTGTGATTTGGTCATGCTGTTATGGATGTTACTGTTGGATTTGCATTCATCAGTGTCATAATTTGTGTGTCACTGGGTCACCTCCGAGCTCCCTGATCTCCTCGGAGTCCTGGCTGTAGTTCCTCCTCTCTGAGTCCAGGGTGCTCTGAAGAAGCAGGAGCTCCTTCTCCAGCTGGGCCTTCTCCCCGTCTGCTGCGCGGCTCCTCTCCTGCAGCTCACGGTTCAAGCTCTCCAACTGGCTCATTGACTTGGCCATCTCTGTGTGGTTCTTCCTCAGTCTCGCTGCGGTGTCCGACTCTGCACGCAGGAGGTCGTTGGCCTCTTCCAGCTGTCAATCAAAACAGAGAGAGCCGGAAGGGAAAACAACGTTTAATGCATTGTCCTCCACTCATCCAGACTGTGTGTGTGTGTCTACTGTATACCTGATTCTGCAGCTGGACAATCTTGTCATTTGAGGCCTGAGAGTTCTGGCTGATCTTCCTCATATCTTCAAGCTGCTCCTTTAAAGTTGACACTAGAAAAAAGTCAACAGATGGGAAATTAATTAGACAATTAGACATCATCCTATTTCAACCCACAACAATATGCCATCCCTGATTTCCTGATTAAAATCATGTTAAATTACATGCACAGAATATCAAGTCTTCAATTCTAACAGCTTACTGCTCGTCAATCCACTTAGTGCTGTCTTCTGTTATAAATCAATAGGAAAGTCAGAGAGACATGTGCATGGTTGAACAGTTAACTAGATCTGCATTTAGCAGTGAGCACGATGAAGGTCACACCAGGATACCAGGTAATCCATTTGGCGCATATGTCTTAACCAGATCAAATGATACTGAGAGGATGAGGGCATTAACATGCATCAAGCCTATGTTCAAATACTGACTGCGTCCCGGCTTCTCTTTTTTACGTAATTATACATTAATTGCAACGTGTCTGAATCATACGTCAGCAGAACCTCATTATCTTCTTTACCCTCATTCTCCAAATTGCGTCTCTTCTCCGCCTCCTGGTCAGCTTTTCTTTGGTACTCAGTGAATCTGTGCTGCAGCATGATCTTGTCCTTCTCCAGCTGAGACATGCTGGCCTCTGCGCTCTTCCTCAGGTTTGCCTGTGGCAAGGAACAACAGAGCAGCAGTGATGTGGCAGGCAAATCCAATCCTTAATTTATTCAACTTCATCGTTTGATTTTATCATCACGCTTTTTTAATATATTACCAAAACCAAAGCTGTAAATGCAGTTTATGGTTCTTTTTATGCATATAATTGCACTCAAAGCAGCAAACATATAAACATCATATAATTTGTCCATTAGAAGAATGTTGTGTCAGCATTTAACCTCTTCATCCAGTTCTTTCATGATCTTGTCAATCTTGGTGTTTGATGTCCTGGGGAGAACAGAATTTGAGAAAAATAATACTTAAATACATTGAATGTCTCTTACAATAATCAGTTAAAGTTAAATAAAATCGCATGTACACTGCTGTGTACAAAAGTCTGCATTACTCTTTCTAAACAATCAAGGATGCACATGAAGGTAGGGGGCAGAGAGCTCATTGGCACCATGTCATAAAAACGTATCTATGGCCCTGTTTGCATTTACAAATATCTCAATTTAACTAGAAACAATAAAATGACTTTTCTTAGAAGTAAATATGCATAGGTTCTCACTAAACCTCTCTCTGAAATGCTGAGACCAAAACATCTGAATCATGTCTGTACTTTGAATACGTAAGCAGCCCCCTTCTTGTGTAGGAATAAATGTCCTGTTCCGTACCTGCATTTCTGCTCCAACTCATCCTTCAGCTGCATCTCACTGTGGAGCTGCTCCTCCAGCTGGTAGATCCTTTTCTGCAGGTTCTCCAGCTAAACAGAAACATACAATAAACAATTTTAGATCTTCACATATACAAAGTCATGAGAGGAGAACTGGCAGATATTCTACATCTCAAAGACTTTCTTCTTAAAAATTGTAGCCATCTACTCACATGACTCTTGTCTTCCTTTGTGGAGCTGCTACGTTTGTCACTGGCCTTCGAGGTGGTGGACTTGCGCAAAAGGCTGGAAACAGAACAGCTTTTATTATCGATATATAATCACAACACTTATATTAAAACCTTCTCAAAGCGAAGAAATAAGTATATATAGCAATGTTATAAATTATAGGAGCATTAACAGGAAAAAGGGAGAGTCAATATATGTGACATTTGCTCCAATAAGGTATTCAAACAATGTCTACTATGACAAATTGATTTTTACCATGAACTCTATGGATTGCTATTGAAGTCACGAGTCGGTTTGAGACGTGAAATACTGACTGAACAATACATCATGTCATAGATACATCACTGTAAAAAGGCTACATTTCCATATACATGCAATTATGTGGACAGTGTAGTGTTACAAGGAATCGATTATGCACATTGATTATGAACACGTTATAGAGCGAAGTCTGGCAGACTTACTGCTGATTGCTGTAGTAAGTGAAGCCTACGAAGGGGAGCTGGTTGCCCACAAAGGCCTTTGGTATGGGGAAAGTCTCCTCCTCCCCCCGGTCCTCCTCGATGTCATCAAAGTTACTGGTGTCAATGTCGCTGCTCAGTTCAGGCACTACTGGGGCAGCCGCTACACGGGGCACAAAAAGATGGAGGATTCGTGATGATACAAGATAAACAGGGCCACCACAGTTCATGACGTATAATAAGTCAGTCAATGAGTGTTAAAAGGCACAGTCCATGATACAACCAACATTTTAAAAAGGCACAGTCCATGATACAACCAACATTTAAAAACGCAGGTTTCAAAACACACTCCCGAAATTATCTTTGAATACAGGGGACTAACACTAGAGAAAACATGAATCTGTTCATAGTTCAGTTTATTCTCTGATGCTGTTAAAGTTGTGTTTAAATCTGTAAACACAGCAGCAAAATAAGCCTATAATGTTAAATAAATATCTATTAACAATCAAAATGATTAATTAATTAGTGTGTTTGCAATTTATATGCTCATAATATAAGGCCTTAAAATGGTCAGTTATCCCAAATCACATAAACATATTTTTTTACTTTGACTTATTGTCTCTTGTGCCTCTATAATTTCCAATAAATATTCTATATATCTAATATCCAGCTCGATAAGAGACACAGAAACAAGTGTTTCAGTTTTCTCTGCGCAGAGCTTTTCTCGATCACAAATCTCTTTTGAAACCCAAGGGAAACCAGCCAGCTAGCAGAGCTGGTCAGCCAGTGGAAGGACAGGGGTGGCCAACACCAAAGTGCTGACCTCAGCCTAGTAAAGTATTAAATATAAAGCCACTAAAGAACTGAGTATAGCTCCTTGATTTAGCCCTACATTTCTAATCTCTTTCTGCTCCAGTGTCAATCCCAACACATTAACATTTGCGATGGGACTGCTCCCCAGTCGTTGGCCCCAAAAACGCTGTGCTGCCAATTATTGCTCTGAGCAGGAATCACGTTTAGTCTTGGAAAGGATACTGAATGAATGGCTCGTCTGCAAGAATTTCCTGCAACTGTCTGTAGTAGGTCAAATGGAAAACATGTTTGCTGGCTACATGATTGCAGTAACAGTGAGCAGAGTGACAAGTGAAATGGAAGGTGTGGAAGTAATAAGTAATCTTAAGAGCGAAAATGTTCTTACTCTCTCTGATATTCTCCCATGTCCACTGGTCATTCTTGAAGAAGGGGTGCCTCTTGATCTCATCTACACCATTACGACCAAGTCGAACTTCCCTGTGGGGGTCAGGGAGGACATAATTAGTTAAATATCTTAAATATCTCAAAGCAGAGGCACATCTTCCATGTTATCATGTATATTTCAATCCAGATTCTTTCCACTGAGGGTCCTCTAAGCTGGAAAACAATAGATGCCTAAACAAGGTAAAGGTCTTATGATAAGAACCCTCTTTAGAAATCCAGTGCTTAGTCCACCACTATCTAACCTGTCAGTCAAGAAAGCACAGATGAGATTCTTGGCATCATTGGAGATGTCACTGTCGTCAGGGAAGGTCAGGGCATTCTTGTGGTTCATGATTTTGCTGTAGGTCCCCACCAGGGAGTCTGCATAGAAAGGAGTGTCGCCTGTGCACAATGCAAGACAAACAAGAGCCATTGGTTACCAATATGTCCACAGTAAAAAGGAACTGCGTGAAACATACACACCGAACATGAAAAAAATATACAGGAAAGCTCGTATTTTGGTGTTTTATAATGGAGAGACACGTGATCTAGGGTTTTTGTTGTCATTTTTAAAGAACTTTACATTATTAATAAGCATTATGATCTTTTCAGCAAATACTCACCAACTAGCATTTCGTACAAGAAGACTCCCACTGACCACCAGTCACACTCTCTGCCATAATAGCCATCTCCTCCTTGGGATTTCAGTACCTCAGGCGAAATGTAGTCTGGAGTTCCTACTGCTGTGTCGCATCGTACCATACCATCCTGAAGAGAAAAACCATTTGAAAAAAATCACAATTTTAATACTTTTTCAGAATAATTAATCCCTTAAAATACTTCAAAAGCCTTGAATGTTTTTCATAGACCTAAATAATCAGCTAAACCACCTACAATATTATACTTAAAATATTTATAATGTATGTGGTGTGATAAACATTCATTCATGACAGAAACTGATCGTGATACCTTGTTCATTTTCATGCAGGTCCCAAAGTCTGCCAGTTTTAAGTGGCCTGCTTTGTCTAGCAACATGTTATCAGGCTTCACGTCCCTGAGAAGGCAAAAATAAAGTGATGTCAAAACACATAAACAACACACGAACATCATCATGTATACATCACATAACAAGAAAATCAGAACTGTCTGAAGGTGCTGCACTGCTCTGCAGCGATAGGTCAGATTGTAATGACTCATGAAGGAGGCTGGGAGCTGACAGAGGGCAATTTATGTTTTCTTGAAATTTCCTTTCACTCCAACTTCCAGCAAGCTGATGGGAAAACAATGGAGAACAATTTAATACAGCTGTCATTCTGTGAATTTTCCACCATCGCAGCTGTGCACAGAGCTTAGTGTGTAGAATAATATTAGTAACCATTTCATAAAAAGGAAAAAACTATTTCAGGGCTGTTGTGTATAGAATTTATATAGAACAATGTGGTACTATCCAGTCTGGAGAGATTGATTAACCTACTACTCCAAGACATATTACAGATCTACAACCAGCATTGTGGAACTGAACTGAATAGAAGCAACCCTAATCGACTATTTAAATCTCACATAAATCACTGCTGAAAGAACAGAAATGAGACAACAATGACAGCAACAACAACTCATTTAAAAACCTATAACTGGTTTAGATACAGGTAGTTGAGCTAGATATTATACTGGGAAAAAACGCATGACATGTAACACTGTAATATTGGGAAAGCACTAGTTTTTGATTTGTAAAATAAATTCAGTGTGGAATTTGGTGTTTAAAGTAAACAGAGTCTCAGTCTTGAAAACAAGCAGTAATGCAGCATGACACCTATAGTTAGAACACTAGCAAGTAATTAGCATTTATGCTAAAATCAGTACCTCTGACCCAGGACTACTTACTGCTTATTACAAGATCAGAGGTTGTCACCACACCTACTGCATATCTCACAGTTGTCAAGAACCATAAAAGATAAATTATTCACTTTGGGCAGGGTTTCAGAGGCACTTCCAAAGAGACACACCGATGTAAGAAACAGCATTTTCCATCAGAACTTCAAAGTGTTTGACTGCAGCCAATTTGAAAACTAAACCAACAAGCACACAAAAAGGAGACAGGAAGAAGGTAGACGTATGTAGTTACCTGTGAATGAAGCCCATGGCGTGGATTCCGTCCAGAGCCAGCACCACCTCAGCTGTGTAAAAGCGGGCCCACTTCTCTGGGACGTCATAGTTGCTCATCAAGTTAACCAAGTCGCCACCGGGCATGTATTCCATCACCATGTAGAGGTAGCGGTCATCTTGGAATGCAAAAAAGAGCTGCAGGATAGAAAAGAGAAGAAATAATGAGTTAAAACAACAAATAAAAAAGTAAAATGACAGTCAAAAGTGAACAAATCTCTTACTAATTAATTTCAGACTCACATATAAGGCTGGGTTTATGTGTGTGGCCTTCACATAATAATAATATCACAGTAGATTATGTAGGTTTTATATGCTTTTCTTTCTATCACATCATACCTGCACCACCCATGAACTGTTGGCAAAAGCCATGATGTCCCTCTCCTCCCAAAAGAAAGCAGAGTCCGACCTCTTGATCATCTCAAACTTGCTCAGCAGCTTCATGGCGTATACCTTGCTTGTGGCTTTGTGTCTTACCTGAAAAAGATGAAGAGGTGACAGTCAAGTTAGGCTTAATTCAATGACACCACTGCAACTTTCTTAAAAAGGTTTATAGACAACACAAAGTGGCATTCTTACCAGTTGCACCTCTCCAAATGCTCCTCTCCCAATAACTTTAACCACCTCATAGTCCACTGCTTTCATGCGTAGATCTCGAATTTTACTAATGGTTTCCTTGTCTGGAAAAAAAACAAGCAAAGACAGATGTTAATAGAAAATAGAAGCAATGCAGAGAAATATACTCTGCTTAAATTATTGCATTGACTTTTAAGAGGAGTCTTATCCTTAGGCATTGTGCATTGAAGCATCACAGCAGATCACAGATATAGGTGGCAAAATCAGCAATCAGCGACTTCAAGTTTATTTTTATATACACAGTTTTTAGTGGTTGCACTTTATATGGAAGACAAGCTCACTCATACTCCGTTTTTATTATCAAACATCATTTAGGTGTCATGTAATGTCTGCATATAGCAGAGGTTGACTTTCATAGGAATATCCAGCCTGTTGGCAAACAGCAGAAAAAAGCTAACAGCGCCTCTGCACAGCTGAGAGATGCTGTTCAGGGAAAGTTTGTTGCTTACTGAGAGTTGGCCTCTCCCTGATGTAACAATGCTAGCTCCCCTAGGGGAGATAGTATTCACTGTTAAGCCAAATTTGGTCATAGTTGAAGCAGGGGGATAATATTCAATTCACATGGGTCACAACTGGCACGGGAACGCATGGAAAAGGGGGGTGTGGGGGCATCCAAGTTCAATTGATCTAAAAATAAACAGCAAGGCCTGAGTTATTAGAATAAGAACATTCAAGAGTGAGTCATTTCCACTCCGAGCAGAGGTTCCCGGGATCATGATCCCTTACTTGAAAAATCCCAGAGGACCAAAAGGACATAAACCATGTTTAGAAAAGGTACAAATAGGATTTTTATGTTGCTGTTACAGGGAAATACTATGTGTATTTGCATGTGTGTGGGGGTGGAGGAGGATTATTTCCAGTAGGTCCCAGCATGCATACAGTAGAGCAACCAGATGAGGTGATCGAAGTGCAAAGCACAATGCACAGAGGAGAGAATTCAGAGTAAAGAGCCCTTCAGGCAATGCATGCTACTGAGGACCAGTGTCCCACAAGACAGCTAGTCCATTAGTCCATATCCATCAATGCATTTCCAACACTTGGCTGCTACACACAAAAGTACTGTACCAGGAGTAATTGAGGAGATGTCTAATGGCAGTTTTAGCCTGAGGGTTTACAGTAGCTTGGGTTGATTATCAAATATGAAAAACTGAATTTTAGTTTTCCTCAAACTAAAATTTAAATGCGCCGTTAAGACTACAAGAGAAGTTATTGCATGGACAAAAATAAATTGTTAACCCTTTTACATTTCCTCCCAGCCATGTCTTGAAGGCAGGCTGTCCTCACCAATTTAGTGATCACCTTAAATAAAGTCATTACAATTTAATAGAGTTTAAACATGATTATTGGAAAATGCATCAGTATAATGTATTTATGTTGCAGACCTAGTGAGAGAAGGCCACATGCAACAGTCTGTGCACTTCCACAGCAGAGAGATGAAAGTGCAAACAGAGCAGCAAGTATTTCCCCATGAAAGCCGTCACTACCCGATCAACACGGCACATGAATACAGATCTCAGCAGATTTCAAAGCAAAGTTTATTTACTGAGGAAGAATCCTTCGAGAAACCTAGGAAAATGAAAAGTGAAGGCTACAAAACATGCCACAAAAGGGAGACAGTTGCTGTTGTTGTTGAGTTTGATTTGGTTGTAGGTGCTTTAGTTCAATTATATGTTTGTCTATATGTTAGTCAGGAAATTAGAGATACTATATCCCCCCGTAGATGTAACAACACACATGCCCCACCCCCACCTCAAACAAAAAATGTCTGGCTTTAACAAGTACTGGGATAAACACTGCAACATGATAGTTGCAATTTTCGAGAAATGTAAATGCCAAGAATTGTTCAGTTATACTACATCTGTAAAGGAAAGATATTTAGCCTTGGATTGGTATTTTATTTATTTTTTTCCTAAACATAGTTATGGGGTTCCCCAGTCTGAGGGCACTGTGAAAAAGAGAATCCATCAAGATAGGCATCATGTGGGTCACCAGCCATTTATGAAAGCCCCTTTGTTGGGGACACTAAGCAGCAGACACCTATTGTGTCCAAGCCTACATAGAGGCGGTGACCCATAAACACCCTTCTTTTCTGAGCCTAGGCTGTATGTAACGGGGTCTGCAAACACCAGTGGTTCAAGTGAAAGACATGGACAGATCAACGTTAAAGGAGGACATAAGGGAAAAAGCATGATGTGAGCTACTTACATCTATTCAAAAAGTTGTCAATGCTCTTGTTTTTCCTCAGGGCAGGGAAGTCAAGATCATACACCAGTGCGTCCAAGCCATCCTGAGGGGAGAGGAGAAGGGTTAACAAGCGGGCAAACAAAGCTACAGAGTCTACTACTCCAGCAACATCACAGAGACAACATGTAAAAAGCAAACAGTGTCCTGTCAGGCTGTTGGTCTCTGGAGAACGGCTTTGAACAAGCATGAAGCTAGCAGTGGGCCTCCAGCCTGGATTATATTAATAATGTCTAGGAGGGTTTTAGCTTCTTACAAATATCCGGATTCCAGTGCTACTGTAAGCATTCACAGTTTCTTAAGGTGATTAATAACAGATCCACTGAGGGATCTCAAAGGGCAGTTGTTTATTGAATGGCACCTCAAAACATATCTTGCATGTTGTCTCCCATGGACAGTACTAAGGTCAATTTAAATTCACAATATCATTGTTGTAAACCCCTTTAAAATGCTGGCAGAAAATCTTTAAAATTCATGCTGTGTGTATCTATAAATGCACGTGAGAAAAAAGAAAAAAATTTTGCTGTTTCAAACAAATGTTTAAATAGGCCGAAATAATATCTCAAGCACTAATTTGTGTTTCAGTAAGAGGCTGCAGCATCACTTACTGTAACAAAGCCAATAGTCAAAAGAACTAAGGAAACATGTCTGGTTTTATTGGTGTCAAGGTTATGTTACCGATAGTCATACAGGTGAAAGTGCACACGTGCTCATGTGAGCAAATGCATTCTGAGAGAGGTTGTTATGTCTAGGGTCTTGAGTCAGCTGCTGACCAGAGAAGCATTTATGAGCCATATTGCTGGAAAACCTTGAAGCCAGTAGGCAAACACAGACATTGTGAAAAGGACCGTTTCACAGCTGCACATGTATTTGCATAAGAAATGGCTGATGTAAAAAGCAAGTGCCGGGTAGATTTTGGCTGGATGACCAAACGCAGAATTTCCCACCCTGGTCACAAAGTTTCTAATAAAAGCAACTGAGGAAACTAAGTACCTTTTGATGACTGAGGCAACAGGGTGGTGCCTAACAATAACCGTACAGTGAGGTAAACTTTGTGACTTTACAATACAGTGATGCAACACCCATTGAAGTTACTCCCACCTCACCACTCTCTGACCTTCGTTAGAATCCCTTTCATGACAACTTGAATAGCATTGTCCGTGTTAGATGCAAAAACAAGGCTGAGAATGATGGTCGATAAATAAAATTGAAAAGGACCATGCATATAAAAATACCCATACCCAAGAGCTACATACATACAGGAAAGGCAAGATTGTCTCAGGGCTAGGCAGGAGCATAAATGCTAATGGCAGGATTTAATCTAATCTTCCATAATCCAGAATGGCTGAAAGAAGACAGGCACACAAGCACTTGAACGCCGCATACCGTTATACATTCCCTCTAGCGGGTGTGAGCCAGATGTTGACACTGAGCATCTTCTGACACTTTGCCACGGGTCACCTTGCCTACATTTTCTTTCTTCAAAAGGTCAGAGATAAATATTACAGTTGATCTGATAATAAAATATAAAATAAACAACTTTACATCAGTTGTTGACATAAGCTATATCATCTCTGATCTCTCTGAACTCACTATCATAGCAGGAATCTTGTCATTCCTGTATCATGAATGATCTTCTGTTAAATAGTGGAACTTTTTTTTTTTTGCATCTCTGCATAAAACAATGATGACACATGGTGAATCAGCAGCTCAGACAAGGCGAGGAATCCTCTTAGGTAACTGCCGCATCTGCTCAGCAGTGGAGGTCACGGCCATACCCCCCCATCTATGAGATATAAAACAAGCAAGCGCCCTGCGGGATGGGTGGAAGCGGGGGAAAAGACAGACAGGAGGGGAAAAGTTAAAATGGGAGGTGAAGAATGGCTGGTGGGAAGAACAAAAGCAATGCAGACATTTACAGCGACAGAATGCGGGAAATTAATGAGGGTAGGCTCTGATCAACACACATAGCTGAGCTCTGCTCAGCTTTATAAAAAAAAAAAAATAAATTTAAAAAACTTCAACTTTCAGGAAGGAGAATTTACACAAGACAGACCATAGGCTGGGAGAGAAAAGGGGCCTTGTTGGCCATACAGTACTCCAGCCAGCCTGCACTGGAAAAAAAAGCTGAAGAACTGAGTCCTTCAGGACCCTAATCACAAGGCTCTGTGCTCAGCAATGCACGTTTGCATAACTTCCTGCCACAGAGAACTCTGGACAGCCACAGTAACATTCCTTAACAGGACTGTACACGTCAGAGAGCTATTTTAGGTATGTGGCCAAACAAGTTCTCAACAAAAAGTGAAGGAAGGGAGGAAAAAAAAAATCCATCCCAAGTACAGAGTTACAGAGTGAGCTTTATTTTCAATCAGAACTAGTGCCTAACACTATGACGGAAAGGAGGAGGGAGTGGAGGGCTGGTGCATGTGGGGCTGGCTAGTCCAATAGAAGAACAAATGAAGGAAAAAACAAAGAAAAATCGGAAGACAGCCATGCTTGAGGGTCTTCTACTGAAACACCAGTGTGACAAAAGAACCATGTTTAGTAAGTGAAAAATCACACTGCAGAATAAAAAAATAACTTAATTGCTAAATAGAACAAATTGGATTTAAGGAACAAACTGTACAATATTAAATCAGCAATTTGATCAGTAAGAGTGTGTAGCACTGGGTGTGTCAGCAGCAACTGTTCCTGGTTTGAATCTCAACATTTGTGTTTCTGCTATAGTGTCAGCTATCTTCATGAAAAGAGAGACTGCACCAAGGTATTAGGGGGAAATGTATTCAGAGATACAGAGGTGTTAGGAGTGGGCAATATAGATAGAATCCGCTATATTGATATATGTATTTGTTTTTTTTCATAGTATCAATATAGTGATATAGATTTTCTAGAAAATCAATTGAGAAATTGTGAAAAAATTGTTTTTGGCTATTACAGCATATTTAATACCTTACACTGATGGAAAAAATCATAAAAAATCAATAGTGCTCATTGATTTGTAAGACTACCTGCAATAGCCACCCTGAAATATTAAAGTGACAGCTACCACAGTACAAACGGTAGAGCAAAATCTCTACCTGTATCAATATTTGTATCTGCAATATCAAGCAGTTTATTAATACAACTGCATTTTTTTAATAAACCCTACACACACACACACACACACACACACACACACACAGAGGCAGAGTCATCAGGTTCAATATATAAAACTGAAACGTAAGTAACCAGAATGGTTTGTAATCATCAAGGCTGAGGGTTAGTAACCAAACATCAGCTGTCACTATCTGGCTTTAGCTATCAGACCACTCTGGGCCAGATGGAGCAGCCAGTAGCACCAACATGGCTCAGCCCAAAATCAGCTCCAGGCTACGCTAACAAATACGAGGCTGATGGTCCAGGATCACTGACAAAGTTCTTTCGTAGCAAGTAATTCAGAGTAATTTCCAGAGGCGAAACTCTTCCTAGATAAGCCCTTCTAGCAGCTCTGAAATTTCCAAGGGCTTTGGAATTGCTGTCTGCTTTCCAGGCAAACAGAAAGAAAAAGGCATCAATGATAAAAATGTACAGCAATAAACGGAAAGAAATGCTGCAGTAGTGCAGATAAATAGTAATACAACAAGGGTCTAAATTCTAAATGTATGTGGATCTAGCCTTTAGCTTCTGAGACATCATCACTGACTGTAGGGATAGCCCTGAACCAACCAGGCAAGAGCACATGACAATATTAATCCATTTTTTAAAAGTTAGTGAGAATATGTACCATTAAAATAGAACACACACAATATTCTAACAATCTACCCTATTAGAAACAGAGCAAAATCATGCATATAATTTAACTCTGGGCAGTAGCAGTGCACAGGCTATGTTTCATTATGTGGCACTCTTAGGGGGAAAAAAAATAAATAAAAATTCGCTGGGCAAACAAACCAGAGCTTGCAGGACACGTTATCCTATTTCTGCTGATGCTGCTTCAGCCAGAGGGCAACACATCCCTGGGATTACTAAATAATAATATGAAAAACCACCTCATCACCCTATTAATGAAATGTGGCAATTATGTTTAAAAAAATGTATAGTTACACAAAAACGCACAAGCCAGTGGTTGACATTACATATGGCATTTATTTCTTTAAGCTTTAGTGGAGAGAAATCCACACACAACACGCAAGCTCTTTTCCAGACATTAAAGTCTGACTTCAAATTTCCATGGGAATCTCAGCCACATCATCCCTTTCTGCATGCCAGCACAAGGCATGTGGACTGGCCTAAGTCAAGCCCTACTTCTCACTTCCTTTTCTGCCACCTCTTCAAGACAATATGCTTTCCACATGTGAGCAATTGTGCAGACAGCCGTTCCGTTTGCCATGCAAAATACAGGCAGGTCCATCGCAGGCTGTGCCCGTGCAAACACAAATGTGATCATACAAACCAATGAAGCCATTCAAAGCATGAAATACCACACCGCTTCCTGACTGCTAACTTTCAGGTACAGGCAGTCAAGATAGAAATGGAAATCTAAGGGAATACATATCCATCTGCTTTGGGATGTATCAGTGTGGTACACTTTGGAATCCACCACTGAGAGATTCACTCAAAGTTTTTTTGTTTGTTTTTTTAAACTAAGCACTTGGTCTAAACTCCTTTTGCACACTCCTGCTGTATATAATATCTACTGACAGGAAATCCCACTTACCTAGAAAGACTGCATATCTAACAGCTCTACTGGATAAACGGCAGTGACAGTGAACCCAGGGGGTGGCAAAACAGGGGCATTCCATTTCCTTATGAGGTCCCAGTGAGCGAGAATCACCGTCACAAATGCTTTCATGTCAAAATATAATTGAGTTATTCCAACAGTGGAGAGCACTCACGAGTTTCCACTGACCGAGCTCTGGATTCTCAAGCAAAACTCTGCTGTCCTGCCTGCTCTGCCCAAGATTTCTGACCTCACCCCAACAAATAAGTTACCGTCTTATTAAACATCAACCCAGTTCACCTCGACCATCTTCACTGGACAGGGGTCACAGAGTCCTTTATAAGTGGGACAAACTAACCGGGACTGTAGCCCTTAAGAAATAAGACGAAAGAAAAGCAGGAGGCTGTAATGTTCAATGGGTGAATCAAAGGCAAGAGCGTTCCATTATTAAAAGACTGGATCATTTTAGCATGCATTCCTGCACATAATCAGTCAGTTGAAGGAATGCAGAACTACAAATAGCTCAGCCAATTGTTGTTCCCATAGCTGAATAGCTGAGGAGAGCAGTTTACAACTGACAGCCCTGAACCTTTCTGACAATAGGGATGGATCAAATGCTGACTGTTACCACTTATACATGTTTTTCAACTCAAGGAAATGTAATTTATCATTAAAAAAGGGACCAAACTAGTAGTTTCCCATATTTTAGCCAATTAACTACAAATTACATATAGTTTACATAATTCCTGTTTACTTTCCAAAGTATACCAGAAGTTATTAAAGTGCTTTTGTTGCTTCCAGGAGGCAGAACGCTATGAAAATCAACTTCCACCACAATGAAAACACAGTCACTTTTACTTTATGTCAGGGTTACTGTACATTAGCCTTGCAGGATAAAAAGTAACTGAGCATTTTGCAAAAAATGGTGGTGCATTCAAGGATGCTGTGACATCCAAGATTCCAGTATGAGTTTCCAAATCAGTTTCTCCTGGCAGCGGCATTACCATCTGACAATAACAAAGCTGGGCAACACGACAAAGAACTTATGTATATCACAATAATAATACATATCTACCTCAATTATCATAAATTGTTATATATATACTTAATTTAGAATTTAAGGTCATCATGCTGTACACTCTGTTTTAAATAAATATGTATGCAACAGGCGTAAACATAAAAAAAACATCAGTTTGGTCCTTCAAAGAATGATAATGGGTCATCTTCAGGTTATTTGTCAAGTAAAAAATACTTGGTTCATGCTGTAAAAATGTCACGTAGTGTAAGAACTCTTGACTGACAATCATCTCTCTCTGAACTGTGTAGATCAAGTCTAGAACCAAATACAGACTATTGCCATCAGTGCTGACAACACCTTGCAGGTAAGGTTTGTCCATTAAAGGCAAAGGTCGCTAGAACAAGAGCACGAACTCTACACAGGCAAGACAAGGATTGTCTTTACTCTGGCTGTTAGTTACTCAAGTTGGGCCTTAACAGATTGACTATGGAAGGCAATTAAAAAGCACGCCAGTAAAATGGTTCTAAAAATTATTCTCAAGGCTCAGATTTAGGCAGCAGTTGTGACTGAAAACTGTCCCTCTGCCTGTACAAACGTTCTTCATGGCCAGCATTTGTATACGCTGGTTTTGCTATATGATAGTTTCCTTTGAATGCCTAAACTCTGAGAATTGGGCTGAATTTTGCTTGAAATGGAAAACATGCCATATTCTGACTGCGGCAATGGGACCATAATTGGAGGTGAAAGAACAAAAAACTAAACATGAGCAAGTACAATGTTTCACACTAGCAATTTAAATTCCATAGCTTCTTTGCCACACAGCACCATTAACCACTTATAATAACATAGTTATGTGCTCCGTCAATAAGTCAACATAGATATTGCTGTGGGACGAAATCTAATTTAAGTGGCAAATACTGGCAGGCATTAACCTGCAAATGTGATTAACACATTCATTATCTCTTTCATTTAATAGCAAGTGTCTCTTAATCTGTAAATTAGCACATAGCTACAACACTTTAAGTCCAAGTTTAAATGAATTGCCACAAAGCTCATTATGCCTTTTTGTATCACAGCGACCTACCACAGGAACTGTACTTTTAGCTTATTCCACTAATATTCTAATTCACTTCAAAATAAGAGCATCCACCCTAACATGTACATGCAGCATTCACACAGTCAATCACTGTCTACAAATCTGGTTTACTAGGTTTTCAGTTTCCTGTAATTACTCTTTACAGATTTAGTGTCCAAATAACAGATGAAAGAGGGATCAAAAATCAGAGAAGCTAATGCACCCCAGGTGTCAAAGTAAGAACAAAGACTGTACCAGGAGGCCTTTATATATCTCAAATAGAAGCAAAACCCTTGCAAAAGTTCCAGCCTATCAACTCAACTTGTAATTTACCAAATGATGAACAGACTCTACCACTGAAGGACCAATTCAATACTTTAACAAATATTGTCAAAGACACCATTTCCTCCATGTTGACTTTCAAAGAGTCCAACTAAGGTGAGTATGTTCAATCCAAACATATCATTTGATAAAATTATTTGATACTAGATATTGATTGTTGCCAACAGAAAAACATATATGGACAATGCTCAGACCCTTAATGTCAGTGAACTTTCACATCA
Source organism: Macquaria australasica (assembly GCA_005408345.1). Taxonomy (NCBI): domain Eukaryota; kingdom Metazoa; phylum Chordata; class Actinopteri; order Centrarchiformes; family Percichthyidae; genus Macquaria; species Macquaria australasica. Next base: position 1,297,598 of record SEMN01000076.1, read on the forward strand.
CAATGTCAGGAATTCTGTCTGTTCAGATTGGCTCTTAGAAGCCTGCCTAGGGCACAATGATTGGGGAGGGGGCAGCCCATCCAGATAAGGCGCTCTTCTCTCCAAGCAGGATTTATTTAGGGGGTGAAGATAAGGGCGACAGGGTTGGAATACTGTGCTCAATAGCCCAGGGCTGAGTGGTAAGGTGCAGGCCAAATGTCACAGACCAGGCTTCTATGGGAAAAATGTAAAATCCCAACAGTGCTATACTTCAGACAGAAAGCAATGCCAGCTCAAGACTCAGGTACAGAAACACGGCCAGTAAAAGGCTTGCATTGTACAACCTGATGGAACCTTTTACTCATAGCCAAGCATGTTGGCTGCTTTACGAGTTAAAATGTCCTGATTCACGGCATTCAGAAACATGAGTCTTCAGTCCACATAATTTTGGTTTATGGGTAGAGAGCAGAGCCCACACCCAGCTACCTCAGAGCTGCCTGCCTGCTCTCAACTCTCTCCAGACGTGCAGAATGGCTTTGGGACACACAGGGAACTCTAGGCCAGTCAAAGACAAGAGGTTATTTGATTAGCATGGAATTTTATTAAGCTGTGGGTGGAGTTGCATGGTGGCAGAGAGAGCCTCAGCAAAAGGCCTCCATTCATTGATCAGGCGAGATTGCAGAAAGGGGAGAAAAAGAGGAACAACACCCTTGTGTGTGTGGCTGCCAGCAGAAACAGTCCCCACAGCTTTTTGCCATTATAAACGCAGAGCATGTGCACTTTTAGGTGAGTTTAATTGCCTCTTTCTGCAACAGGATGGGAGGTCAGAGACTAAGCAAGTTTTCTTTTCAAAAGACAGCTATCTACAGCAGCCTACACAAAAACACTAAGAGGTTGGGTGTGTGGGTGGGGTTTTAGGACAAGCCCCCTTCCCAAAACAAACTGCTTCCCTGATGTTCTTTTGCTTGGCAAGTCAGTCTGCCTGCTAATACGTCCCATATCATACAATCAAAGTACAGGCGTCATTAATCTATGTATGACTGTATGTGCACAACACCTGAATGAGTTACAATGAAACTACTACCTGATTGATTAACAATGGGACTACTGTATATGGGGAACCAGGACTACCAGTCATTCATTGCTAGTTCAAACAGTGAACCCTAGGTGAAAACTCAGTTATACCTGCAAACACAAAACACAGGTGCAAAGGTCTGTCCCTGGGAACTCAGGCTAAAATGTTCCCTCCATTACCCACATGAATTCATCACACTGCATCTAAGCACAACTGCTCCCATGAGTCACTAGGAGGCAGATCCTTGTGAAAACACTGAGTGCCACTGTCACCCAAGCTGAAAGGCTCCCGATATCAACAAACACTTGACACAGCAACATCCCCTTGGCATCCACTCCATGGTGAGTCAGCTCCTGGGATTGCCGCATGCAATGAAAACCCATGAAGGTGTTGCTTTAGGGTTTAGCACGTGGCAGCAGCAGCCGCCTTCTTTCCTCAGACATGAGAGTCACTTCATGAGTTGTCGCCCACAGACAGGAAGCAGCCAGGGCAAACTCCAGCCAACAGGTGTACTGATGCAGCTGGAGGCCTGCAGGTTACAACAGGCTTGCAGGCAGCCTCTCACTTCAAATGAAGCTTAGATAGGTAAATCTAGACCAAACAGCACACACCTAACCATGCACCCACTTCCTACTGATCTAAAAGAGTACAATAGTGACATCACAAACCATTATCAGTTTGTGGTGGGTGACAAGGGAACCAATACAGATTTAATAGCACGGGTTGTTCTAGCTGGCCTATCCAAAAACAATCTGACAAAGCGTGTCTGTATCGTGGAGAACGGTTGCCATCTGTCAGTCTGTTTTAGTTCCCATTGCTTTTTAATTAGTTAGACTCCTTTATACAGTATTTGACTGTAGGACACCAGAGTTTCAAACTGCTGATTGTTTTCTTTTCGCAAACCCTTAATACATATACGGCCATACACAGGTCTTAGGACTTGATTGAGAGTGTGAGCCAAACCGGCCTGTTGGCGTCAATATCGGCACATTCCTTCAGTGACAATTGAGACGACTTGTTAGTCTCGGAAAGAGTTTCTGCTCCAAGGAGTAGTCAGACCCCGAATGGCTGGCTTGCTTAGCTTAGCCGCCTAGCCAGCTAGCAAGCTACAAACTTACCAGAAGACAATCCGTGTTTACTTCTGACTTTGGGTCCTTCAACATGGCATCGATTTTTTCAAATCGAGCCTCCAAACTTTCCCGAGCCGACATTCTTGCTGTTGAACTCGGTCCCGATGTTGGGTTATGAACAAAAACAGCTCACTGGCGAGGCAGAAGGCTGGCTAGCTAGCTTTAGCAGCCAGCGGCAGCTAGCTAGCCAAACGTCCCTTTCTTCGTGTGAACTTTACGCCGCGCTTCAGTGGAAACGCATCGTCCTCCCGGAGCTTTCACAGACGATGAAGCGTTTAAGGTTGCGCTGAATGTACAAAAGCCACATTTTCAGGGTCGAAAGATGTTTCCCCAGTACGAGTGGCAAACGGCTTCAGAGGCAGAAGATAAATGCGCCGACAGATTAGTCAGCGTCCGCAGGATGCCACCGAGGACGGGGGCTTAAAATGCTGGTGCATCCAAAACGAAAGGCAATTAAAACCCCAAGTGTAACGTCTATATGAAAATCACAGTTTGCGGGAAGGTTAGTCCCGACCCGTGTCCCCGTGTCTGTGCCAGGCCCTTGCAGAAAACGACAAAAGAATCTGACAGCTCGAAAAAAGTAGAAGTGGTGGGGGAAAAAAAAAAAAAAAAACTTCTGCTTCTTCCAAATTTCGATGACTTTAAACACGTCGTTACGGCGCTTAACGGCAGTCCTTCCGCTGCATCCTGTGCACTGTCGGCCGCTTCCCGTCCAGACTGCTTTATCTCTCAGGCCGAAGACGCATAAATCGGGTTTTGGTGTGTGTTAGTTTTCGGAAGAGAGAGAGAGAGAGAGAGAGAGGGGAGAGAAAAAAAAAAAAAAAAAAACCCAGCAGACGATGCCCGATTTTCTCCCACAGCCTGACCAACATGTCCGCCTTCCTGTTCAAACACCACGGAGGAGCGACTTCAAAATGTCAAGTACTGCGCATGCGCCCTGTCGAGGTGCGTTCAAGGAGTTCACAGTGTGGTGACGGCGACATGTTGCTGTTACCAAATTTTTACTATGTAAACGTTAGCATGTCGTTGAAAAGCTACGTAGGCAGAAGAAAAAAATCTAAAAATAATAATTAAAAAACAATAATAATAATAAAATGATATTTATAGTTATGGTTTACAAAAGTTCAAATGTTCAATTCTATTCAATTTTTATTGTATTCAGTAACTGAAATTATCCACATGGGTTACAGATTCTCTGGGTTCTGGACCATAATATTCTATGCTATTCTGTTCTATTCAGTAATGTAAATACCATAATTACTGTAAATAGTCTATTGTATTCTATTCTATTATATTCTACACTGCTAATTTTCTATGCTATAGTATTTATCACAGTGCCATTTAATCCATTACCCAAGATAGCTGTCACTTTCATATAACTCACTCCCTGTGAATTATATAAAAAGGTCAGGTGGTCATCACTGATATAGAAGGCATCAGCATACCTGTGTTTTTATTTAGAAGGCCATGCTGTCTAAACTGCCAAGATATTTAACATCATTAGTTGAATTCAAAGTGAACAACCATGACACCAGATCACAGGATTAGTCAGCTGTAAAAGTTCCTCATACCAACTCTGAACTAGGGAAGACAGGTTTCCAGTACTATGCGCCTTACTACTGGAATGCAAAACAATCTGAAGCTAGAGACACTCCTTCCCCTGTGGGACTATTTGCTGACATTTAAAAAAAAAAAAAAAATTATATTTGTAATTGTTTTGTAATGTGTCTGTGAGTGATGATTGTTTATTAGGACTGATTCATCTTGTTGTGTATATATATATATATATATATATATATATATATATATATATATATATATATATATATATATATATATATATATGTCATTTGTTCTCAGGTCTGTCTTGCAAAAGAGATCTTGATCTCAATGAGACTTAAATCTTAACTAACTAACTGTTGGGTAACTGAAATTATTCATCGTGGGTTACTGGTGCTCTTGGTATGGGCCATGGTTTAATTGCCTACTCTATTATATATATTAAGTAATGAAAATATTAATTATTCATATAGGCTACCAATGCTCTTGACTCTGGACTGAACTGATCTTTTAATTTCTATTCGATTCTGATCTGTTCTGTTGCACAACAACAAAACGTCTGCTAATCCCACAACAGCCTGCATTGACTAGTACTGTAAATGATAGTAAAGCAGATTATACCCTCTAAAATATGTGAGAATATTGGGATTGTCAGTGATCACATGTATAAAGTTTAAGAATACCAGCTCCAATATTTTTGTAAGGGTCAGTCACCATAGGCTAATCATCTTTTCTAGCGTATACGGCAGTGATTTAAAAGTTAATCCTCAGGTCAAAAAAATAAAATGATCCCATTAGAACCCCCAGTTTGTCGTTTCCTTATCTCAGTTTGGCGGTGGACAAGATTAGTATCAAGGGTGAAAAGCTAATATCATCATTTTAGTCTATATTTGTCTTCTGTGATCACACATGCAGTTAGTTCTCTGAATAAACAGATGACGAACAGGAAATGCTTCGAGGGCCTGCTGTCAGTTGCTCCCTGGAGAATACCAGTTTTGGTCTCATCTGTCTCTCTATCTTTATTTATTTATTTATTTGATACAAATGCTGCCCTTTTTAAAAAAAAAAAAGAAAAAAAAGAAATGCTTGTCCTTTCTAATACATAATACAAAAGTTTACTACAAAAGGACTGTAACTACCTTTAATGTAATCCTTTATTATAATATAACACGTGCGAGTTTACACCAAGTATGGAATCAAATGTCATACTTTTTTTTCTGCAGTGAACCTCTACGAGTCTGACTGTGTGTTCAAACAGACAGAGGGAGGTGTTTTACAACTTTTGACGATGAGAACTCAACTGTTCTCAGAAACTTGAGGCCAATGATCTTGACTTCTATGGCACCGAAATAACGTGTTAACTGAACCCGGCGCCACGTGCTCCTTGGAAAATGGCAGTCACTTTTTACACATTATACATTAGTTTATATCGGCTAAAGATGTATTTGTTTTTTCTGTACAATTTACGCAATACGAAGCCCCTTACAGCGCAGCCTGAACTCAATGCATCAGTTGTGTATTTCTGCCAACAGGGGGAGATGTTTTTACTTTAGAAACCATTCGTGGGAGAAATACTTCATGAGTTGTGTCCATAGAAACTTCATACAGGCACAGGCCTGTATGTCTGCAGTTTGAAAAGAAAATGTAGCTTACAAGCAGGTTGATAATAATTGTGTAATATATATTATCACGTATAGCCTATGTTTGCATATGTATTTTTGTAGATGTATGTAAATATATGTACTGTAGCCTATGTAGGCTATGGAGGCCTACTTACAGGTACAAATGTATCAGTGAATGCATGATTCATTTATTCTTTTTACTTTGTTTGCACGTTTGATTTGTTCATTTGGTTGTTTATTGTTTAGTTTAATCCATTTCCTAATTAATTAAAATTTGCTGCATGTATCTCTGAATCTACCCTTTTTTTTCTATCTATCCATGACGTTGTGATGTGGCCTATCTGTGTTGTTTTAAAATGTTAACAATATAGCGTTTAAAACGAGGGGAGCGCTGTGTAACGTCATGTGTTCTCCTCGTTACTGCACTTTTAAACTTACTTTTGGTCGATTTTAACCGGTTTATTACCTGTCCTATAGGCTACTTAGCTGCTTACTTGTGTTGTAATAGTTTGGTGTCCTCATCTGTGTTGAAACTTTTTCTTCCGCCGAAGTGAACCAAACGGTACGTACAGTAATTTCCTGACGTCACCTGGCGGCTCCCTCGCCGTGCCCAGATCAGCTGTTGCAGAGCAGAGCGACCGGAGCAACAGCAGCAGCAGCGGCGGCGGTGGTGGTGTTGTTGGAGCCAGGGACGCAAATTTACCCACAGACCCGATTCCGTGTGGATAAAGGTAGGCGTGCACGGTGCTGCTTTTTCTGCATCCTCACACTTACTTAAAATCACATGTTGTAAGAAAGCATGTTACCAATCATAGGATCAGGGTTAGGCTTTTAACGCTCTCCGGAGGAGGATGGTCGCCCCTGCAGCCTGGTGTCGGTCCGTCAACGAGGCTGAAACATGCTTAAAGTTTGTTTCGCCAGTGAATTTTATATGGCATTAAAGCTGTTGCTGAAGAAACAGTACAGGATGTTTTATAGGAAGGGTATAACGAGAGGCAATTAGGTGTAATCAATTCGTAAGCCTGTTTGAATGCTCCGAAATACTGTATGAATATCATTTTTTTAAACCTTTTTTTTTATCGTCTTCTTTTATTTGCTCTATTGTATTTGCACAAATGAACAAGCCTTTCCTAATATGTGACTGTCAGTGATGCTCGGCCGTAAATGTGTGTGTAACCCGACCCACATCTATTAGCCTAATTAGTCTTCTCATTAACGTATTTTTGCAGTGTAATATGGGTGTCAGTGTGGAACTTTAACTTTTGTTAAACCTGTAGCAGAAAAGAAAGCAAAATAAGGTTTAATTTGGGGATTTAAAGAATCGTAGGTTAGATCAGTCTGTGCTGCCTCCAAATGCAGTTAATATATTTTATTTCAGATTTAAAAATGTCACTCCTGCTGATTAATCATCGTTAACAAAGTCATGTCAAGTATATCTGGGACCAGGCCGCTAATTTACATGTTTGTCTGTTACAGTTGCCTAAGGCTCTTGTTGAAACAGGCTTCAGCAGCTTAGATAAAGTCATATCAGATAACAGTGACCAGGAGATGTATTTGGTGGTTTGTCATTGTAATTACAGGCAAACCAGTCTGTCTTGACTACATCTAATCTGCCATTCCTCATGTCCCAAAGGTTGCATTCCTCATGTCTCCACTACCCCCTCTTGTACTTTCAAAATGTCATTAGAGCTAAAGACAATTACATGCACATTACAAGGTCGTACAAAGTACATCAAAGTAGAGATGTTTACCAAATGCAGAGAGGCACTGATGATGTGGCAACTGTGATGTGAAACACTTGAACAGCCACTTTTCATTTAAAGCAGCATTTTCTTGTTTTATCGAGCAATTTCTTGTCCAGGCCCACAGAAACTCACATTTTTGAGCTTTAAAATATTTGAATGCATGATTAGAAATATTACCTAACCATTTGATTGTTGCCGTTAAGCACAGATTTGTGATACCTGACATTCATGGTGGTCTTCTGCAACTGTACACACGATGAAAAATAACTATCTACTAGAGAGAAACATCACTTTAAGTCAGACAGGTAGCGCAGTATCATGCGAGTACATGCTCTGTACCAGCAGTGTGGATTGGGAATGTGATGGGTGGCCTGTCGCGCCTAGAGGACGCGCAGCCCTGTCAGAGAGGGCAAGGACTGGAGAGGTCAGGGGGCTCTGAACGCTGACCATCTGGCCCTTGGGGGGCTGGTTTCCTCACTGGCTGCCTTTGTTCCTGCCGAACAATTGGGACTTAATCTGGGAGGAGATAAGTAAGGCCTCCGTGACACCACTCCTGCGCTTGGACAGGTTTCCCTCCTTAGTCTTGAAGGAGACATCTTCTTCCTATGTTGTTTTGTGAAGGCCGTGAGTTGTTAAGGTTCGGCAGTGGGCATTTTCTTTGTGTAACCTTTTATTTCTCAAACATGAGGAGTAAATTGGCTCTGGGAATACTGCAAGTGTGTTCATATAGTTTTGAAAACAACAACATGTTACTCAAATTGGTCAGACCTCCCTTTACACAGGAGTTTTGTTGTACGCTTAGAAAATTGAAAATGGCAAATTCCAACCATAAAAAGTACACTTTTAGAAATTCAAATGAACCAGGACGAGATATATCCAACAAAAAATTAAGCAATATAGTTATGGCTCATCCCCTTTCATCCTCAAAAGACACCCTCTTTAAAATAATGATTCATCTTTTTAGCATGCTCAAAATGCCCTTTGTCAACCTTCTGTCTTGTTATGATAATGGTTCCCTCTCTATTTTTTGCCCAAGTTCTCATCCACGGTTGTTTTATTGTGCAGATGACCTGCTGTGAGGAAAAGAGGTTTTTCAAAAAATGCAGCATGTCATTTCACATGTGAAGTTTGGCCAAGGTGTGGATAGATTACTATTTTACATCCATTTGTACATACAGCAATTGTCACCAGGGTAACGGATTGTTTTATTTTCTCTCCTTATTCCTTCGCTGTCATTATGAGCACATCAGGACTCCTCTTTTGTTGTTTGTTCCTTGTGTTTTGCTCAGTTGGCCCTCAATGTTTTTGTTTATTTTCTGGGGCAAAATACAACATGCGTGTTCATTTGAAACCCAGCATTTTTTCATTCACATGTTCTCCAATTATTTCTGTCTGTTATGGCAAACTAATGTGTGATAGATCACTCAGATTTGCATTCGGTGTCATAACAAAAAGGCGTACATAACAATTGATTACCAATCCAGTCAGTAACAGAAAGGTTTCAGTTTCTGCTTTGGCTTCAGCCAGCTCCAGAAACATATCATGTTAAGTATTGATCAATGAGGCAAAATCTTTCACATGAAACACCCTCACAGATCATGCGCAATGCCAATTTAGATCACAAAAACACCACCGGGATGAGTCAGCAAAGCAGGCAGATGCTTCTCCTGATCCTTTCAGAGGTGCTTCTTAGTGATTGTGGGTCCCTCTGATCCTGAGTACAGATGGTACAAGGGACCAAATCCCAACTAGAGAAATCAGCGCTATTGTTTGTCACTTTTTTTGAGCGCGATGAGAGAGGACCCGGAAAACAGGTGGTCCTTAAAATAGCCATCATTCATCAAACTGCTGAGGCAGGAGTCAGGACTGGGGTTTTTTTTTCAGATTTTTCCTTGTGCCACATGCTTATGATGACATGACATGGACAGATGATTGTGTCATTACGCACTCTGTGATCTGAAAATAGATACCCAAACACCAGTGGTGGAAGAAGTGTTCAGATCTTTTAAAAAGTAGCAATACAACAGTTTAAAAATACTCCATTACAAGTAAAGGTCCTGTATTAAAAATCTTACTTACGTAAAAGGACATCAAATAAGTGTAGTGGAGACATTATTTCCCTATGAAATGTAGTGGAGTATAAAGTAGCATCAAGTGGAAATACTCAAGTAAATTAGAAGTACCTCAAAATTGAATATAATTTTTTTAAAATCTGTTCTTAAGTACAGTACTTGAGTAAATGTACTTCCACTGTCAAATAATAATAGAGATCCATTTTAGACAAAACTAAATTAAATCATATGTTTATGTCAAATACAAATAAATCACATGGAAATTGTGTATTCATTTCTCTACCTACTGTAACAAGGTATTTTTTGATTCTTAGCGAGATATCTTTATTGCTTCAGCAGTAAAAGTGTCTAATGTAAAGTCAGAATCCTTCAGTTATGCAGGCTGCTCAGAATCTGAATCAAATAGATAGAATTAGCTAATTACCACAGCAAGGTCGTCGTGTGTCAGATGCCAGCCGAACTGTTCGATGGCCATTTTTCGAGAAACATCAGAATTAAAAGAGCGTCTCACTGCTGATCTGCGGAGCCAGATGTGTTCCACATGGATGCTTGTAAACTTTTAACCTGTCCTTTTTATTAAGGGTCAAGAATGCCAGGAACACCGTGTTCACTGGTAGCGTCTGAGTCGAATATAAAAAAGACAAATATTTACAGGCTGGAATGGTAGTGTCAGGGTTGTATGTTTATATTTCTGTAGCAAGAAGTCAGATCGACATGTGGTTAAATTTAGTTTGCTGTGATTGAGTGTGTGTCCTGAACCCATTCATCCAAAATATGAATATTAGATTTATGTAATGTTTTGCTTCTTGCTATTTCGTCAATATGATTTCCATGGAGCGAAATGCATCAAAGTATCTTAGAAAGTCTTTTAAGTGACGAAATCCCTCTTCAAAAAATGCAGCATGAGAGAGGGAGGGAGTCTGAGGAGGGGAAGAGATGGGAGAGGAGGGTAAAACAGATGTGGGAGTGATGAAGAGCAAGACAAGGCAGCTGGATGGAGACAGCAAATGAGATACAATGCAATGCAACACTTTTTATTCAGACAAACCTCACACTTGTGGCTGGGTGGTTTAGTGAATGGACATACAGTAAGGGTGGAGTGTGCGCAGGATGGAGCAAAATGTATGTACTGTGTGAAGGTGCATGACACTGTCAACAATTGGATCATTAAAGCCAATCTCACAAAGGCCTGTGCCCCTCCCCCGGCTGAAAGGAGATGTCAAAGGTCTGTGACCTCTTCCATTTATGTGCATTGATCCCTCTGGTGGGGGTGGGGCTTCTTCCTCAAAGCCCTCCACCATCAGCTGTTATATCTTAGTTTCACCTGCAGGAAGCGGCGCAATTTTACTTTATTTCCCTCAATTGTTTTTCTTTTTTATTCTATTTACTGTATTCTAGTTTTAATGTTTAAAACTAGCCGTGATCCAGTGCCATACTGCATACTAACTATTAGGGTATTGTGCCTTCACACTGGAAAAGTGACAAGAGTCAGTATACACACATATGTCAGTACACAGACTAAATTCACTTCTTTTTTTTTTGAGTGTGCTGTTGTTTAGAGCTAAAACGATTAGTCAATGAATAAATTAGAATGAATCAGCAGCAATTTTAATAATCGATGAATTGTTTATTTTCTAAGCAAAAATGCCAAAAATTCACTGGTTCCAGCTTCTCATATGTGAATATCTGCTGGTTTTCTTAGTGTTCTATGATAGCAAAGTGAATATTTTCAAGTTTTTAACTGTAGGTTGGACAAAACAAGCAATTTCAATCTGGGCTTTTATTTATTTATTTATTTTTTACTATTTTCAGATATTTTAAACATTTTAAACATGAGATTTAACTTTTTACCTTGAATTAAAAGCTACTGCACATTTAACCTGAAGTCCCACTGCTCCTTGTTCTTGTTATATTAGCTCAGACATTGCATGTGTTCAACCCATGCTCATCAACTTGATAGCTCTGTTGAGGTACATTACTGTAACATGGTATCTAAAGACGCTGTAGCAATTCATTAACCACTTAGCTTAATTCTACAACCCAACAAACTCCTCTTCCCTAAATGTCTGACCATGAATTTGTGCTGTTGGGTGTGAGTCTACTTCACGCCTCGGTGTTTATGGCCTGCTCAGGAGTGAAGGGGAAAGGGAAAGGTTTCCTCTCTGCCAAAAAAAAAGAAATGTGTTTCTTTCTCACAGCCTTAGAATGTGACTTTTAGTGACAGATTAAAGGAACTTACAGTCAGGAAGGCGGGACATGCAATACGTAGGAGTACAGCCAAAAAGCCTGGCCTGAACATCCTGCTCTTTGTTGTATGTGTGTGTGTGTGTGTGTGTGTGTGTGTGTGTGTGTGTGTGTACATTTATGCAAGAGTGGAACACGACCCTGGTAGATGGCACTTCCTGTTGTTCTGTTGGTTATCTCTGATGCTGACATGCAGGGCAGGTTCTTATCTGTCAGCACTGGATCTCCTGGTTAACTAACCAAATGACTCAATGAACCCAACCCTAGTTAATTTAAGCCCTCTGTCCCTATAACAGTAACAATACTTATTCCTATTCATAGAACTCTTTGCATGGCACTGCTACAAAGTATTTCGTAAAGGCATCTAAATACAAAGCTAAAATAGTTGTAAGAAGTTAAAAGCACCAACTTTGTACCTCCATTGCGCTCTTCTCTGTCCTCCTACGCCCTGATCAAAGTTGAAATAGCTCCCTGACAGAAATGAATAGAACTTATCTGGACGTTGCCCCAAGTCGTTCGTTAGGAAGCGTGTCCAGAGCAAAGTCAAAGGGTCACCGTTAAGGGCGAGTGCATTTGTCTGTTCGCAGGGGAGTGATGGCATGTCAAGGTGAAGGAGGAATTTCAGTCTTTTGTTCCTTGAGTTGAACTCTTTCAGTTGCAGCCGTAATAAACAAATGAGGTTAATAACCCTGACGCCTGAGTCCTTGCATCTTGCATTGCAACACAGCATGAATGTGCCATGAAGTGCTTATCTCATGTCTACAGTGTTCCTCCTCCTCTTTTTATTTATTTATTTTTTTAGATCAATCTCTTAGATATTTGTGGGCTCCATTACACCAATGTGAGCTCATGATGAGCAAAGTGTGCATGCGGCTCCATGGAGAGCACTTAGTAATAATATATCCTCATTCTTGCCATTGAAACCTGGAAAGCATCCAGCTGAGAATCCCTCCTCGCACAGTACTGTTGTGGAACAGTGTGTTCTCACAGGGTGTACTGCTGTATTCCCCCACCCCGTGCACAGATGCCAACCTCAGTGGAACAGTACCTGCGGCCAGAAATTACAGCTCGCAGCTTACGTGTTTTTTAAAGAGTACAGTGTGTGCTGTGCAACAGGCTAGATCATAGTGCAGTAGTCTCAAGGAAAGTTAATGGTTTTTAGGTTGAATTTAATTGTTTTTGGCCTTTGCCACAAGGGTCAGGTTTTTTGCAAAGATAAACAACGTTTAAATGATTCATCGCAGTATTGGGTTTCTATTTATTGATTAACATGGCAGTTAGACACACCGGTGATCATCCTCCACATGTATTATTTTACTTTCATTTTGCTTGTAATGTGTGCCAGCTGTAACACGGAAATCCTCTGTCATTGATTAAATACCACAACTTGTGCAAGACGACTAGTGGTGTACTTAGACAGTACAATATATAATACCCTTGCCTTTCGTTCCTGCTCCGTTTAAGTTGTGTGGTGTTGTAAGTTTGTAATGTTTTTTTGATTTAAACAGTTTTTATGAGCAGCCCAATGACAGCCTTGGTCAATTTTAGACTTGTCACATATTGGTGATGATTAAATTAGTTTGCACTCATGTCTACAGTTATTCTCGTTTTAGTCTTGTAAAATGTTACTTTTGATAGGTGATTTAATTGCAATAAATGTACGATTTTATTGCAGTTCTATCCGAAACACGAGGTTAATTGGAAATTGTGTTTTTTGGTATTGTTGCTGTGAAACGCGTGCTAACAACAGCCGGAAACACTCATGCTTGTAGCCAGATTTCCCACGTCAACCACAGCAGCATCATTGCCTTTGCCCATATATATTGTACCAAAATCTCCCTGCCTACACACACACACACACACACACACACACACACACACACACACACACACACACACACAGATGCACAAACACCATCCCAAAGAGGACCTTCACTCTCTCTCTCACTCTCCCTCCCTCTTCGTATTGAAACTCAAGGTCGGCGTGTGTTGATGCTGCCAGGTTTGTGGGGGAGAGGGCTCTGTAGCAGAAGGCTTTTCCATAGGCTGTCACAGATTGTCCAAGGGTACGGTGACCAAGACCCAGCCCTCTGCTGCGAGAACTCAGCGGTCCTCTGTGGCAGCAGGGGAGGTCATTCTCTCTCTCTCTCTGTCTCTCCCTCACGCTCTCTTTTCATTCTGTCTGCGTGCACATTTGCAACTCAAGCACAACTGGAAGAAAAAAAAACAGATAAACACGACATAGTCTTTTATTTGAATTCAGTCATTTCCTTAAAATGTCATACAGACAGAATAGATGAGTGGAGAAACATAACAAATGCAGATCCCATACAGGCAATGAGGGATTACTGAATGGTTTGATGAATATGAAAATGCTGTGAATCATATACTATGGCCTTTGTAATCACCTGATCTCAACCCAGTTGAAAAACTGTTAGGAGATTTTGGAGTAGCATGTTAGACAGAGCTCCCCACCATCACCATTAAAACACCAAATGAAGGAATATCTCTTGGGAGAATGGTGCCCATCCATCTCTGCAGTAGATATCCAGAGACTTATATAATCGGTGCCGAGGAGCATTGCAGCTGTTCTCAGGGCACGCTCCAACACCTTTAATTTGTCACCCATGTTATCTGTTTTGTCTAAAGTTTTCCCGACTTCAGCAAACCTCCAGAATCTCACCTTCATGGTTTTATAAGAACAATATAAAATACTTGAGCACAGTATTTTCCTGCAAAGAGTCTCTCTCTCTCTGTCTTTGTCCCCTATGATAAGAGCAGCATGGCAGAAAGCTTAAATTATACTTGGCTACGCTTGTAGTGTGGAAATTCATTTGGGCTGTGTTTATGCTGTTTTTGGCCCCTCTCTGTGGACTTACCAACGTGAAATGTGACCTTAGTTACTGTAGGGGGAAACAAAATGGTGAATTCTCATTCTTTTACACTTCAGTTGTTGTACAGATTAACCAAACAAGATGTAACATGTTAATTAGTGAGCTTTAGAGGTGCTTGTAGGTGGATTGTGTTACCTTTGGACAGAGCCAGGCGAGCTGATTCCCCCTGTTTCCAGTCTTTGTGCTAAGCTAAGCTAATCGGCTGCTGGCTGTAGTCTTATATTCAATGGACAGATATGAGAGTGGTATTGATCTTGACTGAATAAGCATCTTTCCCAAAATGTCAACGCTACTCAATTATGTTGCAGCATAATACACTGTGGTGCTTTATATGTATTTTAGTTGGAATAATTCCACTGTATTATTTAAGACTGTTGCAGAATTAAGTAAGACTATTATTACTCCAACAGTTATTATTTCAATATATCTTGCAGCATTATTAATACTGCCTCAGGGTACATTTAGTTCCTACCTGCCATTGTTTTATAGGGGACTGCTGTAAATGTAACAGTAATGGGTGTAACAGTAGAGTTGAGAGTCTGATGTTCAGCTGAGAGAGTGAAGTTGAGTGTGTTTACTGTCTTGCCGAGCTAGCATTGATTAAAGCAGATTATTTGAAGTGAAATCATTAACCTGAAGCACATGTATTACTCGCAGCCCAGAGTAATTGGAGAATGCTACCTATCACAAAATCAAGCTTACAAAAATACCTGGTTTGGACGAATTTGCCCTGTGCTTAGGTATGATAAATTTTACTATTAAATAAAAATTGTCCAAGACCGATAAGTGGGAACACTTTGAAATGCACTTTCAAATGGCCCACTTATCCATTAACTTCAGCATCCTGGCTGTTTTAAAGGAACATGGCTGAACAGAAAGAAGGAACACATTTGACATCATAACATTTTTCTCTTCACTTTGCACCTGAGTGCCTTATTAACCGTTATTTCTGCCTGGTACGCCACATTGTCCAAGGAGCCCTGTCTTAACTGTCACATCTGCCAGTCGGTAAAGTATCCCATCTCTCGAGGGATCAGTGCGGGATGAAGTGCACCAGGCCTGAATAGGTTTACTGTCACTTTTTCTCATCAGCAAGGTTTGTGTGTGGGGTCAAGCCCTCAACAAAGGATGGCTCTGCTTCCATTGTGCCGTTAAGACAAAAAGAGTCCTGCTGATGCCGTGGCTCTTGCTGCAGTAAGGAGGACTGATGGGATTTAAGCATGGGTCCTGTCACTGATGGCAACCTGGTGCTTTTTAATCGGGAGGGTGGGGGGTAATGGAGGAGATGTGGCAAGAGAGTGAGGGGGGTAACGGGGGTGGGGTGCTGCTGATGCAGCAGTGCCGCCTGGGGTCAGGAAGAGGGACATGATGGATACAGCTGATCGCCCGGTAAGGAAGTTTTGAGGGAAAGAGGAGGAGGCTCTTTCGTCGGGACCTTAAGAGGCCTTTTTGTCACGGTGTCACTCAAATGGATTCAAGGTGGCTGAGACTTTTTTCAGGGAGGAAAAGAAAGGAGAGGTCCTATTGTGAGAGGTGGGTCCCTCTCTGGACGCCTGATAAACACAACAGACCTCTTTCTTACGTCCTCTCCATGAGAGCTCAGTGCTCCTGCGTGGTTAAATTGAGTTAGTGTGTCAGTTGTGGGAACTTTTCAGGGAAGCACTTTGACTGAACTTTGAGTGTATTGCCTTGTCTTTTGTATCTGTGCCTTTTATGTGCATTCCTTTATTTGGAAATAAAAAGTTTAAGGTATCCAAAATGTTTAGTGAAGATCCTTCGACACAGACAATGCATGTCATTATCTTTAGCGTGTCTAACGAGTAGAGCAGGGTAGGGCTGCAACTAATGGCTATTTTCATTATCAATTAATATGCTAATTATTTTCTCAATTAAAGTCTAAGTCTAAAAAATGTCAGATGATAGTTAAAAATGTCAGTTTCCTTAAGCCCAAGGTGGCGTCTTCAAATGTCCAAAACCCAAAGATATTCAGTTTTTATTGCATAAGACAAAAAAAAGCAGCAAATCATTTACATTTGAGAAGCTGAAACTAGCTATACCTATACCTAAAAAGCTTTAAAATTATTAATTGATTATCAAAATAATTGCCTATAAATTTCTCATGATCAGTTAATCGATTAATTGACTAATTACATATTTGAAAAGGGGTAAAGTACCAAAAGTTGGCATTGAATCCTTGTATTTTTAGTAGTATTTTTAATAAGATATTTCCTCATATAGAGAAGGATTTGGGTAATTTTCTTTTTTCAGGAAAATGTCTTTTATAACTGTTTTGTCTACAGCCAAGCATACAATTTAACAAATGTGGAGAATGAAGTTCCCAGTGATAAATGAATAATGAATGCATTTTTGGTTGTGTTCAAAAGAAGCTTTTCTTTCAAAGAAATTCCAATTTTCACTGTAATTAGTACTAAATTACATAGTTCTTTGCAAAAAAAAACCTTGGAAATTAACAGGAAAATATTCAGAAATTACAGAACCATAAAATAAAGCGTTGCCAAAAATATGTTGGTTGTTGTTATCATGTGACCAACGTTACACACTTCTGTCACGTGATGATACCTGAGCCGGTTACATCTGCTGATGAAGACCATGAAATGTGGTTGAATTGGCGCTGATCTTGAACAATACCAAGCCCTTCTAATGTATTTGAAAGGAAAACCCACACGGTGATCATCTCTGAAACCCCCCCCGTTAGTAGCACGTCCTCAGCACCTCAGTTTGACTGACGTGATGTGGAGGCAGGGTGGAGTGCAGCTCAAACCAGCTCCTGGAAACAGAACCTGACCCCTTTGCTAGTTCTGTCATCTGATAAGAGCCAGTGTTTTGATAGTGTTGGCCCTCTCGACGTGATCCATGGCTCTCCTTTTACACCCCACAACAAATAGGGCTGTCTAAACAACAGTTTATGGCCAGGACAAGGCCTGGTCAACCATCATCAAAGATCTACTCTGGGATGAGCCATTAGGTGTGGACCAGATGTTAGAAGAAGCTGTGGTGACGGTGGAGGATCGATTTCTCTCTCAGAATAGGATAAAATACAGGCTAAAATCAAGGAACTGGAATAAGTGAATTAGTGTATAATAAGCTTAATTTGACCTTTTTTAATACAAGGTAAGGGATGAATTTTCTAGTCTCAGAATAAAAATGTGAATCTTTACAGAATGCATTTTGACCAGTAAAAATGTTGCTCATGTTTTTAAGTTTTTTTCTCCTTCACTCCCCTTGCCCTTTACCATTGACCGGTGTTTGACCACTGCTAGTGACAGCTTTACAGTATGAAATAGAAGTCATTGTTGGCTTATTCAATATGGCTTCCCTGAATAAGTCCATAAATGCATTAGGGTCCTGTGTCTCTCCCTGTTGTTCCGACTTAGGTGAACTGGCGTTCAACCCGGCAGCGTTGTAAAATGCAGATTGGGTTCACTGACAGGACTTCCATTTTATTACACAGTCATGAACAGCATTGTAAACTGTCACTCGTCCTTCACTTTCATTCACTTATTCTATCAGGGATAACAGCCATGAGAACCGATCTCTCTGACTGCCGGTCACATTGTCAAAGAACTGACATTTTTGGCAAGACATGCTGGAATTTGAGCTTTTTACATTTTCATACATTCTGTGAACATGTGTAAACTATGGGTTTTGTTATTTATGACCTAGATGCTCAAAGGGTGTTTTGGTCAGTCCTGTCAAAAACATTTGGAAAGGCATTATTTTGAGTTTTGCTAATTGATTAATCGGTACAGTAATTTTCCAAGTAATTTTCAAATGTGAATATTTGCTACTTTTCTGTTCCATATACTGTGTTAATAAACTGAACTGGGTTTTGGACATTTTGGGTAGACATAAAAAAAAAATTTAAAAAAGCAATTTGAATACGTCTCTCTGGGGCTCTGCGTCAATTTTCAGTATTTTGTGGCATTTTATAGACAAAACAATTAACTGATCATTAGCTGCAGCCCTATTTTTGATCATAAAAATATGTTTTAGGTTTTTTTCATGATTCAAACACCCAAAACTTTGACTGCACTCATAAGTCAGTTTAGTCAAGTATATATTTCTTATCTGTATTCATTGAATCTCCATTAATAAAAACCTACACACAATTAGATGATTGCTACTTATTTATTACTTATTAAAAGTAATATGCTTTAATATTAGTTATGATACCTACTATAATTTTACAGTAAACAAGTAGTGTCTGCAGTGTTATCCATGAATTGGCTGCTTTAAATAAGACTTGTTTTCCATTTGTGCTGCATCAGTTATCTGTTTGGTAGGCCTGTGCCATTAACTGATGCTAGCCTTTGTCCGTGGCTGAGATTTAGTTTAAGGTTAAATGTCTTGCCCTTAAACTCATCTGCCGGGCCAGAGTGTGTGGCAAGGTCACCACTCCAATCAACCTAGTGTTAACACAAACTGCTTGTCCCCTAATGAATTAGCGCTACAGTTCCTCAGCGAGTCCTTCCCAGCCCCGCTGCCCTTTCACACGCACCCCCTAGCCCCTAATTTTAAAATGAGTTTTATAACTGGACAGTAAACTTCCAGTGGCTTAATGATGATGACTTCTTCATCTGCCCAAATGCTCCTTTTGTCCACCCCTCCTCAGGCCCTAGGCCCTGGACCCTGCCCCCGTTAACTCTGGTCACACCAGGCCTTAAACCCTGGTTCACCCCACTTTATAGTTACACATAATCCCCTAGAACACACACACACACACACACACGTGCATACACACAAACACACACACACACACACACACACACACACCCTCAGGCTATTATCTCCACTGAGCCCTGCTCTGTCTCCTTCTATCTCTCTTTCTCTCTGTTGCTGCCGACTTCAGTAATGGCATTCAGCTGGAATGTTTGCCTTTGTTTGTGTGGCCCACTGGAAAGCCATGAATGACCTCAGCTCATCTGCTATCCTCACTAACAGCAATTTGCACTTCAGGGCCCAGCAGGTAGTCCCGAGGAGAGGGAGGAGGGGGTTTCGAAGAAGGTTGTGGAGCTTTTATAAGGAAATTAGAGCCGTGGACTGCCACCCGGATAGTAAACAACAGTGCGAGTCCTCACACCCTTGGCGTCAGGTAGCCCACGTGGAGCGGGTAGAAAAGGGAATTCTGTTGCGGGAATTTTCACATGGTGGCAGTTTTGTTTTCTTGTTTTGTTTTCTGACAGTTGAGCTGCAGGATTGTTTTCTTATTATAAGAGTCAGACATGCTAATTAGCACCTTGGTTGCTGTACTTCCTCCCCACCTGATACTCATCTCTCATCTCATGATTTGTCGGTTGAATCATCTGCAGAGGTCTTTTTGATTTTCCTACAGTATCAGAGCCTCAGCCTGCCATGTTGTTTTATCAATAGACTAGCCATCCTAATGTGCTAGGTTAGGTAGTTTACCTACTCCAAACGACCGTCATGTGTTTGGCAACTGCTGAGTCAGCTAAGACAAAGCTGTGGCGCTCCTCTGGGAATCCTAAGAGAGGAAGACCTCAGGTGGTGGTGGCAAGGATACTTCCCCTTTGTCAGGGACTTTAGCAGGAGCTCAATGCAGCGGTGAAGGATGGGCTCAGGGGCGGGCAAGCATTCAATCCACACTCTTTTGTTTTTTTTTGCACAGTGTCTTTTGAGGCCAAATAAAATGCTGGGTTTACTCATTATCTCTATTCTAAATGGGCTATTTAAGACAGGCCATGTCAAAGTCAGGGGCTTAGAGATAAATCACACTGACAGCTCTTTTCCCCCCGGTTGAACTTGTGGCTACGCCCGAATCAGATGGATCGTTGTAGAGATTTCACTTTTGTTACACCTGATAGCTACAGTTAATGTACAATATTTCTATCACTTAAAAAAATGTCAAATATAATCCGAGGCAGTACTTGAGACTATCCCATGTGTGGTCCAGATCAGCTATAGCCGGACAAATTTCACAGTCAAACTCAAGCCCAATGTTTAGACAAATGTGGCTGATTGAGAGAAATGAGTGCATGAAAGCCCCGTAAGGACTAATGGAGGCCCTGATTGGCTCGTGTGGTGGTTTTACAGCAGCCCTCACACTGACTGTGCCCTAATATAACCATTGGAGAGGAGGTGAGAAGAGCTGCACACAACTTGATTAAAACAACTGTTGACTGTGTCTGTGGTAATGAACTGGAACATCAGTGACACAGCTCAGTGAAGCAAGAAACCTGGGCCAGTAAGGGGAGATGATGATAATGGGAGAATTTATGGCAACATAAATTTAACAACTGATGCCAAACATGACTATTATTATTTTGTGCTTTAAGTAGGTAATTTTCAGTTGAAAAATCTAATTTCTAGATGATTCTACATTACCGTTTTTCTTTCTCTTATCTCAATAATGGCAATTTGAACTCTTAATGAATCAAATCAATTAATCTGAGGATAAATACTGATATTAAAGAGAGACCTAAACAGCTCAGTGTCATGGTAAATGTTGAGTGCATCTTCCCTGCCGGCAAATAGATGTTTGTTTTTCTCAGACCTACTATTTACCTGACAAATTCTTGCTGACTTTACTTGACATTAATTAGTCAGCAGGAAAACAGACACAGAAGCTTTGGCTTTGGGGCGCCGTACAATTCATATTGTAACTTTACATGTGTGAGGCCTCAGTAAATGGCTCATATAACTGTATGATATTAGTGTTAGAAACTGCAGTCTAAACAATGCCCTAGCAGTAAAACTTGGCAATCTGACAGCTGCTTGTGTTTACCATTCAAAGTCAGGAGATAGTTAAGTGTGTTACGCAATTAAAGCAAGACTGAAGATTTAAAATGTAATTGTTGACATTGGATTGTAAATCCTTGACATTGTGCCAAACTATGAGGGAAAAGTGATTTGATTTGTTTTATATTTTTGTTGGACATTTTGCTCAGATGTTGTAGACGGGCATGTTTTAGCAGCGATGTGATACATAACTATCTTCGCTTACATACAGTGCGATCACTCTCGAGCCCCTTCGTTATTTCCTGGAAATGAGCAACCTCTCCATTTAGAAATATCATTATAAGGCACTAGCCCTGATCACTAGGCTATAATGACATATAATCCCTAACATCTGCCTGCGCCTGTTGATTTGTGGTGCATTTACGTTTATTTATTTTGACCAGATGAGCCCCTGGTATTTATAGCGGGAGTAAAAGCCCAGTGTGGGGTCAATCCCGGGCAAGGCTACGAAGACAAAGTGCTTAAGCTGACCTGACATTCTTGTCCCCGTTTTGCCGGGGACGGATTCTTCTGTCTCTGAATTGGCCCCCCCAATAAAAAAGTTGGGTGTGGCAGCAAGAGACTGTACTGAGCTTCAGAGCGAAAGTTTGATTTGAAGAGACCCCCCCCCCCACCACCACCACCATCTTTCCAGAAAATGAAAACGTCCACCTGACACAGCGCCCACACAGCGGATGTCTTGGCGTGCTGGGGGTCACGCGTGGCAGGGCGCCGTAGCTGTGTGGCTGCGGGGAAATGCGGGCCTTCTTCTTTGTTTCCCCTCCACAGCTCTGCAGGCCTCCAAGAGCATCTGTCACCACAGGGGGTCACCAGGGCCAAGATGAATGAGCCCCGATGGATTCCCTCCCTCCTTGGCAAATGGCACAGGACAGAAGAGGGCATAGGGGACTAGGAGGAGGGGTTTGTGTGTATGTGTGTGTGTGTGTTTGTTTGCATGTGAGTGAGAGAGAGAGAGAGGGCGAGAGAGAGAGGGAGGGAGGGAGGGAGGGTTTCTGCTGTACTGAGGGAAAGAGTGGGATTCCCATTTCTTTCTATAGAGTATCATGACAAAGGTGGCTTGAGGCATACCAGAGAAGAGTGAAACTCCATATGCTGCCTGCATATCACAAATTCTTTCCACGAGGATTTATTATCTAAAATGGACTATATTTGAAAAAAAAAGAAGCTGACTTCACATTTGGAATTTACTGCATTTGATTTGGATTTGAAAAGTTCATCCACTGGGCGTGATGTCATGGAAGGTACAGGAGAAGCTTTTTAAACTGCTTGCTGTGCGTCACATGTGGCCCTGATGTAGCATTAATGAGATGGGCTTTTAGCACCTAATTTAGAGAACATGGAGAGATGTTTGTCTTTTTTTTTTTCTCCCTAAATGTCTTGCCCCATCCCCCTTTCTCACATGTCTGATGGGCAGTGTCTTTTCACCACAGCTTTTCTAATGTTAAGAGTGTGCTGAGTGTGCTCTTTCCCGCATTTTGGCTATTGGCATGGACCTCAAATGTTAAGGCATAACAATGAGGTGAAAACAGTTTAGATATTTATCAAATTTTCATTAACATTTTATCTACAGTTATTTTCACAACTGAAGTGAAAAAAGAAAATTAGTCAATTGGTAATTTTAATTTAAGTAAATGCTGGATTTTGGAAGTTTTTTGGTTACCTGGAGTTGTTTAATTAACAAATTTTAAACAATAGCTAAGTGTCACGCTTAACTGTATGGACAGTATCTTCCTACCTCTATTTCTCAGATATTTATATGGAATGTAAAAAAACAATTGAAGAAGGATTTCTTCACATTTATTTCGAAATGTGTTTTCTTTGACTTGAAGGATCTGCTGAGTCAGAATATGATCAAACCAGGTTAAGAGGGGAAGTAAGTTTAATCGTGCCTCTCTCCCTCTATTGTAAACACTGTAATGTAATTATGCAGTTGAGGGAGAAACAAAAGAGTGACTGGAGAGAAAGAAAAGGCAGGGTTAAAAGTAAGATCAGCTCAGTTAGATAGTTAAGAGTTAAATATCTAAAATAAAATAGCATAAATGCCTGTTATGAGGTTTAATTTACATCATGTGATTTAAGTTAGAATTTTAATCACTTTACCCAAACCAACATTGTGACTATTTGCACTTAACAAAGCACACCAAATACAGAAAATGAAAAATACGTTTTACTCACTTACTTGTATGTGTGCCATTGTCAGTAGGTTGAACTCACTGACAATGGCACACATAACAGCTATAGATTGCTTACTGCCATATTTTACATTTGAAGAATATGCACATCTCAAATTTAACATTAGCAGCGATGGACATGTATGCTTACCTGAAACACTCACAGCAATGCTTCATTTCGTCTTTCCCCCATTTAATAATTGCAAATAAACAAAAGTTTATTGTTTTGGGGTTTTTTTTAAAAAAAGGGACGATATACAGAGTAAACATTAGGCTGACTTTTGATTTTTGATTACAGTCTTCTATGTAAAATCTAAGCAATTTTATGGTTGCATTTGTACAACAAAGTATTTTAACACAGTTAATGGAACAATTTAAAGATATTTTTTAACTGATATTATCACAATCCCAGCAGTGTAGTCTATTCCTTTATATTACTGGTAGCCATGTGACTGTATGAATTACATAAGTGTGTGTGTTAAAAGTGGGTGTCTTTAAACATAGTCTTGAATCCAGCCTGGCTCTAAGTAAGAAACTAAACCAGCATGTAAGCATAAACATTCCCTCAAATGTCATTACTGGAAAAACAGGAGCTTATTAAGCACCTCGGGCTGGGCTTGTGTCGGTGTCTACATTTACGGCTCCCTCATCTTCATCTTGGGAGCCATCTGCGTCTCCTTCTGTGTTGTCTACCCTTCGCGACTAGATAAGCATCAAAATATTTCAAGACTCTCCTCCCTCTGGTTGAGATTCATGTGCTTTGTGTGAACATCCAGTGGAGGGTAAAGAATGGACTTGTGTTATGATACTTTAGCCAGAATAGTACATTTCACATGATCGATACTACATTTTCTTCTTTCTTAAACAAAAATTTCAGTAAGCAATCGAGTTGCCCAGAAGGTAACGGAGTACAGGGTTCTGTCTGACATATTGACAGTTTTAACTCTTTGATTAGCTGTATCAAGCTGGCTAATCATTCACAAAATAAGCTCCAGTGTGGTCAGTAAATGCAAGTTGAACCAGCTTGTGTACACTTGCTATTTGAAAGGACCTGGACCCCAGACCAGCCTCCCTCTTACAGAACAGCACCACACAGTCACAAGTGTTGATGGGGGTAGATTGTGACAGTCAGTGTTTTGAAGGGAACTTTGCTTATGTTATATCAGAGCCTGAGTGGCTAAACAGTACTTTGTCAAAGGGTCAAAAGAAACTGGCAAAACCATTCAGAGTAGAGTGACTGTGTGTAGTAAGTGCACCTTACAAACTAAAACACCGAGTTGTGTTTTATGAAAATAGCCCCAGGGCCGCAGTATCACATATCGCCTTTTTAGCCTCGTAATAGTGAGTACATGCCAAGGTTTGAGCCGCTCTTAATGTTTGAGTGGTCATAAGTGCACCCATTCATTTTGTGAATGGGCATGTTCTTTGGACTGTGGTGACCTGTAGTGCCAGACTTACCTATAGCATACATGTTTCAGAAAACAGTCAATGTTTTTGGGCTTACCATACAATGGTACATTACCTCAACATTGTTTTTTTAACTTGGACAAAAATCGTATAAATTACTGAGTCCTACAATCTTATTTTCTTGATACAAGTGAAACATGAAACTGGTAATGGACAAAATGATTTCATCTGTTTGTCAAAAGAAAAAAATGTCCTTTTGATGATTATTCTCCAGAATAAATTGTAATTTTCTTGAGATATACTACAGCAATCTGCCCTAATCTGTCATTTTACATCATGTTTTCAAGGAGTTTTTTTTCAAGGCAATTCCTATAACATGCAGTGGGAACAAATAGAAATTGGCTAATTATCTTGTGTTTTTTCATGTTTTAGGAAAAATAAGCCTTGAAAACCAAATAACACTAAATGACTTGTTAAAATGAATGTTTTTTTGGGGGGATTTTAGCCTTAAAGCTGTTGCTCAAAATTGGTTCCAGGGACCCTGTTTGTTGAGTTTTTACTGAATTGAGATTAACACAATTATAGAATGTATAATACTGGCTACTTAGAGAAAACCTCACCCGAGTACAGCATATCTTTCAGGTCGTATAAAATGTTTCATTTGTGTTTCATTGTACCATTGACAGTGACACTCTGTGAGCTAATTAGAGATATCCCTGCTCTCCCCCCCAGGTCTTTGAAGCACTGAGTGAAATGTCTTTGCCGAAAGTTTCCGCTGAGTGGTAGCGATCCAGCATGTAGCAGAGGTGAACAAGTCCCTTCATGCCTGGGAACAATCTGACAACGTAAGTCACCTTGTTTTTAATGCACTGCTCATGTGTTGTCTGCTCATCTGCTATTTCAGAGCGTCTGTGCTCTCATATTTTCTCTGTCTTGGTCCTCTCAAATCCACTGAGTGAGGATTAAACTAGCTTATTTTGACCTGGGGTCACATTCATGCAATCTGTTGATGCCACCCAGGAGCTGAGGGATGGCCTTGACTGACCATCTGAGTGGCTGAGAGGCCGTTTTAAAGTCACCACTCAGTGACATGTGCCCGCTCTTTTTAGCCATTAGTCTTTGAACATTAAACTGCATCTCCCCGGTAGAGTTCACTCATTATGTTTGACCATCCATCAAGCAGACTGCAGCCGCTGACTCACCTGAAATACCCCCCTGCCATTACAACTGACCTTAGCAACCACCTGAGTCGCACCCCAGAAACAACCGTTAAGCGACCTCTGCCACAGTCACACTTTGATTTAAGTTGCACAGGTGATAAAAGGTCATTCTCTGTGTTCACCTCCAGCCTGCGCGAGGTTAATGACAAATCTGTCCACTGAGGCTTGAGGGTCAGCCAGCCAAAGAGGCCTCTGGAGGCAGCGGCTGCTTAAAAACGCCCTCAGGCACTAATTGTCTTTCTTTTTTTTACCCCGTGTCTTTGTTTCTCTGTGCAGCCACCTTCCTCCATCAGTTAAGCAAGACATACTGTAGCTTTATTCTGTTAAGCTTCTTATCTCTTCAACAGCACAGTCAGGCACTGTTAATCTTGCCTTTTGTCTGGGTTGGTCAGGTTCCTCCCACGAAGATTGTTAGGTAAACACGGGGTCTGGAACCTGTCCAGGCGTGGGCAAAATGAGACCTGGGAGGAGAAAGGCAGCTCCAACTTGATTCCCAACCTCTCCATTATTGACAAAATAAAAAGGTCCAGGGTGTCTGTGTGATTCACTGACTTCACTGTGTGGTACAGACGAGTACAACTAACATAGAAATCATTGTTTGATTGTTGCAAAGTGCTTTTTTTTTTATTCTTACCCTGGATGAGTGCAAACAAGCACCCACCTTCATGTATTTGTGATGATGTATAAATTAAGACATGGTTACTTTCACATTACAACTCATAGATTTTGACTGTAAAATGTGTTCATGAAGTTTAGAGATGAAATGAGAAGATGAAATTGATTAGTCGATCGACAGGAAATTAATCGACAACTATATTTATAATCGATTAAGAGTTTCAGTAGTTTTTCGAGCAAAAATGCCAAATATTCACTGGTTCTATCTTCTAACATGTAAGGCTTTGCTGCTGTTCTTTGTCGTATACGATAGAAAACTGAATATCTTTGGGTTTTGGACTGTTGATCGTACAAAACAGTATTTACCTCACCTTGTGGTCTCGGCCGGACATTTTCACTACTTTCTGTCATCTTACAGACAAAACAATTTATCTATTAATTGAGAAAATAATTGGCAGATTAATCTAATTAATCTCAAATTAATTTTGTAAAGTAGTTTTAAATTATTTCAGTTTTGTAAAGTGTTTTCATTTAGCAAAATTGCTGCGGCTACATTGCTAATTCAGCCTTTTTGCCCCTTTGCCCCTAACAAAATCAATACTGTTTCTAAAAGCTGCTTCAGAAGCAACACATGTAAATAAACATGTGTTTACAATCCAAGGCTAATGTTGGGTTGGAAAATGCAGTTCTGAAAGGCCAGTCTGAGGTTATTTAGATCAACACATAACCTTGTCATGTTAGTTCTTCAACAGCTGTGCAGGCTCTTTGTTAGACCTGACTGAGGAGTTTGAGCTTTTCCCAGCTGAAGTCTGCAACTTGGGCCCCCACTTGGCTGCTCTAGTGTTGATGAACTACAGCGCTGGTCTTCTCCAGTCAAAAGTAGTCCAAGGACAAACATGGAAGGCATTTTAGGCCAAGCTCATGTGTCAGGAAAGCAGCCAAAACTCCCTTTGTTTTCTTTTTCAACTTTCCATCCACACAGTTTAAACACCCTTGATTACTGGCTTGATATTAAAAACAGCTTTAGTGAATTGTTATGACAAACTGAAAAATGGGAGTTTAAGTAGGAAGATCCATTGTATAATATATGGACACCACGATGTAGCACAGCCATTGGTCAGTGCTGCTTTTTTACCACATTTGGAGTGCTCTCTGTCTCTCTTTCGCTGTCTCTCTTTTTTTTTTCTCTTTATTTCTCCCCTCTGTCTCTTTCTTGTTCTCTCTTCTTTGAGAGTACATGCTTAGCCCTCTGTCCAGCTGCCACCTGCCACCGGAGAGCCAGCCAACCTCAGGCCCACACAGCCGACCCCGGCAGATGTCCCTGAGTGGACGCTGGGGTGGAGGGGGCACGGGGGCAGAGCAGGCAGAGTGACACAACAGACAGAAGGAGAAAGAGCCAAAAATTAAAAAAAATAGATAGGAAAAAGCCATTGGCCATTATGTTTGGGCTGACATAGAGAAACTGTGTGTGTGTGTGTGTGAGTGAGTGAGTGACTGCAAGCATATATATGTTGAGTGCACGTGTGTTATTATTTGCAGGAGCCTGTGGTAAACCAGACACATTTACACACATATAGGTCTGCACCTAAAGATTATTTTCACTATTGATTAATCTGACAATTTTTGTCTTGATTGATCAGTTAATAGTTTGGTCAATAAAATGTCATAATATAGTGAAAAATTCCCAACCATAATTACCCAGAGCCCAATGTGACGTCTTTTAAATTGTTTGTTTGTCCGACCACCAGTCCAAAATCTTAAGATGTTCCATTTACTATCATATAAGTCAAAGAACAGCAGCAAATCTTCACATTTGAGAAGTTTTAGAATTTTTGCTTGAAAAAATTTACATCGATCAACTAATTGATTAATTGATAAATCCTTTCAGGTCTGCACATTTAAGATGGGAAAGATACAACAAGGCATTGAATACATCGTTGTCGACATAGCTTATCTGCACTTCCTCTAAAATATAACTATGCTGTTTATTACAGACTGCAAAGTGTCATTGGTAAGCTTGGGCTGGCCTGTTTTTTTTGTTTTTTTTTCTGGTGCTTGTAGTGATTGTTAATATAAAAGACAACACTCTCCTTTTCAGTAACATTGGGCAAATTTGCATTTTGTGATCTAGCAAAGCCATTACCAGTGTAAAACCTCTCCTCGCTGCCATTGATTGCCACTCTCTTTTAGAAAGTGTAAAACGTGATTGCTTCAGGTTTAAATGTACGGCACAGTCTGACAATGCAAAACACAAGAAAAAAAAAACAAGACAATTTCTACACTGGAGGCATCTAACGCTGAAGGACTTCTAATAGACAGTCACTATTGAAATGATTCTTTTATACAATAATAAAACAATTTTCATCATGCACTGATTTATATATAATTTTGAATTAAAAAAAACAATTATCCTACACTGACCTAACCCTCAGAAGGATACAGCTGTGTTCATTTGAAAACATGAATGCATTTGTGTGACACACCTGTTGCTGGTTGGCTGTCTTTGCTCTTCTTATGTAAGGAACTAATCAGTGAATTCAGATCCACAGTACCATGACTGCGCATCTTTGTTCAGCATCCTGCTCATTTCTCTTTGCTCCCACAGATAATGGGGAATTCATACGCCGGGCAGCTGAAGTCTGCTCGATTTGAAGAGGCTCTCCACAACTCTATTGAGGCGTCACTGCGCTCTAGCAGTGGCGATCCACAGCCCATCTTCACACAGCTCTACCTTGAGCCGGAGCCGTATCCTGGTAACATGGAAGGTAGGAACCTCACAGGAAACAGAAAAACAGGATCTGGTTATAAACTGCATTAGGATTATAGGAAAGACTTCCCTTTTCTTTACATGTTGTCTTTCCTGGTCTTAAAGGCTGCAGTAAAATGATACTTTTTTTGTCATGTAACTCTGGTTTACATTTTATATGAAAGTGACAATTTTTATACCCAAATTACTGACATGTTATCAATATTGAGATATTGAGTCAAGGCTGTAGTCATGTTGTTGTTAACTAATTTAAGTGGCACTTTATTTAATGGGTCTGTATTTCCTAATAATTTCCCAGGGAGAACTATGTTATTTGGTACTAATTATAAGGGAAATAAGAATTTCCTTGAAAGAACAGGTCCATTTAAACCCACATAAATATTCATAAATTTTTTTATTAGTAATTAATTTTTCATTTATGTGTAATTGTATGCTTACCTTTGGACAAATGTAATATTTTTCCTGATTCGCTATAGTTCCCTATAATTAGTATCAAAGTACATCGTTATTTCCAGGAAACCTACTAGAAAATTATTAGGAATTTGTGGATCTGTAAAATATAGTGTTCCCCTTAATTCTAATCCAATAATCCTAATCTCTTAATAATCTGATTTAAAATGTCCATCAGACGTGAAGTTGAAAGCCGACCTCCATGGTGGGGAGCCGCCAGGCCACGAGCTTATGAATGGCCACTCTTCCAATGATCTGGAGGAGCTGGAGGACGATGATGACTCAGACAGCAGCAGCCCTCTGCTTCCCTACCTACAGGCCCCTGCACCCGACGGCTGCTGCACGCTGGACGGTAAGCCACAAAAAAGCCTTGATTTCTGTAAAAACCCAACATATTTATATTGAAGGACAAAAACTTTTCCTTGAATGAAATACAAATATTAAGCTTGTTGTTAAAGATGATAGAATTATAGAAGATATGAGTTTGGTGTCTTTCTTTTCATCACTTACTGTATAAATAAACTGTGAGCTGGATCTACCCTAAAGTCCTTCTTTCTTTCTTTCTTCAAATATCACATCTGTTTTTTCCTCTGACGGAAAAAAAATCCTTCCTCTTCAGGCTTCTGTCAGGCCGGCAAGGACCTCCGCCTGGTCTCCATAGCAACAGAGTCCATTGAAGTCCCAGCAGGCTTTGAGCTGGTCGGTGCCAAGTCCCCCGGCGTCCCCGAGCACATCCTCGTGTGTGCCGTGGACCGCCGCTTTTTGCCTGACGAGAATGGGAAAAATGCACTTTTAGGTAGGTCTGTTCCCATGGTCTGAGATAAGAGTGTAGGACACAGATAGCTATCAGCATCATTTTAAGTTCCCGGTAGAATGAGCGCGCTCTGTTGTTACCCTGTGCTGGCCATACACTGGACTGCATAGTAAATATCTGCAAATAAAGTTAATAAATTAATACAATAATTCCATTTTTGTTATTATTTCCAGGTTTTTCAGGAAACTGTGTGGGCTGTGGAGAAAAGGGTTTCAGATACTTCACTGAGTTTTCGAACCACATCAACCTGAAGTTATCCACCCAGCCAAAGAAGCAGAAGCACTTAAAATACTACCTGGTGAAGAATTCTCAGGGTGCTCTGTGCAAAGGACCCCTCATCTGCTGGAAAGGTAAAAACACTCCCTAAATCCCAGATTTTCAATTCTACATTCCTATCACACCTCTGCCTTGCAGTGCACCGATTTATTCTGTGATGATGTGCTGTTACGTGCTGTATGTCACAGTTTTTGCCATTCCCCTCTTGTGCCTTCTCAGACTGTAAAACCCGTCAGTTCTCCAGCAGTGCGTCAACATCCAAACCCAGCTCGTCCTCCTCTCTTAGCAGTAAAGAAAACGGAGGCACCAGTGGACACAGCTCCTCTCCTTTTTCCCTCTCAGGTGAGCCTGCACGCAGCACACACATCTATTGCCTACATTCTCACTAAAATGACAATCAGGAATAAATGTATTTCACCAAAAGAAGAGTCATTGCGTCTGTTGGTATATGCTGACAGATTTATGCTGTTGCCATAGTGACAGGTGGTGGTGGCTAAGCCCTGAAATGTATTAGGTGAGCATAGTCTGACACTTGAACCACTACATTGCATTCAGACATTTATAAGTCAGTTGGTTGTGTGTCATCTAGTAAATAAAAATAATATTAGAAATATTTTAAGGCTAAAAAGGAAATTTTATACATTTGAGAGGCATACTTCTTTGCAGAACTTGATTCTGTCACTTTTTATCATATGAGGTGTAATGTAATAAAGGTCTGAATCATTTCTTCAGGTAAACCAATAGCTAAATGTCAAATGACAACGAGACAGATTCATCTTCTCTTTACGGAGATGTTGTTCTTCTCTGACCTCTCACAACAGAAGCGCCTGTTCCCTCTTTGATTGAAAAAAGCTCCTGGGCTTATGGTATTGATTTGTTCTGAACCTGGAAGCTGCCTGTCAGCAGTGATCTCGCACATTAATGTGTTAGACAGCTGACCCGTAAGGGCTCGTTGTTGGCATAACTCTTTCCTAAGATCTCCTGACTGTGACCTGCGGGTACATCCTGCTCCCAAAGAGGTCGCTGACACTCGCTTGGAAAACCAAAAGGGCAGACAGCGTAACATGCACTTCTCCACCTCCGCTGATTGATGAAAAGGAGAGTTATGGTTTGTTTGTATTGTGCAATGGACATTGGATACAGACACAGAAATCTGTTAGCATTTGTTTGATACATGAAGGCCAAAGGCAACCAAATGACCAATCAGTGGGCGTTTAAGGCTGCAGCTTGAGTTTTGTGCTATCCCAAAGATTTGTAGCCAGTCGGTGGACAAGAGAACATCAGGCACCAGCATGACAGGGAGTTGGTGAGTGTTATATGTATTTTAATGATAAAGTCTTGAATGGCCATGTTTTGTTTTTACCTCCAGATTCTCCACCCACCAGAACAACGCAAGCAACCTCTGTCTTTTTCGGGAGTCAGGACCTCGGCAGAGACTGCAGTTTCCTCAAACCTCTGGCATCCACACCTGGAAACAAGACTCTACCAATAGGTGAAGCTCTTTTTCAGTACACCTGTAATTTCATGTTGTATTATCAGCTAATTGCCTTTCGTAATGTATTTCCCCTCTTTATAATGCTTTACTTTGGCTGTATTATTAGTCTTCCCAGATAGATGATACAAGAGACACACACAATAACACACCACATACATTTTAGTCACACTCCCACATTCCTAGTTGCACCCAGGCCTTGACACTGGCTAGAGGGTTGCTTAGCTACGGGTTGGTTCAGCATAAGGCAGATGGAGCCGTGGCTGACCATGGAGCCAAGATTAACATCTGCTGCGACCTGCTTAGACACACATACAAACTCACACACACAAGTAACATGTTCACGCAAACACATGCATGTGTGTGCACTTGTATGTACACACTAATCAATACTGAAGGAAGGAATGCTGTAATGACTTTTTAAGGTCTTGCTATCCATTAGCCCCTTTACAAGGTTGTGATATTGACAAGCAAAGGCTACAAATACCAATCAATGTTTTAGCGTATTGCAAACACAGTGAATATGAAATTGGAAAAAGCCCAATTCTGTCATTAGCAATCGATGTTCATGTATAGGAAATCAATAAGCCACTGTTAGTACTGACTCATTTTCATACATTACCCTGCCTCTACAGATAGTTACAGTTGTGAAAATATTTTTATGGTTACATTTTATTTATGTATTTATTGGCCACTAGCCATGCTAGAGGCATGATGGCAATGATGATTTTTTTAGAGACATTCATGGTGCCCAGAGGATGCATCCTAATTATGTTGGTGATCTAATGACTTTTTTTTCTAGCGCCATCATCAGGTCAATTTGTCCAAAGCTTTGGTTTATGACTGAATACCTGCACAACTAATGACATTCTCATCAGCCTCAGCTTAGCTTAGCTACTTTTGTGTTTTGTACTAATTAACAAATGTTAGCATGCTAACGCTCTACACTAAGATGATGAACATGGTCAACATAATACCTGGCAAACATCAGCGTGTTAGCATTGCCATTGTGAGCATGTTAGCATTCTGACGGTAGCATTTAGTTTAAAGCACCGCTGTGCCTACATACGGCCTCACAGAGCAGCTAGCATAGCTGTAGACTCTTGTTTCCGCAATCATTAAATACATAGTATAAACAGAGTACAATATAAAGTCTTAACTATCTCTTGTGTATTGATGTGTGTATTTATGTGCCTGCGTGTATGTCTCCAGTACCCACAGCTCTGAGGGTGAACGGGCCGACTAATGGTCTGGGTGTTGATGGACGTCCTCCCTTACTGAGCCCCTCCCAGGTCTCTTTAGGGCCTCAAGGTCAGGGGTATCGCACTGCTGACTTAGGAGACAGCCCTGGTAAGTCCTTCTCTCAGAGGAGTCACATATTTTAAGAAACACATAATGTTATACATTCATTATCGGTTCCTTTTTTTTCCTTTTTTTTTTTGCTCTATATTCTGTATTGACATTCCTGTGCCTGTTTTTTATGTTCAGTATCCTCTGCCATGAACTCGGGTCCTCCAAAGAAACGCCACCGGAGCTGGCATCCCAGCACGTTGGTACCCGTCCCGCCAACAGCCGTCCCTGTGCCAGCCATCCGGCCGATAGTTTGTTCTCCAGGTCAGTTCCTGATCCCAATCAGGGGCGGGCAGCTCTTTGAGCTAAAACGTATTCTACATGAGTCAGTGTGAGATGTAAATTGACCCTCTTCATGTCATGTGTCCTCTTTTTAGCTAATTTCACTGTGTGTGCATATGTGTGTGTGTGTGTAAGCATGTGTGTGCAGAAGTGTGTGTCTGTGCCCTTAGGTAGCATAGGCTGTGTTGTTTATAACTTCCCCCACCACCACCACCCCTCCCTCTGGTTTGGGGATGAGTATGCCACATCCCTGACGTTCTCTGGTTGTTAGGGATGATTCACTCAGTGTCTCCATGGAGATGGAGCTGGAGAGTTTGTTGCAGAAATGATTTTAAAAATTGCATGATTGAGGAAGATTTCAGCCGCATCATGTAATTGTGGTTATATATACTACCGTCATTTCAAATAAATTGTCTGCCCTGATTTTATTTTATTTCATTACTAACATTTCTGTGATCACAGTACAACAGCCACAAATATTACTGCAGTGTTTTGTAGCTAATGTAAAACACCAATATGTTCACATTTAATCTCTGCCAAAACGTGGCAAGTAAGTGACTAATCTTAGTATTGACATGTGCATTAATTCCTTTATTTCCCTCCAGGTTCTGTGTTGGGAGTGTCCCCTCCTCAGCCACCGGTAGCAGGAGTGATTCAGCCCCAACCTGTCACCGCTGGAGAGATGGTCATCGTCCCCGACAACCTGCTCAACTCTTCGGGAGTTCGCCCTGTCATCCTCATCGGTACAAGCTTTATTTCAGTGATCTGCTCTTTCTTAGTACTGCAAATTAATGATCATCCTGCAGAGCACATCAAAACAATATTTAGCAATATTCAATTTATTTTAATGTTTCAACCGTAGAGTTATTTTTGCCATTTTCCTATCCACCTTGTCACAGCTAGCCACCTTTTGTACCTGTATTGAAATATTAAGTGTCTAAAGAGCAAGCTTATATTCATAATTACTGCTTAACTGTGTACACGTTTTGAAAGTTTTACAATTCAGCAGAACAAATATTAAGTTGTTGTTGTCCCATATTTCTAGCTACTATATGTTTCAGTTTTGTCTAACGATGACTTCTCTTTTCAGGGCATGGCACTTTACCTTATTTCTATGGGAATGTTGGGGATATAGTGGTGAGCCCCCTCCTGGTCAGCTGCTGTAAGAGCAGCCAGCTGACAGAGAAAACCCTGGAGACGTTGGGCCTCAACAGCAGCCAGCTTCTCTGTGCCGAGACAATGATTCTGCTCACTTTACAGTATCTTGCACGTTTAGGTAAGCAACAAACACAAACTCAGACACACAAACAAAAGCCTCACTGTCACTGGTATTTTTACTGACATGTTGCGTGTTTGCTGTTATCAGTCACACAGGGGTTAGTGGGGTGGATGACCGGGAGGTGCTGGTGTCTTATTTAAACAGAAACATTGTTGGCAAAACAAATATCTAACTTTGTTGTATATTTTGTTACATGTAAGCTTCAATATTTCTCATGACTGGGATGAACTAAAGTGCACCTTTCTAGGAAGTGACCCATCAGTGGTTTTGGGTTTTCAAGTTGAAATTTTTTCTTGCAGGCTCGGACCAGATCCCTCTGAGGGAGGAGCTGGAGCAGATTGTTTTGAAGGCCATGCTGTGCTGTCCCGGGGGTGCTGCCATCTCCCCGTCGCAGCTGCCCTGGTTGGCTCGGCTGGAAGCCAGCGTCTCCGGGGGCAGCGTCCAAGTCGTGGTTACCCATAACTCTTTGGGAGAGGGCATCTCTGAGTCACTTCGTTCTCTCACCGAGGGTCCTCAGCACCAGCAGTGCCTGCCCACCTATGTAGTCATTATATGTGCCTCGAAAATTAGCGGCAACGAGTTCTGTGTGCTTGCTTTGGGTGAGTGCTCCATTTGAAATCATTTAACCTGGTTGTTACCTTATTTTCTTGACCAAGCTGTGCGCAATGTGTATGTTAAAGTTGAAATAATCCAATATTAACTCATGTGTTGGACACAGGAAAGTACCAAGCACGGGCCTTAGCTGAAGGCATGCTTACAACCAATGAGTTTCTGAAGGAAATCAGCTACGAACTCATCACAGGCAAAGTCAGCATCTTGGCGTCTCACTTCAAAACCACGTCGCTAGGTGAGTGCCGCGTCCATGCAACATGTTTTATTGTGTTTGCTGTTGTCTGATGAAGGAGGCATTCCAAGAGATTTAAAAAAAATACTATGTCTTCATTTGGAAGAAACAAGATTAACTGAATGTTTCCCACAGCCTTTTATGATGGAGGTCGACCACCTCCATTACATCTATATGGAATAAAATATTACACTTCAAGGAAAAATAGCTGAGGCTGTAGTTCTCTCAGCCAACGTAAAATATTTAATGAATATGGCCATTTTTTAGGCTGTCATCTACTAATTAAATTGATCACAAAACAACTTGTGCCAGTTTCCTTGGGGAACCTCTGTACCGGACATTTTTCATATAGTTTGAGTAGATAGTGAGTAGATGGCATAATGGTTGGCATATTTTTTTCTTGCCATTTTAAAAGTGTCGTCATTTGTTTTAACTTAGTGCTGTGAATTATTTAGTATGTATGCAGGTCATTTGATCGACATTGTAGACATTCTAGTTTGTACTGGCTGCAAAACAGCAATTAGGATTGTAAAAGAGCACAAGCACTAAAATAAAACATGGTGTCACACATCAGTTTAAGATTGCAGATTTTTGTGTCTATGTTTTACAGTGAATGTACTGTATATATCAAAGAGGATATTTGTGTTGTAGCAGCTTGTATGCCTGGCTCTGTGTCTTTGCGTGACTATGATGACTATGGTTGTTTTTTAGGGGACAATCTGGACAAGCAGCTGGTGCGATACCAGCGTCGACGGAAGGGGCAGGTCATCCAGCCCTTTCAGGCCGATGTCACTGACTACATCCACTCCCAGGAGGCTGCCAGCATGTCACCACCCTCAGACAGAGGTTAGACTGCTCTCAGTTGTACCCACTGTTCAAACTGTACTGCTTGGCTCACCTGCCAGGGCCAGCCAAAACAATCGATTTTTATTCTACACATACTGTAAATCAGTATGTTGCTGAGCCCTGTGGTGATTTATCTATGCTCCAAAATTTACTGCCATCTCAGTCACATATGGCCTTAATGCCATAGCCACAGTGGTGTATTACTCAGAAATATCTCTCTATCTTTCTTATTAGTCAAAAGCTGTAGGTTTATCTGTATTGTAAGCAAAAACTGACCAGATTCTCTATGTCAATAAATTACAATAAATTCATAGCAATGTTTGTCATTGGTAGCAATCTTCTGTCTGTAATGTCTGTATTACTTGAGGTAATTCTTATTTTGTTGCACATTAAAATGACAATTAAACTGATGTATATACTTGGCATTCTCCCTCTTTATTTTCCTGTAGCAGAGCTGCTAAATAGGGTCTTTCAGATCTATCCGACCCAGCTGAGCGTGGCTCGGAGCCTCCTCTCTCAAGTCTGCTCCATCGCTGACTCAGGGACACAGAACCTCGACTTGGGCCGTTTTTGTAAAGTGGACTTCCTTGTTTTGGTCCCTCCATCTCACATTCTGGTACACCAGACGGCACAGCGCATCCGACAATCAGGTTTGTGTCAAACGGCGACGTCACTAATAAAGATTCAAGCATGCTTAGATCTTAAACTTTCAGAACTTTCCATGGCAGAGACTTAAATTTCAAGCAGTGTTGTTTCACTAAGTTGTGACTACAAGATTATATTAAACATTCATTTCTCGTTTCTTGTTCGTTTTGCTCAGGGGTGCTTGTGGACCTGGGAATCGAAGACGTCTCCTCAGCCCACCAGAAATCAGACAAGTACGTGGTGCGTCTGGACGGTGACGTTCACGCCAAGATGGAAGCCTTCATGAGGAAAGTCAAACAGAACCCCTACACTCTGTTTGTCCTCATTCACGACAACTCACACGTCGACCTCACGAGGTAAGACGACTCCAGAAACACAGGAAGTTACAGCTGTTATGGCTGCAAGTCTAGCCTTGTCCTTTTTATATACACTAATTGAAGTGTGGGGAGGAGAACAGCTGCAAGCAAGTGAAAACAAATGCAGCACAGAGCATCTATAACCTGGAATTTTGGTAAAATGTAGGTCAGATAATTTGAGATCCCTGTTTATGTCTTTATTATTTTTTTAGACATATTTTGTTCTAAGTGATATTTGATATACATTTCTTGCTGGATTTTGTGTTGATGCATTTTATGGTCCTGTTCAGAGATGGTTGCTACTGCTGCCAGTTGCCAAGATCTTCTGCCTGTTCCAAGTCAACTGCTGTTTTCACTGCCAGAAACATAAAATAGATCACTTCCTCTTTTCCAGAGGATTTTTCTTGGGAATGACCTAGAACACACTGGGCAGTTAGCACAGCAAATATAAAAGCCTTCATGAACCATGTCCCTAATCGAGTTGTTTTTGGCGTGCACGTTAAATAATATTAACAGCTATGGTATGATCTGTGCAGGGATCTAGAATATCCATCAGTGCTTTCAAACACTTTGCCCCACTCCCTCTCCAGTGCTCTGTCAGGCTCTGTGTGCCACGGGGAGCTGCAGGGTTTGGCTGACCGGGTGGTGAATTGCCAGGAAGTCCTAGATGCCATGAACCTCCTGGTCCTGCAGGTCAGCTGCTTCCCGTACACACTGCAGACCCGCCAGTCCCGCATCAGCATCCACAACGAAGTTCACTGGCCCTCCAACAAAAGTCTGGTGAGTATTATTTTAATACCAAAAGCCCCAAATATTCTAAAGGCATAAGAAAAGGTCTGCAAGTCATTATTAAAGTGTGTGTGATGTTGAAAACCAAACGACACACAACTGTAAAGAGGCGTAGTTTAGTGAAAGTCATACAGGGATATTTTGATATCTGAGCTAATTAATTTCTAAATTTTGTTAAATTTCAACTTTATGGCAGCATGCAGAGGCCAATTTGTAACAGTTGTGGTTGGGCTACTCCACCTGGTGGACTTAAACTGCACTTATGGTGAAGGGAACTTGATCCTTATTGACTTTTGAGATATTAAATTAGATATCTTTTTTTGTGTGTGTGGCACTTTTGCCTTAATTTGACGTTGTAGAGGTAGACAGGAAACATGGGGAGAGAGAGAAAAGGGTATGACATGCTTTAACCATTGGGCTATTGGGGCGCCC
Organism: Macquaria australasica; assembly: GCA_005408345.1. Taxonomy (NCBI): domain Eukaryota; kingdom Metazoa; phylum Chordata; class Actinopteri; order Centrarchiformes; family Percichthyidae; genus Macquaria; species Macquaria australasica. The sequence goes on from SEMN01000076.1 coordinate 1,336,731, forward strand.
AAAGATATAATTTTCTTTAACATGTTTCTGCTCATGATACGTCTGTCACATTATTACTGTATGGTGCTATTGGGTCTGGTTTCAGGTCGTTGTGTGTTTGGTTGTATTTCTGTTTATGCTTAGTCCATAAAAGGGATTCAGGTTAGTCCTAATAATATTTAAGCTTGTACTGTTCATTATTTAAAAGCATAAATCAAATTCAGATCTGTAATATTTTGTTTTTCTAGGAGTCTCATTTTAGAGGACAAAAATAACGAGTGAAAGCATTCACTCAACTTTCAGATAAAGCATTGTGCAATGAGGATCAATAGTGATTATGTGTATGAAAAGTTAAAAGTATTGACATTTAAGAGAGTATGCCATGGTCTTACTGAGTGTAAGAATTCCCTGTCAACACTGAGTCAGGTATAATTTTCTTCCAGCAGGGGGAGCAGTCTCCTAATGAGTTGGTCTACTTTGGCCTGAGGGACTACAGCAGCTCCCTGCAGTGGGGCGTGGCCAGCCCCATTCTCCGTTGTGATGATGCCTTTGAGAAGATGGTCCACACTCTGCTGGAAAGGTCATTAACACAGAGTGCTGCTGTCATCCAATGTCAAACCTTATAGATGTGTGTTTTCTGTCGTTTTGAAATGGCATTTACTGGCAGTGAGCAGGTTTAAGGTTAAGAAACACAAACCTGTCAAAATTGTGCCTGTTGATAAGAGACATCATAATTAGTAATATCTTATCTATTTGTGTCCCAGACATCCGCACCTACACAGCATGGTGATCCGCAGCTACCTGCTGATTCAGCAGTACACTGAGGCCATGATGGCCCTGACCTCTTCCCCGTCCCTGAGAGACCACATAACCCCAGAAACCTTAGCTATGGTGGAGGACCTGATCAACGCCCCGAGCAGAGAGGGCTCACACGGCCGGGGCCACATGCTGCTGGTTCGAGTCCCCTCACTACAGCTGGCGATGCTGGCCCGGGAGCGACTAGAGGACGTGAGGGACAAACTGGGGCTCCAGTTGTGCTTCGCCGTGCTGCTGGGAAGCCCCGCCTCCGAACTCAACCTGCCCAGAAACTTCACCAGCCGCCTCAGGGTGAGAATGACGTGAAACCAGAGTCACATGAGACATTTCTTTTTATTGTGTTTTCTACAGAACAATTATTAATTATTTGTACAAAGTTACTGTGGTCCATTCAGGCAGGATGTACTAAGCAAATCAGATCCATGACTGAAACACTCAAGTTCATCATTGTTTGAAAAGATAACCGGGTTTGAGTGAAATTGGGTTTTACAAAGAAGTCTGAAGTATTTATCAGGGAATTTACTTTATTCTCAGAATTCACTTCTTTTTCTCAGATGTTTTTCTTCGAATTTTGAGATTAATCTCAAACCTCATTTAAATCACCATGAGACACCAGATATCTCCACTGAAACCCAGTGAATGTTTTTAGGCTTTATTCTAAGCTCTTTTGAACAGTGTGTCTCATTCACCTTTTAAATAACATGCAAACTCTGGTCTAAACTATTAGTTTAAAATTATAAATTAAATTTAAATATATTTGCATGTAATATCTGGAAAATAAATCTCTATCCTACCTGATATCCAGAATCCAGAATTGAAGTCCAGAATCAGTCCAACATGCATTACTGGTCTATTTCTAAATTATACATATTTAACTAAACATTAACATTATGTAATAATTGGGTTTTGTTCTTTGCGGTAGGCGTGGAGAGGCTGTGAGAATGAAGACTGGGTACCGCACACTTATGAGGATCTGGAGGGGCTGCCCTGCATCGTCATCCTTACAGGGAAGGACCCTCTTGGAGAAACTTTCCCCAGGTGAGCTCATACGTCACAATACTCAGAATCTGAATTCTTGATGGAAAGTATAGTACGTTTCCTCATCTATAATTCCTCTTGGTGTGCTGTTGCTTTGTCTTTTATTCATCCTCCAAGTGTTGTTTTACACGTCTACATTCACACAGTGTGTGTTGTCTTCTCTATATGAGGGGTCCAGTTACTTTTTGTCCTGCCCCCAGTGGGTCAGTCCTGGGTTGTGTATCGGTGTTGTGTCAGCATCAGTAAACCATGTTAGATCTATAGCACAAGCATTAAAGTGAGTTAATCCAATTTTCAGTATAATTTGGGCAATCTGTGTACGATTTACAAATAAATACTATGTTCTCTGTGGGGGAGAACATAGAAATATGCATTCAATGAAAATGAAAATTCACACATGACCTTTTCTCAGCAACAATCTTCTTCACACTTTTACCCTTCTAGGTCTCTGAAATACAGTGACCTGCGTCTGATAGACTCCAGCTACCTGACTCGTACAGCCCTGGAGCAAGAGGTGGGTCTGGCCTGCACCTATGTGTCCATGGGCGTGGTCCAGGGGCCAAATAAGGCCATGGCCCCCCGGGAATCAGACGGAGAGAAGGCCACCACCAGCTTGAATGATGGAGATGAGCTGGAAAGACCTCAGAGCAACGGCAGCGCTGCGACCAGGACCTCTGGTGAGTCCCGGACGTCGCTGAGATACTGAATCTGAAACCCTGAAATCTTAGGATGTAGTAAAAAAAAAGTGTGTGGAGTCGCAACTGTGGTTTCACTTGTTTAAAGTAGCTGGTATCATATTATGTTTATGGATAAATGAGAGGCAGCTCTAAGTAATATCTTGAAAGTTAGCTTTATTTGTATTTATTGCTCACATTTTACTCTTCATGTCTCCACTCAGGCTCTTTGGCAGAAAACGGTGTCAGTTCATCTGACGTTGCCGACTCTTTCCAGAGGCCCTCCACCTCCACGTGCCCACTTGAAGGTGCCATCACATTGGACGTGGGCACAGTGACACAAGGGTTCAAGCAGGAGTGCGATTCCTTGGGAAGTCAGCTCTCCTCCGACCCCTCCAAAGCCTCCAAGGCCCCTCCCTCTCTTTACTCCAGTTCCTCCTCTTCCTCCCCATCTTCTTCCTCCACCCAGAGGCCCAGCCAGTCCACGCAGTGCGGTCGAGACTCTAAACCCGCTCAGGTGTCAGCTCGGACAGTCATCATGTCACGGGCGGCGTACAACCTGCTGGCGGCGGACTCGGGGAGCCAGCTAAGCTCCTTCTCCCTGCTGCCTCATGCAGATGTGGCCTGGAGCAGCCCACTGAGGCCCCTTATCACGCACAACCTGCAGGGGACAGAGCAGAGCATGTACTACCGCCAGTGGACCATCGCCAGGCAGCATCACGCCGATTATGAAGCTCCACCTGTGACACATCCACGACGCCTGCTTCTCAGTGGACCCCCACAGGTAACAAAACACAAGTACTGCTTCCCCTCATTTTAAAATAACAAACCTGATTTGATATTATAATAAGTTATTTCAGGAATACAGTCATTTTTAATCGCTTAAAAATTATACTTGCAAAGAAATTATATTATTTGCAGGTTATATATTTGAATCCTACTGTAGCTGATTTTGTAAATGAAGTAAAATACCTGAATATTATTGCTCATTAATTTTTGTTAGTTTTAAAATCATAAAATGTCAATAAAATGTCAAAAGTGTCATTGTAACATTACAAGGATTTTTTTTTTTGTCTTTTGCTAGGTGGGAAAAACTGGTGCCTATCTGCAGTTTCTTCGTATCCTGTTTCGAATGCTCATCAGACTGTTGGAGGTAGATGTGTATGATGAGGAAGAGGAGGAGGAAGGAGGTGAAGATCACTGGGACTTACTGACTCATTTATTCGGACCTCAAACACACCATAGATATAATGAAGAACTAAATATCAGGTTGATCTTTTCATGTTCCTTTCATCTCCAGAAACATCAGAGGTTACAGCTCCAGTAAATACCCAGTGGCCTGACATTGAGGAAGTTCGAAAGCTGCCCTTTGACCCCTGCCCCCGGGACCCTATGTTCAGGAAGGCCAGCCCTGTTTACTCTGACAAGATGCCAAAGTACTTTAAAGGTTAGCAGAGATATGCAAACACACAACAGAGGCAGTCTCTGAGTTAAACATTTTAGCCTGCCACTGTAAATACAACATGGATGTTAATCTAATATTAAACAGGCTTATATCAAAGTAGGAGTGTATGAATGTTTTTGATTTTCGCCATCTGCAGATTTTAAGCAAGAAGGCGAGAGCCAAACACCAGCCGAACGAGTGACCAAGTCCATGCGTCTGAGCAGGTTTGCCACCCACAATGCCTTTCATCACTGTGAACAGTGCCACCACTACTGTGAAGCAGGCCCGGCCACACAGGTGAGTGCAGTGTACAGGCCAACATCAAACACTCATCTGCTGCCTTGTTTTAACTTGAGTAACTTCAAACATGGCTCACTTATAGATGCGCACACACCTGGATCCTAACCTGTTAAAATACTCCGACACTTGAAAGCTTGAGAGCTTTTCACTCTGTAGTCATGCCTAAGGGTGATCCTCTCTGTGTTAATAATGCATGTGTGTGTGTGTGTGCATGTGTGTGTTGTAGCTGTCGGAGTGCACCTTCCATGCTTTCACCTTCTGCTCGTCCATGCTGGGGGAGGAGGTCCAGCTCCAGTTTGTCATTCCCAAAGCCAAGGAGCAGCACTTTGTCTTCAGTCAGCAGGGCAGCCACTTGGAGAGCATGCGCCTGCCTCTGGTCTCCACCAAGGTTAGTTTACTGTATACACATGGGAGTATTTGTGTTTGTGTGTAGGTGTGTATGTCTGGAGAGGGTGGGCTGCCAAAGTTCATAACTGAGGTATCACAAATCAACGTGTTAAATCATTTTTTGGCCACAACTTTACTTTTTACTCTACTTTGCTCTCTCTGTGTCTGTCTCTAGGACCCCGATCTGTTAAAGAGTCCAATCTTCACCCCGACTACAGGACGCCAAGAGCACGGCTTGCTCAACATTTTCCATGCCATGGAGGGCACCGCTCACCTGCACATTCTGGTGGTCAAGCAATTCGAGATGCCCCACTATAGGAAGTACTGGCCCAACCACATCCTGCTCGTCCTGCCGGCTATGTTTAACAACGCCGGAATTGGTGAGCAGCTTACTTGCTTAACTAAACTAAGATGTCTTAAATTAAATGTCTTAAAATGTTTCCCGACCCTCCATGGATGCACCAGTTTTCCTGGGGTTTATCTTATTTTACTACAAACAACAAACTAATGCCATCTGGATCATTTGAAAGATGCTATAATCACATAGACATTATACACCTAGTGGCTTTAATTGAAACAAACATAAACTAAAACTCCCCAATGTTTGACTGATTTTTTAAAGGTGGACTTAAATAAGGTTAAAGCTGCCCTGTGGAGCTTTCTTGTAAACAAACACAAGTTGTGTTTACATTCAGTGTTTCTCACCAGAATCCATTGTGTGTATCCTTGAGATCTAACAATCATGTGGACTGTATTTCCTTCCACTGGCAAAGTCAATTTTTGGAATATTTTGAATCCTGCATTGTTAACATTGATGTTCGTTAGCTTGCAGTCTTCTTCGTTCTTGCCTTTGCTGGCTGGCTATTGTTACACTTATTTGCGCGTTACCACCACCAACTGTCAATCAGTTGAATAGCGTGAAACTGGCGGCACGAACTTACATCGTCATGTGCATGCATGATACAAACCAAACAGGTCCCCCGCTCATAAAAACATAGTGCTACTAGTGGTCAAAAACTCCACAGGGTACCGTTAAGTCTACGTCTTATCTCTCTGCTGATAATGAGGGATTTATTACAGTGAGTGAGCCACCCTGGTCATATATTTATTACAGTCAGTCATGTTTGTTTACAGTAGGTAAAAGGTTAATTGTTGTCATAACCAGTTGGAGAGAGCATGTGTCATCATGTGTGAAAACATCTACAGCACAGTAGTCTGATTTGTAAGTTAGCCAATCGGGTGTATGGCCTGTTTGAAATGGGTGTAGCTAAACTAAATTGCTCTCAAATAGACGGCAACAGGGATCAGTTAGTTTAAGAGAGCATTTACCCTTTTATGACTCTGAGTGCCAACGTGGCTGTCTGCTAATATTTCTGTTCAGGATGTGCATGAAACATGCATTTTCTGAACTGTAAGAGTTCGCTTGTAAATTTGAAATGCATACACACACACTATGCAAATTTAATGTTTAGCTTTTAAACTTAATTTGCTTATTACGTCCTGCAGCTGCTTTGGTTGAAGGGGAAAGGCATTGTCTCAACATTTTGAGAAAGTATAAATTTAAAATTGACATGTGTGCTCCTGTCCATTTAAGGTGCTGCCCGCTTCATGATCAAAGAGCTGTCATACCATAACCTGGAGCTGGAGAGAAACCGACTGGAGGAGCAAGGTGTCAGGAGGCAAGATGTATGGCCTTTCATTGTCATGATGGACGACTCCTGCGTACTGTGGAACACCCATCAGCCAGCAGACAGCAGGTAGTAATTGTTTCTGATTTGTAAAATATGCAGATAGAGGAGGAGTTGACTTTTTAGGGTTTTGATTATTCACATTGATTATTTTTCACTTTTAGCTTTAGTTAACCCTGTTACTAAGGTTGAAAATGTGTATATTATAATATTTAGAGACACATGTTAAAGCAAAATTAAGGAAAATACGTTCATATTTCCCCAATATTTCATAAATGGATAACATTCTTATGTTTTTGTACACTGTCCCTTTTCTCTACCTCTTAGTGAGACATCAGATGGAGGCTCAACCCTCACCAATGTGTCCCTGAAGACGGTGCTGCAGCATATGGAAACCACCCCAAAGATCTCCCTGTACTCAATGTGCGGTACACGCAAGTGGAGCAGCAGCCTGGCTCGCAAGTCTCCCAGGCACCCCTTCAGTCGGTGTCACCTTCACGACTTCGTCATGCTCAATGTGGACCTGACGCAGAATGTCCAATATGACCTTAATCGGTAAGTTAGTAGAGGATTGTGTCAATCAGTCACGCACTTGGTGATTTGTGCAGTGTCTTAATGTTCTGGCATTGCTGTTTTGTTCCCTATGTGCAGGTATAGCTGTGAGGAGGTGGACTTCAATCTAAGGGTGAACAGCAGTGGGCTGCTGCTGTGTCGCTTCAACCACTTCAGCCTCATGAAGAAACACATTCCAGTCGGGGGAAACAAAGACTTCCTGGTCAAACCTAAACTCATGGTGGGTGTCATGTTTGTGCAATGTACGCCCATTTGAAAGTGGGTTTTCTAGTGAACATACTTTGTCTTCTTTCAGTATGAAACACCATCTAACACTAAACGGCTTCCTTCTCTCTCCAGGAAATAGAGAACCCTGCCCCAATCAGCCCGTCACAGTATGTTTGCGCCCCAGACAGCGAGCAGACCCTCCTAGACGCCCCGGCCCAGTTCCTGCTTGAAAGGTTCCTGCAAAGCTGCAGCCACAGACTCTTTCCGAAGGCTGTTCAGAACAGAAACAACCCAGTTCTGTCCATCGACAGCTACCTCAACATAAGCCCGGAGGTAAGAGCTCCCAGGAGAGGAGGCTATTAGCATCATCCCTTCAACTTAAACCTACAGAAAGACTTAATGGCCAAACTACTGTGAAAACCTCTTTTGGGATTGGAGTCAAGTGCCGTTGTGCTCCGGAAATGCTGAATTTCATTTGTACATACTGTACTACTGTTTCAGGGGAATCTGTAAACTGTTAACTATTACAAAAATAAGAAAAACCTGCTGACTGTCCTGCTTAGAACATTCTGTCCTGCATCCACGCACATGTGCAAACAGTGAATGCTAACAATGCATATTTGTACTGCACATTTGTGCATATGAGGTGATACCTGTCCACTCACTCTGCACAACTTCATTATTAGATGCATATCTAGACACATTTCCTGTGTTTTCTCTTGTACTGGAAATAAATCATTATGCACAGTTGCACACAATGCAACCGATACATTTGCTTGTAAAGACGCCCCCAATAGCTTCCCGCGGGGATTATTAAGGTTTCACCATAATTATTTCATTAATTGTAACCTAAAAGATATGCACTCCGTATTTCCTTTAGTTTGCTGTATCTTGTCGTATCTTTTGTCACAGATTTCTGTGTGCTACATCAACTCTCGTCCACACTCCACCAACCTGAACCACCAGGGCCTGCTGTTCAGTGGCCTGCTGCTTTACCTCTGTGACTCCTTCGTCGTCTCTGGACTCCTCAAGAAATTCCGCTTCCTCAAAGGTAGATCATCAGTGTAGTCGTAGTCATTGCTACTGCTTCTGTTGTTGCTATCATCTACTTCAAGTTATCTTACTCCACGGTGGTACAGGTGACACTACTGTATGTTGCCATTGGGGCATGTCTATGTATGCAGTATATTCCTGTGTCTTTTTGTGCGTCTTGTCGCAAACCAATAAGTCAAGAACAATTAATGGTAGAAACATTATGCATAGACCATCAGATATGTACTACAAGTGCTTTTTCTACTGTTAACCCCATAATGACTCAAAGGCTTTAAAGGCCTGTTTCTCTATTGGAGAACAGCATTTTTGTGCCTCATGGTAATGTCTATGTGGTCTACATGAATGTGGAAAGTACATTTAAATACCTTGGCTATGATTGAATGTGGCCACTAGCAGGGCTCTTAGACTACTACTCCAGTTCTGATTTTTTTTTTTTTTTTTTTTTTACCTTGATCGTGTCCACAGGTGCCACTCTCTGCGTGATCTGCCAGGACCGAAGTTCCCTGCGTCAGACCATCGTGCGACTGGAGCTGGAGGATGAGTGGCAATTCCGCCTGCGGGACGAGTTTCAGACAGCCAACTGCAGCGAGGACCGGCCCCTCTACTTTCTGACTGGCCGCCATGTTTGAACCTGAAACATCCTGGGTCCAGAGCTGTGCTGCTGCAGAAACACAATCAGAAATGAGGAGAGATTTGATTCCAAACCAGCCAGCAATCACAATTCTTGCCATTCCAATAGAAGGTCAGAGGGGATACGCTGGAGTACAAGATCTGAAGTGCCCCACAATTGGACATATGGCCACCTAATATGGCTTTCCCTACATCTGTACTACCACAGTGCACTGTGCCTGGCTCTGAGCAGAGTCAGTGCATGCTTTAACTGTTGCTTACAGTGGGGCTTGTCTCCACTTGAGCTTGTGTTCTACTGAAAAAGACTTTGTTGTGGAAAAAAACTTTGTTTTGTTGTTGTATTGTTGTTGTAAAAATGGACGCTTTCCGATCAATGATGTGACTATTTGAAGATTGTATGTGTACATGGACGTTGACTACGGTATGTCCCATTCTGTACATACGTGTTTATCTCAGGGTTTTAAAGGGAGATCCAAGGGAAGTCGCTTCATGGGGTAAAGCTTTTCTCCAAGTTCACCGTGTATTTCTGGCATTAATTTATGTTGGCACCAAAGACATCCTCAGCTGCCCCTTGCCTTTTCCCTTCGCTTTCCTTCTCACCTGCTCTGCCTCTCAAACACCACGAAGCTCATTGCCTACAAAAAGTCAGCTCACTACATTTCTATAATCAAGAGCATCAAATTCTGCTGTTGTGATTCAAATGGGGAATCCTTTCCTCTTGTGCCTCTAAAAATATTTATGTGGCATCGATAATCCCTCTGACGAGGAGCTGTGTGAGTGTGGTTTTAATTTTCAAATGACTTACAACTTTACAGCTAAAGAAAAGTACATTGTGCCCTTTCAAGAATGTAGGACGTTTATGTTCTATAATGGCTTGAATATACAACTATGAAGCAGGTCTGTTGTCCAAAACAGACTTATCTGACTTGCTACAGGGTTTTACTTTCACAACTCATCGTTAATGTGTAATGCCAATCAGACGAAGCACCATAGGAGTAAAATTAGTTTACTGGTGTGTTCTAAATTACATATGTTTTGTATTTAGGCATTTATTGACTTAAATACTGGGTATTTCAAGCACAATCACATAATGTCAGTAAATGCTAAAATAACAAGCAAGCCTCTTCACTGCCAAATATCCTGCCACTGACTGTGCCTGGGATTTCACCTCTTGTTGTAATGTTCTGAGGCTGATTGTACATTGATGGTCTTGGCTACCATCCACACACTAAACTCATAATCTGTCATCCTTTGCTCCCAAAACAAAGGGTAATCAAAGAACAGTTACACAGTGTCAAAAGCAGCTGACCAGATCATTTCATATACTTGAAGGTTGAATGTTTTTACATGTTTCTGCACAGGGTTGTCCAAAGAATATGCCTTAAGTGACGTTTCATACAGTCACTGCTCAAGTCACTCATTTTTTGGACCAATAAGAATGAAGAAACCACTGTGAGGCAAAGAAATGTTGTTTGTCTGAGTAAAGCAAGATGAAATAATTGGATTTTGGACTACTGTACTGTTTAAAGCTTTGTTTACATTATTAATATATTATATCATCCCCTTAACCACTGAGGGTTTTCTGATGTTTTTTAGTCTTGTGTAACTTTTTCCATTATATTATGGTCATAAATGTCTTTCTGCATTTTGTGTGATGTTGCAAAGGCAAGAAGAATCTACCTAGATGTGTCCTTAACCATATGTCTGTATCCCTTCCTGTTCTTGTGTTGGATTTTTATTGAAAATGAAAATCAGGTCCATGAGGGATTCTTATTTATTTGACGAGCATTTTGGACTGATAATCATATTGAAGTGTAATATTTGATTGCATGCTAAGCTCGCTTCAACCAAGGGAGTGTGTCCTCTTCAAAACCATCCATGAAAGCTTTGCACAAGATCCAAACAAATGATTCTTAGATCTACTGAATGTCATTGAGGGTAGGAAATGTGAACTTGCACTATACAAGTTGCCAGCAGAAAACATTTCCCACTATTAAATGAACCCAAAAATTAGCCCAAATATAAGACTGGTGATCAAAACTTTAACTTAAACTCCAATGGTCCATAGAATGTGTCTTTCTTTTTAATAATTTAACACTTAATATGCAACTTGCTCTCACAATCTTAACTGAAATGTGTTTGATAATTATGTGCAGCCCAGTGGTAGCCTTGGTGTCTGGGTGATCTACCTCATGTTTACCATTGTGGTTACCGGCTGTGAACATATGACATTAGAGCCATGCTATTGTTGTTGAAAATGCATGAATGTAATAAAATGACTTCTAAAATCATTTGCGTGTTTTGTTTTGTTTTATGTTGAAATTTTTATATGATTTTCACCTGGATCTCTGGAAACAAAACACGTGACAGTAGCACAAATACAGTATAACAATAAGGACAAATAGTTGCCATACGGTACTGAGATGGAAATATACATTCTAATTTCCAGTTATTCCATATTTAAGTTTGTACAAACTCGAGCTGTGTAGCCAAAGATTATTCAAACTGATTCTAGTGTTTCCAGATACCAAATATGATCCAGATGTGATACCAAATATGATTTTGAATTTTAGGGAAATGTCTATAAAATGATGCACAAGACATTTGGAATAGTGCAGCCTTAGAAAAAAACATCTTACGTTAGAATATTTCACTCCGCGTAAACATCCTTTAGCTTAAATAAAGAGTTGGAACCAGCCGATATGAGATTATGTCAGAAAGAGTGGAATAAGATGATTTTAGCTACTTTAAAGCTACTTAAAGTAACACAGTCAATTTAGTCAAGAATATTTCCTTTAATTCTTAAAAGATAGGTCAACTTTTCCATCACATTAATTTCATGAAGCATTGATATTTTTTCCTGAAAATCCCTGAACGAGGCAGTGCTCTTTTCCCCGAGGATCAGCATTACACACATTTGTTGTTATAGCTTCTTTTGTTTTTTTTGCTGGAAATGAGAAACATTCTTGCCAGTTATCGGTCTTTTCCTTGTATGCCCTCCTAAATGTTTCCCAGGTACATCACAGTTGTTTGGAATTGCATATCCCGTAATGGATTTTATGGTTGCATTGACATAGTCCCAGGAAAGCTTGAGTGCAACTCAGAAACACATGAGTATGGTTAACCCCATGGTCTCCCCAGTGCCTCTAACATGGTTGTTGGATGGATCCAAAATAAACGGTCAAAATTGAAGCAGCAGAGGCAGAGTTATCCTGACTTTTTTTCTAGTATAACTCAAGCTTCAAAATTGCTGGATCCTACATGTCCCATAATTCAACTTGACTGTGTCTTTTGTTAGAACTCCCTGTTGCCTCCCAGCTGTCCAGTTCTACCAAACTCCACACATCCACTTTGTGACATCATGATGACATCATCATTATTTTTTTCATTAAACTTTGGAAAGGTCTCTCCAGAGCCTGGATAATGTCTACTGTGGCTGTTTTCACAGGCTGAGTTGTACCCTGAGTAGTAAACTGAACTTCATGTGTAAAATTGGTGGAGTGTCCCTTTAAGCTCTGATTTCCATTTGTTTTGCTGATTTCTGTCTTTATGTTGGTATGCTTCCCACGTACCTGCTGAGTATTTTAAAGTGTGTTGCAAGTGCATTAATACAAAGCTTAAGCAGTGTTGTTGAGTGCATGTGTAGCCCAGTCTTTAGCCTGTGATTAATAATCCTCTCACTTTCCTCTGCATCCATTCAACCCCAGATCTTTTTATTCTGCTAAAGAGTAAATCCCAAGGACCATGCTCATTTCCCAGTCACCTCCTCTCCTGATATTTGTTTCACCTCAACACCTCTGTGGCCATGCAGACTATGCACAATGACCTCCTCATTATCAGGAGCAGACATGGCTTTTTAATGGATGCTATAAGATCTCCTCTGGCTGTAAGGGCACAGGGGCATTGTTGGTCCAGGGACCGTACTATTTCAGCTCCTGCAAGGTAATATTAGAGCACATTTCCATCAACCTACAGCCCATGTGTGATATAACACAAGGCTATTTTCAGCCAGTGGCAGTCAGGATAGGATAAGGAAGAGAGGGCAAGACAGAGTGGCTGGAATGCTGATTCTTGCACCTCATAATTGCTCTGTTTGAGAAAAGCAGAAAGATGTTGTGCACAAAGTCTCTAAAGATTTTCAATGTCCCAAAGTGATTAAGTTGTGACAAACTGCACAATTTCAATGCTTAAAAAGAGGGCAAGGGCTAATTGACTGTTTCACAATATATAAAGATTGGTGTTCTTTGGCTTCTCTCTCTTATACTGTAATTGTACATGTGGTGCAGTTTCCTAGATTGGTTTCATTGTTTAATTTGTTCTTTTAGCTGATATTTCAACAAAGCATTTGAAGGAAAAAGAGAAAATGTCCCTTGATAATTCCCTCTGACATATTTCTTTCAGTTAGAGTCCTTAGGCGATGCAGTACTTAATATTAAACTACTTTCAAACTCTGACGTGATTAAAAGTATCACTGCACCATACTACTGTGAAATATCCTTTATTTCATCTTAACATTAAGAACATTGCTTATTGATCTATATATATATATATAATTATGCAGCGTACATTTTCACGAGCAGAGAGATCAACAACATGTATAATCGAGTGATTCCTGTCACATAATATCAATTTTCATAGATGGTAACCAACAGTAAATTACTCATCCCTCTTGGCAGTCTACTCTAATTACTCTCATGCTTTCATAAACCATCTCGCTAAAACCAAAGCTCATCTGTCTGCGGGCTTATTGGGGCGGTTGGGGCGAAGGTAAGTGGAGTGCCGGAGGATTACAGTTTACTGCCGCAATGCATATCCTATCAGCAGCTAAGCCCGTGAGTGTGGAGTGAGTCAATTCCAGGGACCAAAACCCAATACTGTGACATGAGAGGGGAGGGAGCGGTGACACAATGGTCATACAGTAAGCCAGCTCCAGTGGTAGACTGTCAAATGTCTTGACTTCAGGGGACAAGTCTGTGTCCAAGGGTGAAATGTGAGAGCTTGACACCTCATGTGACTGATGAGCTTCTGACCCAGCAGTCTGGGTATTATCAGTATTTAGCCCCCCCACCGTTATAGGCAGACAAAGAAAGAAAGACAGAGGATTGCTGACAAAAGGCAATTGCAGTCAGTTATTCTAACCTGCAGTACATGGTCAGTCGAACAATCCAATATACTCTGTTGAGAAAATGCATTACAAGCAGAAGCACTAGAGACAGCACACGAATTCACCTAGACTCTGTTTAATAATTTATTAAATACAGCATATTACACTCATGTTGATAATATGCATATACTGGTACTTATACTATAGAGAGAATTTTTAAATTTAAAATCTTATTGCTGCACATGTTAAACCGAATGTTTTTTTTTTTTAAATGTAGTGTACAAAATGAAATGCAGCATCCTATGAAAAAAACAAACATGTCCTTTGTGCTACAGATTATACGAAGTGATGTTAAGGTTCAGGACATGATGACGCTGATGAGACACATGCTACTCAATTGGACACTTGGCAGAACAAACAGACACCAAAATTCCACAGGAACAGGAAGTCATAATCCCTCATGCAGTGCATTACTGAAAGTCTGGCCGCCAGTCAGATCTGTTCGTTTCATCGATGCCAACTCATACACGGTAGCCAGCCCCATGATCATTGTTGGCTAAACAAAAACGACTGACAACCAGGTTCCGTTAACAATACTATGCATCTTCTAAAGCAACATCCACCACTTCAGACAGACAATATGTACACTTTCTGTCTTGCTATGTTCATTGCTTCATTCATTGTATCTAGCACCCCCAGACTTGCTTACAATAATAACCACCAACATTTTCACAAAGAAAACCTCATGGAATTCATATACTATACTGCTCTGTTCGGCCTTTGGGATATACGCTCATATATCGAATGAAATGAAGTGCCTTGCATTAAGGAATTAGAGGCATGATAGTGTCAACTAAAATAGTGCAATTTCACATTCCTTGTCATTAATGAATTATTCTTCATATTATACATTTATAGAACTATTTGGTGTGCGTAAAGGTAGAATGTGTGAATAAAAGTGCATGCAGAAGGTTAAAAGAAGGAACAGTTTGACATTTATGGAAATACGCTCATTAGCTGTCTCGCCAAGTGTTAAATGAGAGGACTGATACCACTCTCATGTCTGTACGTTAAATATGAAGCAGCCGGTTTGATTAGCTTAGCTTAGCTTAGCATACAGACTGGAAGAAGTGGGCAACAGTTAGCTTGGCTGGTAAGCAGCTTTGGACAAAGCCAAGCTAGGTGTTTCCATCTGCTTCCAGTCTTTATGCTAAGCTAAGCTAATCAGCTGCTGGCTGTAGCTTCATACTTAATGAACTGACATGAAAGTGGTATCAATCGTCTCCTCTAATTCTCCGCAAGAAGGCAAATAAGCATATTTCCCATAATATCAAACCATTACTTTAAAGAAAAGAGACAACTATATGTCAACTGGTAAATAACATCTACCTTTAAACGAGTGAAATACAAACTAAAGGAGAATGAGGGACGAAACAAAATTACACAGGAAGGAAAGATGTATGAGTAAATAAAGACAATCCCTGAGGGATACAATCCTACTGATATGAGTAGTAAAGGACGCTTCATGAACAAAGATGATTGGATTTTCATGTACAGTACTTGTGTTAACTTCAAAAGAAAATAATTGCACAAGGTAATCGCATCATTTTTTTTGCTAGCTAATGCAACTAAACAAGATGGGCACAGATTCAGCTTTTCAACACTGATGTGAACAGCTATGCTTGTTTTTTAATAAGCATACTATTGAGAGTATGATTACATACAATGACTTGTTAACTGTGTGGAATGAATATATAAATGTTGAATGCAACACAAATGCTGCATTGGATAAGATGTGCCTTTCAGATGAGAAAGAATGTTTTTTTGCTTGTGGCAGGAGGAAGAATGGGACGGAAGGATGGAGGGCAAAGATGAAGAAGAAGAAAGTCAATAGAAGGAAGGAAATGGGCAGAATAGGATTAGGTAGAGAGGGAAGTAATAAAGGATGGATGGATGGAATGCAGTAAGGAGGGATGAAGGGCAAGGATGAAAGAGGGAAAAAGGTCAAAGGAAGGGATGAAGAAAGGAAGGTAGGAAAGAAACAAGAATGGAAATAGAAATGGAAGGAATAAAGGATGGAATGCAGCAAGGAAAGATGGGAAAAAAATGAAAGAAAAGGAAGGAAGGAAAGAAGAAAGGAAGAAGAGAGAGGAAGAAAGGAAGTAAAACTAGAGGAACACTTTGTTAAGTTCTCTTATCAGGAGAGGTCTTTGAGTCGGCTGCCTTGTTCGATGACCGCCTTAGCAAACTGCTTGAAGACTCGGTCCATGTAAGTGCTCTGTCGAGGCCACAGGCCCTCAAGGAAACCAATATGGCCGCCGTGACAGGTGATGAGCAGGGCCAGGTTGGGATTCTGCTTCACTGCCTCCACTGGGATGGCTGCAAAGGAAACAAAGGATTCAGGTCTTGTTTTCTTCTCTGTGGACTAGATTCTCATTCTTAATGCCACCATATTAGTAGCGCCTGTAAACCTACCATATAAAATCATGTATTCCTTTCATAATAATTCTTAAAAATTAGGTGGTGAAGTCAGATTGTACGGACATTCTGGTGAGGCTGCTCGGACTCACCATGAGACGGGGAAAAGACATCATCAGCAGCGTTCAGACACAGCATTGGCACCTGCACAGATTTCAGCTTGTGGACAGGACTGGCATCATGGTAGTAGTCATCATTGGTAGGATAGCCAAACATTATGGAGGTGAACCTCTCGTCAAACTCTCGAATGGTCCTTGCCTGTAGGGAGGGAGTAAATTGATTAAATGCTGGCTACTTTATTTAATTAGATTAGCATTTATGGCACTGTCACTGAAAATAATCCCGACCTTCATGACATGATCGATGTCGTAACACTGTTCAAGCACTGGTCTGTGTCTGCAGGGGAGATTAAAAATAAAACTGTCACCGACTACTGTTAGGTGAAATGATTTGCATCTGAAATCGTCCCTCAAAAAATGCTGACAAGGTTGTAACAACATAATGAAACAACAGTTAAGCTCAACTATCAAAGTAGTACTACAAAAGCATTACTGTGCGTTTATATCATGCCCATGTTAATACACAGATTGGAATATATTGTGGTTATTTTAACTGCTAAATGTTACCAGGCTTTTTTTTAATATGCTTTCTTCATCAGCTAACAAATACAAAATACAGCAGCAGTCAAGTATTTTTGCCTGGAACTGTAAAAAGCAAAGCTTGATCAACATATATATATATTAAAAAAAACCTAAAACCCAGCGATTCAAGCTCGGTTTAGCCCCTAGCACTAGCGGTGAGTTAATCCGGCCCCGGCTGACCTGTGCACAGAGGCTTGTAGGCAGCTTGTGAGGTAGGAGTTGAAGAGGTAACGGTCCAGGGGTTTTTCCAGTGAAGCGGTGCACTCAAATACATCCCAGCCTGCTGAGAAGACTACCACCCCTTTCAGACATGTTTCCCGGCCTTTGCGCCCCAAGTAGTTAGCCAGCATCATCCTGTTTGTGGGGAGAGGGCGAGAGGAAGAGACAGATGGGGAAAAACAGGGATTGGAACATGTTCCATTTCTGACCAATCCTTCACTTCATGGGATTAGTGCAGTGCAGTAAAAAACACCTTCTTTGGCATGCTGCACTGAACGACTGGGACCATAGTAAAGCACCGACTACAGCCCGACCGATACTAGATTTTTGAGGCAAATACCAATATCAATATTTGGGAGTTTAAAAAAAATCGGATAACAAAATATTGGCCAATAGTAATTTCATTTTTTATAAACACATAACATAAACAACAATCTTGATACGGATCCCTTAGATTTTTTTTTTAAGAATTAACGAAGACGCATACTGAGAGGGGGGAGTCTAGATCCTTTTTTTTTTCATTATGAAATTCTAATGTCAGCTCATAAGAATTGCGAGAGTTGAATATTTAAAGCAAAACACAAACTGTCTGCTGCACAGAGAGAAAGTTTGACTTACTAGCATGACATCTTTTGCCTCCCTTGTCCTTCTGGTAACATTTGGCACAAACCAATCACAGACCAGCTGAATTAGTAAATGTGAGTGAGTTCTGTGTAGTTTACTAATGTTGGATTATGTTATGTGAGGTGATTTCTGGGTATTAAGGTTAATATTTTTTAGTTGCAAGTTTTAGTTACCACTGAGTCACCAACAAATGTGTCAAGTTGTCTTGTACAGCTTTAAGTCACATTCTGAGATCTGTCAGTAGTGTCGCCAGTACTGTAATGTCCAGTCAGCTGGTAGTGAGTGGCTTTATTACCCGCCCATTGATACTCCAGCAGCCATGATTGGAGCAGCTTCATTAGTCCTCTGGATGTGCTCAATAACCATCTCCAGATCCTCTGTGTTGGCTGCACAGTAGGTCCTTGGGGTCTGGGTGGGACGGGAAGACAATTCAGTCACTTTTTTTTGTTTCTGTTTCTCTATTTCTGTTAAAATTATGAGAACTCAATATTTTAAAAAAAATGGTAAAGTGAATTATTTTAATTTGAAACTAAAATGCTTGCCTCCAAAATTATCAGAAGTAAAATATAAATTTACTACGTTAAAAAATTTTTAAAAATGTGGGAAATTGTTCCTTATGTCAGATATTAACCAAACTCAGCTTGGGTATGTGCGAATGAGAGAAAAAAAAAACTAGCTAAAACTATCAAACATCATTTGAAAATTAAGTGATACTCCACTACAGTACAGTGTAGGGACTCATCAAAAATGAAACTGAAAAACTAGTAGCATCAGTACAGCTGTGATAACTATGATAGTTAAGGCCAGTTCAGACCAAAAATTCACAATGAAACGAGTTCAAACTACTTGCAATGCGCCGGTCTGAAACCTGCCTGTTTATGGAACAGTGTTTAATTTCCATAGCAACGATTCTCTGTACTTCCGTTCTAACCACCGGTTTGTTGGGCATTTTTGTAGCTGGATATAATTTGTAGCATCTTATAATATGAATGAGGATAGTGATAGTGAGTTACTAGCTACAGTTGCATTTCTAGTAGTGATGTGTCGTTCATGAACGAATCGTTCATTTTGAATGACTCTTTGATATGAACGAGTAGTAACGAGTCGTCTCAGAGAGTCATTTGTTCATTTTGGTCGCGCCTGTGCAACAATAATAACACATTGGTTTTGTTTTTCTCACATGACAGCTGACTGGTTTGGGTCGTTCGTTCATTAGTCTTTCGTTCATTTTTCGCGTGACAGCTACACAGGCTCAGTATAGGACAGAAATGAGTAGTTCACCACTCAACTGGGTCTTCATGTTGTTTGTTCATTTTACACGTGACGGCTACATAGGCTCAGTATAGGACAGAAACGAGTAGTCCCACCCCCCACCCTTCGTCTACTGAACGAAATGAACGAAGGACTCGAAAAAAGAGTAGTTCATTTTACTTAACGAGACTTAAAGAACTAAGTCACTAAAATGAACCGGTTGTCCCATCACTACTGCTGAAATGGTGAAAACATAAAAAAACGAGAGGGTCGAGATGACCGGCTGACTTCGCTACAAGCTGATTGGCTGTTGAAACAGGTGACGTGCCTTCTGTTCTTAAATCCAGCCACTGGCGACTTGACAAGCTGAGTCGCAGGCGGTGCCATCAGCCGGCTTGAGTCGAGCTGAGACGGGCCAGATCACACCATTGCAACTTTTCCCCCGTCTCGTCGCGAATCTTTGGTCTGAACTGGCCTGTGCACATACTGCACGGAATTTTGCAGAATTGGGTGAATGTTAAGAATCAAATGTAGTGAAAAACAATTTTTGGCAAATACAGCATAATATACAGTAGACAGGTGTGAGACACGCAGACATGACACATACAGTAGCTAAAGACAGACAAGCACATGTAGTGCTTACAGATTATTATGTAGCAGACACAATCTTTCATGGCTACATCAGGACATTTGTTATTTACAGAGAGAGATAACAGCAAAGGAAGTGGACCTACAGATTCTATCACTGTTCGTGACACACACGTGCCATTCTCAGCTTATGGTATTTTCCATCTTTAGGGAAGATCAATTGTTGTTATCTGCTGGGGCTGTACAGTAATGCAACATACTCTGACAGTAAAATCAACCAGTATGCTATATAAGGCTAATCAAACTAGAGCTGAAACGATTAGTTGATTAATCGATTAGCCCATAAACAGAAAATAAATCTGCAACTACTTTGATAATCGATTCATCGTTTAAGTATTTTTTTACTTTTAAAAATGCCAAATATTCACTGGTTCTAGTTTCTCAAATATGAATATTTGATGTTTCTCGTAGTCTTCTCAGATAATAAACTGAATATCTTTGGGGTTTGGACTGTTGTCCGGACAAAACGAACCATTTAAAGATGTCACCTTAGGCTTGGGAGGTTGTAACGGGCATGTTTCATTTTTGGCTGATATTTTATAGACCCAACAATTAGTCTGTAGCGTGGGCGACAATGGACAACATCAGGCAGGGACTGAACTCTTTCATGATATCTTGATTTTACTTCACTCAAAGGCTGCCATCCCTCTTCATAGAAAACACATTACAGTGTCAATGTCACTAATACTGCCTTGTGCACGTTGGCTCCCCTGCAGCTGCAGCAGCCACAGTGGCCTAATGGATAAGACACTGGCCTCCTAAACCAGGCATTGAAACCATCCTCTGATATGTCAGGAGTTTTACAAACACTCTATAGATCTAAAGGTGTGGACAGAAGATTTATTTTTAACTCTATAACCTACTACATATAAAAGAAATTGTTTGTTTGCTGGGCAAGAAAGGGTGAACTCTTTCTCTTCTCCCCTTTCAACTCAAAACAGTTTGTCAGGCAAAGCAGGTTACTTAACATCGCAAAACAAACCAGCTCTAACACGAAGGAGCCTATTTAACAAGTCCAATTTCTCAGGATGCTGTCGACTCTTCAGCTCTTAAAGGCCCTTCATTAAGATTCAAGCAGAAACTCGGGCAAAGTAAATTCCTGTTTTTTTTTCTACTCTCTCACAGTTCCTCTAATAGGCCTGCACAAGTTTTGGACTTTGCAGTGAAATAGCAAAACTTGCAAATTGAATTATGGCATATAATGATGTTAAAAAGAAAAAGAAAATACCAATAGTAGGGAAAATAGGGGAAAATATTTGAGCAAACTTAAACTTCTGCACTGCAAAGCTACTCCACAGGAAAGTGTCATGTAATAGGCTTTTTACAAGGTCTAGAAATAGGGCAATAGCACTCGGGATAGTCTTTGAGGCAGGGGGAATCTTTCACACAGCAGGTCATTCTAAAGTGCTAGCCTATTTAAACAATGGACGATATTCACACTAACTGGACACAGAGAAAACACTCACAGGAGTGCACAAATGCTAAATCATTTGCATTGAATACAGCACAATTCCCAGCTGAAATGAGGGAGAAAATTCCCTCCTTACCACCACCACTTGATACAGTGCCACGGCCACAGAGTTTAAACTTTACTGTAGAGGACAGCTGAGCCAACTAGATTTGGGTTATGACCTAGAGTACATGTTTAAATCAAACTGAGTGACACTAGACGCTTTGCTTTAGTGTCACTTTTACCCTTCTTTTTTTTTTTATTTGCAGCTGAGACACAATAGGACAAAGACAACAGCAGGACACAGATCAGCCACTGATTCAGATTTACACGCACTAAGAGGAACATTAGATTGATTGTGGGCAATCCCTGCCTGTAATGAAACACCATTTGTGCTTGGGATGAGATCTCTGTATGGTAGTGATGGTATGATTAGATCAGGGTGATACAGTCGTCCATAAAGAATGTGCCCCTGTTCCAAAGCGGAGACGTCCAGACAGAGAGGGCTATCAGAGCTCAGGCCCATTTTGTTGGCTAAATATACCCGGGTGTAAGAGCACAGATTAAGCCAGGTGTCAGAACAGCACGTGCTCGCCGAGGTCATATTTCTGTGGATCGGCATTAAAATACAGTATCTGCCTGCAACTTAATCCCTGCTGTGCAACAACATTGTCTGTGCAGCGTCCACTTAGCTCCCTGTGGGCTCTGAGACACGTGGAACAGACATGCACTGCGCTGGCTGAAGCAATGAAAAGAACAACTCCACTGGGAAGCTGTCGTACTGACAAATGGGGAAACCAACTGTCCATAAAAATTATCCTGTTTACATGTCTGCCTTTCTGAATATGGACAAGACAAATGAAGAAATGAAATAACAAATAAATGATAGGTTGAAAACTATGACACACGTTAGATTCTTACCAGCAGCGTTTCCCCGGAAACCCCTCTGTTGTTGAACACCACACATCTGAAATACACAAAACATATACTCATCATTTATTATAGTTCCTAAATGATTCCTTTAATCGCCTCATCTATTGATTGTATCTGAAACAAGTTCAAGAATTGCTGAAATGAGATCTACTTTGTAATTTTTGAAGCAAAACAGGCAAAAATGTAATAGTTTCAGCTTCTGAGATGTATATAATTTCTGGTTTTTGTAGTCATTTGTGATTATAAACTGAATATCCTTGTGTTTTGGACTGTTGGTCAGACAAAACAAGACATTTGAAGACATCATCATGGGCTCTGCGAACATGGCTTTTTGCTGACATTTTATAGACCAAAGAATTTACAGAGAAGAAAATAATCATTATGCAACCCTATTCCACTGATTGTAACTGGACAAAAGTCAAGTAGAGCTGAAACGATTAGTCGATTAATCGACTGGTCGCAACTATTTTGATAATTGATTATTTGTTTAGCTCATTTTTCAAGTAAAAATGCTGGTACGTTTGCTGGTACCAGCATATTAAATGTGAGTATTTTCTGCTTTACTCTGTTGTAAATTATTGTAAACTGAATATCTTTGGGTTTTCGAATGATAGTCGGGCAAAACAAGCTGTTTGAATATGACACCTTGGGGCTCTGGGAAATTGTGAAGGGCATTTTTCACAATTTTCTGTCATTTTAAAGATAAAAACGATTACTCAGTTAATCAAGAAAATAATTGGCAGGTTAATCAATGATGATAATATTTGTTAACTGCAGCCCTAAATACAAGGGTTTGCTTTTTAATCAAAAGCATGTGTACAAGGAAGAACAACATTTATAAGCTCTAGTAGGCTTACGCTTGTTTGTTTTTTTATTGTCAATACAAGTTAGCGTCTTTCATGTTCAAAAGAACACGGTGGCCCATATTCCTTTAAACAAATGCTCCTGACTTAAAAAAAAATTTGACCTGGGAATATGATGAGGTGTGCAGTGAGGCACAGCTGTGTGGAGAGTGTTCTGTTTTTACTGTAGCGCAAAGGCATCAGCATCCCTCGCCAGTCATCTATTATCTGGTGGAGTCAGATCTGCTGTTTCTATCGGCGTAGCTCAGCAGCAGGGTGGGGCTAGATGGGGTGTTGAGCTAGAGGACGGGGAGGTGTGTGTGTGTGAGGGGAGGGGGTGTTTAAACACACACTGCAGCATAGACTCGGAAGCTGGTCTGGGCTAAGCTGCAAAGCTTGTACCGGGATAAGCTGTAATTCATTAAGCTACACAGACAGGGGTGAGGGGTGGAAGATGCTGAGTTTGCCGGCTCTCCTCCCATGCCTTCCCAAATCTGGGTGAAAGAATGAGTGCAGAGAACACAGAGAAAGGGCCTATTGGAGAGGGAGAAAGGGGGGAAAAAATCTGCCTCCCTCTGCAACTCTTCAAGCTTGTGCTACGTTTGGTTATTTACAAAAGCAGCTCTTGACGCAAAGCTTCGCTGCCAACTTTATTGGTGCACTTCACCTGAAATAACCCGAAGCCCCTGTCACTCATGCACCCATTATATAAAAGTTATAAAATCGCTACAAAAGCTGGTCAAGTTTCTACCCTTTAATCAATATTGGTATGACTGCTGAGGTATTCTGACTTGGACAAAATATCTGTATCCTAGAAGAATGCCACATTAGCATAAGTCACAGAGAGTGTTGTGTGATTTAGTGCCCTGAATGTGTGCTCAGCGCTGGACTTCAGCCAGGGTCTCCGGCCAAGACCACCCACCTATAGCCCAGATCCCGGCTCTGTTGGACCATGTGCAGGATGTAGGACTCTCGGCTGGTGCCGGTCAGACCGGGGAGAAGGAGGACCGTGGGCCTGGTGGCAGGGTCGGGATGAGAGAAGCTGTCGTCGTTGTCAAACCAATCCAAAGAGATCTGTCCTCCATCTGCTGCCTTAATAAGCTCACTACAGAGACGTGCGGGACACACAACTCAGCAACGAGGACCTTTCTGAACATTATAGCTTCTATCTATATCTCTATGTATCTGGGTTTTTTTTGTCTAATTCAAACACATGCTAATGCTCAAGCAAGAAAAAGTACAAAAATGAATATTAGATTTGGGTTTAAATGCAATGCATATCTGCTCACTGAATAGTCTACATTGTTAAAATACTCTGGTTCCATTCTCCGCACAATTAATACTTTCTGTTCAGTTCCAGGTAAAGTGCTTACTTCATTGTATCCATCACAAGCACAGCCACAGGGGAATTGGATATGTGAGTAGAAGCTCACTGACAACTGCCTCATTTCCTTTGTGATCATCTTGTAAGCGCGCTTTGCAACACACAGCAAGATAAGATAAGGAGGAGGGCATTGCACCAGTGGGTTCTTATGATCAATCAATTTCTGAGCTATACAACCCTTGCCTGGCAGATGAGGTAATTCAGTCCCACTGCTAGTGCATTTTAAAACCTGCATTGCACGCACGCACGCACGCACGCACGCACACACACACACACACACACACACACACACACAGCAGCAGCAGCAGCAGGCAACTTGGCCGGCCAGTGGTAAAGACATCAGCATGAAATTACAGAACCCCCATGAAATATGCACCTGGAGCTAGACTTTTAAAGTCAGTGAGGGCCAATCCAGAGTGACCAGCGCACAACGTGGGAGGGGACCTGGTGCTAATCCTCCGCTTGGACATGAGTGGAATTTCACCCAGACAAATAGGACAGTTTTCACGGGGTCCGTCCTTGGGTCAACCTTGGGTAACTTCATTATGGGGGGACGTCCTGTTGTCCCCGGAGGAAATGTGATAACAGCTTCGGTGAATGTGACCATCAGTCCTACCACGATTGATAACAGACAGTTGGACTAGGATGAATACAGTCCCTTTGCATTATGGGAATATTTGTCTCCTTGACTAAGGAGACCATCAAAAGCAGAGGCAGTGTGAATGTTCTTGGGACAGACAAATGATGAGACTGATAATTGAACTGAAGAATTAAAAACTGCCACCAAAACAATAACATATCAATAACTATATCAAGAATCAAATGTGTCAACTTTTGATTAGGTGTCTAAACTTAAATGAAATACACCAAAAATTAATTTTAAATGAATCAATTTGAATTTTTATGTTGTGAAGAACAAAGCTAAAGCACATCTAAAGGAACTGATTTTTTCTTTCTCCATGTACCTGGCTGACAAACAACGCACCATCACATCACATAATACATGTCCGATTTATACTGTATACACACACTTACACAGAGCCAAACAGTATGGCCATGGAAATTATGGAATGTCGGAATACATTAAACAAATTACGTGAGAATGTAATATGAACAAATAAGTAATAAATAATAATAATGAAAAATAAGCCTCTCTTAATTAATTTTAATCTCCTTTATGTACACAGGGGGCAAGGAATGCAGTGCCGATTAATCCTCAACTGAATGTACATTATCAAGAAGTAGGCAGGTTCAAGCCAGCTTCATGGCACAAAAGATCTCTTTCTCCTCTGAGCTTTTGAGTCTTGGCTAAGAACAAGACTGGGATTTGTTTCCAGTTGTGAAGCTGGTAAGAAAGAAAACAAGAAATAGGCAATGGAAGTTTCTCAGTGACCAGGCTAGTTTTTGAAGAGTCATAATAAAGCTTTTCACTGTGGGCATGGAAAATTCTGCAGTGGCATTTAATTACTGCTGCCACAATAAATGTTCATTTACTGTGACTATGTCAAAGGTGAACTTTTCAGCTTGCATGCTTCACACTTATCTCTAATCGGATGTGACCTCTTTAACTTGAACTGTGTTATGAATTCAAATGCACATTTTAACCAGGTGAAGTGTATCAACTTGCAAGGAGAAATAAATTCTCAGTTTGGAGAAATAACCAACAACTTGTGTGATGGATAATTAGTATGTCAGTCATGGTGAGGACTTACTTTCTGTAGACGACCCCAGGTTTTGCTGTGACAAAGGGTCTCAGCAGAGTCTGGATGCGGCTCTCCCAGCACCAAAAGGTGGGGTAGTAGGTCTCTGACACTACCGGACATTGCTCCCTCAGAAACTGGTAGAACTTCTTACCCCCTGAGATGAGCTGCGGCTTCTGCAAAATACAAGTGAATAAAGTGAGAGTAAAGAGAGTAAAAAAAGTGAGGGTTTTTCCCCCCTCAGGGATTAATTAATGTGACGTTATCTAATATAACAGCAGACCCACCACTGTAATAAAACATTTTTTAGCTCTGAGCCATGTTTTATTACATCATATGTGTAAAAAATAATTTTCATAAATTGCATAACTTGTTACATTATTGTCTCTAAACTTTGCATCAAATCTTCTGAGGCAGATCTCAGAACATTAAAACGCAGAAAATAACACTTAAAAAATAGTTCAGTTTTAATACATGATTAAAAATTCAGCATCCAACTGTAATAGAAAGCAAGGTCACGTCACAACACATCTGCATGACCCTGCATTTAGGCTCTTTATTACACTTCAACATACTGATAATAAACATGCATTAGCTCTACATAATGAAAATGAACAGCCTTCCACATGTTATGGCATGGTGGCTTGTAAATTTAACAATATAGATTTGATGCATAATATGGTCTATTAGCTGCCTCTTTCAATCCAGTTCATCTCATTATAGTTCAATTCAAACCGATTGCTATTTTAACTTACTATGTTTTTGTTCTATTCGTATTTTAATGTTAAACTCATACATGATGAACTTACTCAATGGGTGATTTATTATTATATAAAATCAACAACGTGAGCATACATTACATAAAACCTTCTACCGGTATTTCTTGCTAACATACAGTAATGTTAGCCTAGCTTAGTCAATGCCGACACCTAACTGTATCTGTCTTGCTACGGATTGTTTTAATGTAATTACATAAGCGCTGCACACGGACGTACATGATGTTCATTTCAGGTAAATATGCTGATTAAAACGTGTCTCTTCTTGCTGCCTGAGATCCATTCCACATGTGCAGTCGTGTAACGTTAGCCCACCGGCGGACAGATGCAACCCAATCGGGACCTCCATCAGCAAATGCACCGGTCGAGCATCATCGCCGGGTTTAATTGAACAAACGGGCTATAATAACGCAAAAAGACTCCCCTCGGAAGCAGCCGGTAAGCCATACGTTGACGGTCCTTACCTTCGCTACTGAAAGCAGGTAGTAGCAGGTGTACGCTGCGCTAAAGCCCAGCACCAGAGACAGTCCTACACCCGAACCGAACAGCCCAACTTTCACTTGATTTTCCAGATAATGTGACAGGTCCCTTGTCAAAATGTTGAAACTGAAGTCCAGCGAGATCATTGCAAGGTCCCTGTTTTCACCCGCACTGTAAGGACAGCGGCCGGCTCGGTTGAAAGTCAGCTGTGTCTGCCTGCGAGCCCACTGTGAAGGAGACAGTCAAGGGGACCTGATGTGGGGAGATATATATATATATATATATATGTACGAACGAGTGGTGGCGCTCTTTGACCAGCCATCAGTGGAGCCGCTCACAGTCAGTCAGTCGCCCCCTGCAGCCAACAGAGGTGATGTGCACCATGCGGAGTTTGAGATTCAGCATGAGCCTGGAAGTGCATTCAGTGGGCCAAAATACAATTATATAGGTATTTGGACAGACAGCATGAGCATCATTGAACACCTTCTGAAAAAAAAATAGCATGGATTTACTGGAGTGGCAGTCCACAGTAAACCTGGATTACCAACCAGGAAAAGCAGATAACTGCCCCATGGGGCTTCAGACCCACAGGGGGCCCAAAGACTCCAGGTTCATCATGTGGCAATTAGTTTGTGGTAATTTAATTAACTGAAAATGTGTTTGTTAACACTGTATGCGCCACTAAAGCACATAGTAAACTGAAATGATAGGATCCTTAAGGCAACACTTACCTAATCTTGTGGCCCCATCTTGTAGAGAATCTATATCTTTAAGGCCTTTTTATTTCAGTTTATATTGTGCTTACATGGTGCATTTTATCAGGTAAATGTCTGCTTATTACTTACACAATGCACAGAGAGTGGGAAAAACAGGGGGTTATGGGGCCCACAGGACATCTTTTTCCCCGGGGCCATGTAGTGCGCTGTTCTAATCCAGGTCCACTCGAGGTTTATAGTCTGATTTCAAAAGTCACCTACCTTAAACTTGTTTTGGTGGTATGAGATTATAGCACGTGCAGTATCTGAAGGGTCTGATATGACTTGAAAAAACATTTAAAAGGAGTTAACATTTGGATTGTGAGGTAAAAATGTATGTAGTTTTGCACATTTTAGGTTGACACTGAACATACAAGTGGCCTTGTCATCTCCTGGACTTCGGAGTCCCTGGCTATTAAGTAAACATGCTTCAAATCATTATAAGTATTTGATAATGGATTTAATAGTCTTCATTAAGTAATGCATTCAGTTATCCATAGTGTTTGTATTAAGATAAGATAAGATAAGATAAGATAAGCCTTTATTGTCCCACAGCGGGGAAATTTTTAGCGTTGCAGCAGCCAGCAAAAGTGTCATATATAGAAATACAATAAAAATAAATAGAAAAATAGAAAAAATAGTCCTATACACAGTATAGACAGAAATAAATAATAGAGTGACTGAGTGCAGTTGTAAGTATGAACAAATAGATAAGATAAAAATATTGCACATATATAATATACATGTATATGAAAAATATTTCACAGCAACATATGAAGTAGATAACATCATGAATACAATATATGTATGAAGATAATGCACAGCAGCAGATGAAGTATAGTAGTGAACAGTCTGCACACTGACAGTCAAGTGTAGATTACCGGGAGTTGTACTGATTATAGAGTCTGACAGCAGCAGGCAGAAAGGACCTACGGTACCTCTCCTTCAGACACCGTGGGTGGAGCAGCCGGTCGCTGAAGGAGCTGCCCAGTGCTGAAAGAGTGACATGTAGGGGGTGGGAAGAATAACTATGCTATACAACTATATGATGTTTAATTAATTGATATGTGCACTTGTCTGTGCAAATTATGACATTCATAAGAGCTGGATTAGTTTAAATGACTGTTTTGGTTGGAAAATCCCTTGGTAAAAGCATATCATAGAAAATTCACAAATATCTTTCTGTATCTATATCATTAAAGTATGGAAGCCAATTTCCGCCAGTAAAAAAAAAAAAAAAAAAAAAAATTATGAGATAAAATGTCATAATTATGAGATTAAAAAATCGAAATTATGAGATAAAAAAGTATGACTTTTAATTTCGATTTTTTAAATCTCATAATTATGACTTTTTAATCTCAAAATCAATTTTTTTTTTTTTTTTTTACTGGAGGAAATTGGCTTCCATACTTTAATATGGAAGCTGAAATGGGCTTCCATATTAAAGGCTTAAAATACTGAGATTATGTTTTTCATCCATAGACTGAGCTGGGGTGGTCTTGAACCGAGCAACTGCGCACGCGCACCGTAGGCCGGACCAGGCCTCGAGTCTTCGGGCTTTGTCGTTTATCTCCGTAGCTAGTTGTTGCTCGTCTGAGGGTCTGAGGTCTGAGCGATGATTGACAATAATGGCGACGCGTTTATTCTGAGTTGACTCCGGGGAACCATCTCTGGCTGACAAAGGGAGTGTCTTTGGATGGATTTTCTGCACCACAGACAACAACAATAAGGATAAGCAACCACCAACAGGACTACATTTACCTCAACGACGAGGACTTGCTCGCCAGGAGAGGTTTCATCTTGTTAGCATTGCGATAGCTAGCAACTCGGCTCGCTAGCTTGCTAAGTTGAAGAGGTGGCATTCGTGTGTGTGGAGTGGAGGAGAGAGAGAGACAGGCAGCTAGATATGTGGCTACTTAATATGCTTTTAGGGTAATTAGTGTCTTATCCTCAGAGGAAACACTGTGGAGGCACTGGCTTGCAGTTAACGTTAGCTTGTAGGAATAGTTTTTTGTTTGAGGGTCCAACAGCCTCCTGAGGTAGCTACTTAGCTAGCAGGCTACCTTTTGTGGACTGTTCCAGTCTCTTTCCTGTTAGGACTTGCGTTTGGAAACTGTCTCCCCCAGCGCGCCGACAGCTGTCTAGCAAAGACTGTTAGCTTGCTAACTTGTAAGGATTTCTGTGGCATTGCGAGACCGCTTCGTAAATGACCACCGGCAGGAACAACCGAGCGATGATGGAGGGAGTTGGAGCCAGAGTGGTCCGCGGACCCGACTGGAAGTGGGGGAAGCAGGATGGTGGAGAGGGACATGTTGGCACCGTCAGGAGTTTTGAAAGTCCAGAGGAGGTGGTGGTTGTCTGGGATAATGGGACGGCTGCTAACTACCGTTGCTCTGGAGCTTACGACGTGAGGATATTAGACAGTGCTCCAACAGGTAACTTCACATCAGTTGATTTTGTTTGCCAGCACTTTCAGACGCATTCAAGACAAGTGCCTTCTCATGCAACAGGGTTATGCACTGCATACAAGATATTGGTCCCTTTTTTGGCCTTCATTTTGGGGCTTTGGTGGCCAGACAACGTTAGTAACGCAAAGTCTCTTAAAATAGTTATAAAAATTAGTTGAAGCTAGTTTATTCTGTGTGTTGAACGCAGACAACGTCTGCTTGACTACTCTGATTTGTATAAATTAAGTATTTAAATAGGCCTGCATCCTATCTGAACAAATGTATGTCACAGACAGTTCTGTGTAAAAGATTAAACGAGCCTTGGGAGATTTACGAGATATGCACCTTCAGGGTAAAGAATATGTCAACATACAGTTTGAGACTCTAAATTGCACATTGGGATGAAAAACATTTTTTCTTTCTCATTATATAAAAGTATGTAAGTAGGATATACACTGTGTAAGCAATAGACTTAAATGTTTATGGACCACATCATCATTGTTTAGCAATCTGTCTGTACTTGTAATAGCATTACCTGCCAATACCATTACATTTTTCAGCAGGTTTCCCATTGACAGGCTCCATTCAGTTCTTTATATCTCCACCTGATGATGCAGTGGGATGAGGAGCAGTTGAGTTTTCTGTCTGTAGTTATTTTCTTGATTCTGAAGTATCAGTATATCTGCATCTTGAAAAGAGAGTTATTAGTCTAGCTGTTTTTACCTTAACAGGATTAAGATTTTGTAAGAATGAATTTAGTCCTCCTAAAAGGTTTGGAGAATATCAATATTTTTTTTGCACAGATCGTATACATATTGTTGACGGTAAAATGTTGAAAAGTTATTTCAGTAGTATTACTGATGTGCAATGTACACATTCTATCACACAAAACAACCCCAGTTTATTGACGTTGACTAATCCTGCCCCCTCTCAGGCATCAAGCATGATGGAACCATGTGTGACACCTGCCGTCAACAGCCCATCATTGGTATTCGCTGGAAATGTGCCGAGTGCACCAATTACGACCTCTGCACAACCTGTTACCATGGAGACAAGCATCACCTGAGACACCGGTTCTACAGGATCACCACCCCAGGCAGTGAGAGGTTGGTCAACCCAGCAACATTTACCATTATTGTGCCCCACCTTAGACCCACCAATGATAAAATAGACACAAGATAGCCATGTAATTCCTGCACTTCATTATGATTGGTTGGTCTACCCTTTTACTACCTTAGTTTGGCTTTATGTGTGTGTGACATTTGAGAAGTCTTTTGTGCACCCTGCCTCACAGGCAGACAGAATCTATCTCTATGCTCCCAGCCCTCAGTTGCCAGGCAACAACTCAGCCTTGTTTTAAGATCCAGTCAGACCTAAAATAATATTAATGCCGTGTTTACCATTTATAGAATTTATTTGAGAAGATTTCCCAGATTTTTTGAAGTTTTTTGTATTTATGTCTTCAGAAGGCTGCATGCTCATGAAACATAATATGCAGATTTATTGAAAAGTCTGTTTTGCAGCTGACTTTCAAATTTCCAAATTTAGTGCTTTGACTGTGCAGAAATTGAACATGATGAACGGAGATAATGAAAACTGTTCACTACATTACTATGCAAGACAGCTTCCTGTTGAATACAAAGAACTTACTGTATAAGTGTGTAATAAGTGTCCCAAAAGTTACCAATCATATAATAATAATAATAATAATAATAATAATAACAAAGAATAACACTAGACATCAGCTCTGTGTTTTTACTTAATTCATTCGCAGCAGGGTGCTATAGCAATCCCTTGTGCTTAACATTTCTTTACTTATCACTATATGCCTGCAATCATTCTGTCGCTCAAATGGCATTGTCACAGCGGGAGCCCCATTGTTTTCTCTTTTGCTCTTTATTTGCTGCTGGAAGCTCAAGTTGATGTGTAAAACTACCATTTATATGAACTCAGCACTTGCAAATGCATTTTAGTGTGAAGGCGTGTTGCTGGGAAGACAGCGGTAGGTTTTAATGTAAAGCCTCCTCAAGAAGCCTTGACATTGTCAGCAAGATTAGCTAGCATGATATAAAGTTGACTAACTAAAAGTTTAATCTGAAAATAGAAGTTGTTTAAGTTGGGCAAACTTCAAACTATGGCATAAAATAATCTAATGAAGGGGATCTTTGCACAGTACTGTGTGTTAGACATATGAGAGTAAGTGTATGTGTTGATTATCTACCCTCAGGTCTTAAGGTAAAAAATTACTTAAAGTTTGTAGTGGAAACAATGTTTTAGGCGTGGTGTGTGGAAAGTGGAAACATTGTTACCAATTAATTCATGTACAGACAAGATCAAGTCGAACTGTTGAACGCAGCTTTACTCTGTGAATTCAAAGATGCTTTACATAGAGATTAATGTAGCTCATGTGTTTGTAGGAAAAACAAAGCAATCAAATCAATCACTGATTTGATTTAAATACTTTAAATGTATTATTTGGATCTGTTAGCCAGTATGCACACTCATTACCACATAGACTAGTCAGTACTGTGATGATGCTTCATCCATTTCAGGCCCATTTCAGCCAAACACCATAGTTTAGTAAATGAACACATGGCCCAACAGCTGGCAGCCTTTTCAACTGAGCGCGACTTCATTTCCCCAGAGACAGACATTGCATAATGCACAATGGGTGCTGGGGGTCTCCCCGGCTCAGACAGCGTGGTGGGGAGTTTTGTTACACCACATTAGATTCTGTGACTAACTGCCGAAGAGGGGAGTGGTTAGAGGCCCCCGAGCTGTTTGCATTGGTTAGACCTACACTGTCCAGCTGCTGTATCTACCATCAAGGCTCACGTTGTTGTTTGATGGTTTGACCTCAGCTGGATGTTTTATTTTACTTTTACCTTTTCATTGGTTAGGCTTGTAGCTAAACTGGAGTTTAGACTGCAGCTCACAGTATTTTAGTGATATGAAAATGTAAAAATTTGCATTTGACTACTTAACCACTGGCTTTTCATTTGCATTTGCAGTGCCATGGTTGTTGGGTATGGTGTGAATGCTGTGCTACTTCAAAAATGATTGTTATTCGTAATCTTAAGACACGACACCTGACACTCAATGACACACAATGAGTCCCTTGAGTTTAACTTAATAAAAATGTCAGTCCTAAAGGAAGTAGAAAGTCAAAATTAATTTTGACCTTCAGAAAGCTCACCTCTATGCTCACTGTGAAATTGTGTGTTTGTGATTTCAAAGAACTTCAATGATGGGTCAGTAATGATGTGTTTCTCACAACTCTGACAAATGTTTCTGGTTTGATTTGTTTTGCTGTCATCAAACATCAGTTGCCCAATGATTGTCAGGGACTGCATCGTTGATATAGCAGGTTAGATGCTGTTGAGGCCCAACGCTCACAGTGAGATTTTTCATCTGTACCCAGGTCCCATTTGCTGAAAGTAATTTACACCATGACTTCAGAACAGTAGGCACACAGAGAAGGGCAGTTAAGGACACAGTGTAGCAGGAGGGAGGCACTGGCATCCCCTCTCCAATGCATATTTGCTAGTAATTGAAAAAACAGTGATTTGACCCATGTAAACAAAGCCCCTGTAAACACCTGCTGTTGAATTCTCTGACAGTGTCACACGAGTGATTAAAGCTTAGCCCAAATGAAAATAATTGTCTCTGTTTGGAAACTTCTCTATCTGCAGAGTACTTTTGGAGTCGCGTCGCAAGTCAAAGAAAATCACAGCCAGAGGGATCTTCACTGGTGGCCGGGTGGTGAGAGGAGTAGACTGGCAGTGGGAAGACCAAGATGGAGGCAACGGAAGGAGAGGAAAGGTAGGCTACCAGCCAGGAAAGTACAGCCTGTTAAGTCTACTCCAGACATTTTTTTTGCTCCCCAAGCCAACAGTTTTGACTTGTAAATTCGTAGGAAGGTGAGGAAGTGCTCAACAGTAAGCTGTGGCCAATAAGGTGCAGACTCAAGTAGGTCTAGTCAGTCACCCAGTTGAGCCAGTGCTCAAAAGATGTTTCTGGCTTTACTATTTCTCATATAGTGCAAAGCATATAATCTTTACCACTCTGCTTTGCCACTTTTTAAAAAAAAGAAGAAAAAAAAAGATTCTACATCACCTGAGGGCTTTTCTGGGTTCCAGCCACCCAGAGTTGTCTGTCGAGGCATCAAGGTATATTAAGTAAAAGTAAAAGGTGCTTGATGGAGGGAAAAAAAAGAAGAGGCAAAATTGTCTCCAATAAATCCTTTTTCACAAGTGAGGTTTAAGTGTGCAGATACTTCCCCATTATTTGCTGAATGGACATAGCTGGACATTGCTACAGTTCCAAAAATGCAGGCAAACTTGTCTCAACTTTTTGTTTGTATTTCAAAGCTGCACAATTAAGTGGATAATAAATCCCTGGAGGTAAGGGCCACCACAACCACACGTGTGCCACGGAAGGGTGCATGACCACCCTCAAGGGTTGCATATATGGGAAAATCAAGAATCCCTTGCTCTAAACAATCTTGGGGGAGGAAAAAACAAACTTGCATCCCAGGATATGATTTCATTTGAAATGTGCAGGAGCCTCAACCAAAACAGGAAGGGCACTGTTTGACTCAACATGTTTGTAGCATGGATGCATTATAGGCAAACGAGAACACAAACAGTCCAGTCCCATGGTGCCTAGCTAGGTGTGCAGCACATTGCTGTAGTTGAAGTTACTGCAGTTCTGAGATAATCAGGAGACTATATCATTGTTCTGCAGCCTTTTTTTAAGTTCAGAAAAATTATATCCATTTTCTGCATTCCATTAGTGCACACTATAATAACCAAAATCAATATCTTATATCACTGTGTCAATAATATATTGATATCAGCCACCTGTAGCTGGAGCAGAATAGTGACAATTCAGTGAAAATATATTCTTTTCTTGTGGCTTACTCTGCTAAAAACTAAAAAGAAAAAAATAATTCGGCCCAATTTTCCATAAGTGAAGAATAATAAATTAGCACTGTTGTTAAACTTCAGCAGCTATAGTCAATAATCCAGATTTAGTGGAAATAGGCTGATGTGTTGAATCCTTTCTAAACTCATGTTAACAAGAGGTTGACTTTCAAAAAATTATCAAAATATAATTAGTACATTTGTATAGAAATGACAATTGGAACTAGTAGAATGTGCCACTGAAAAACCTTTATTCCTTAGTTTCATTCAGTCGATTCCTGTATATCTTTACTGAGGCTATAAACAGGCTTCCTTGCTGCAGGTTATTCCAGGCTTAAATACATCATTAGAAAGTAATACAATGTCTGATGAGGTTGCATTTGTTTAGCACAGTCTATTTAGATTTATACTGTAAATGTGCTGTAAAGTGCTTGTATTTTGACTCTGGTCCAGACCCCAGACTATTCAATTTAAGAGTCCCTGCAGGCAATTTAAGACTTCATTTTGCTGTGTTATTTAATGGCATATCTCATTACTGTTTTATGATGCTGTAAGCAATATGCTCTCCAGAAAACTGCTATTGCATGTCCTGCAGCTTAGATGTTCCATTAGTTTAGCATGAATATTACCTCCTAAGGCCCATTAATCAATTACCTCTGTGAGGGGCCTGAAAATAATTTAACGATTTGATTTCTGTATTTACTTAAGGCACAGCTTTTAATTAAAGAATTCATTTACTCCAATACGGCTCTTCTCTTGACACTTTCTCAATGTGATGAAAGCGTTGCACTGCTTGTGTTGCAGAGAGAATTGTCTTGTGAAAATCCCAACCTTATCTTTAAAATTTGAATTGATTTTTACAGAACTCCATTCATAGCTCATTGCATATTTATGCCTATAACACATCACTCTCCTTGGCTTACAGTGCCCTTCAAAATGTTTTAGCCAAAAGCTGCGAGCTGGTTCTCAGTACAGAAGCATTAGCATTAGTTATAATGTAATACAACACATACTAACTCAAGAAAAGACTGTGTCAGAATGTTGTGGCAGATGTGTTTGTTGGGGTGCTTTTGGTGGCTTTAATCACCTGTGTATGCTGAATAAGACAGACTTTCTGGCTCACTCTTATTGTTATGGGGTTCAATGGAGCAAAGTTGACAACCATGGATTTATTAGCACAATAATGGTCCAACCCACTATGAAAATACTGAGGAGAGTACGGAGAGCAACCCTTTTCTTTAGCTTTCCCTCTGTGAATGAGTAGTGCATGGCTTGCTATTTATTTAAATGTAAAGGTTTTGTTTTTTGTATCTTTGTATTTAATAATTTTTGGGTTTCTGTGATGATAGGACTGTTTTCTATAGTATCTTCTAAAAGTGGCAGAGCATTTCCCACAGCAGTGTTTCCATGTTCTGTAAGAACAGTGGGAGCCTGGAACATTAACGGAATAACAACGGCATCTAATCCTCTTTTTAATAGGGATGAAGAGTCTTCTGAAACCTGCAGCACAATTTTTGGATAGAAACTCACGTGTCAAAAGTTCCTTGTTTCCCAGAGGCTCTGTCTGTGGTCTGGCCGAACTAGGCTTGCCTTTGTCTTGTGTCTTGTTTTTCTTTGCAAACAAACACAGTAATGGTTGCAAAAGTTTAATTAAAACATTCTTGGAGATTTCCCAACTATTCCCAACTGGTGAAATAAAGTAAAACAACAAAAGGTTTAGTATTGACTGTAAAAGTGCAGTGCAGGGAGAATTAAAACAAAATCTAATTGTGGCCCCAAGAATCAAAGCCTAATCAAATTAGTTCTTGATGAGTCCCACTCCTAATATTTCTCAGTAGTTAGGCAATTAAATTTTCCTTGAGGTCGAAACACAGTGATAGTGAAACATAAAGATCGTCTGACACTTAGATTTACTACATCAGCTTGCCAACGACTTTTGCTTTCCTCTGTCACCATGTTGGCAAATATAGTGGTACATAAAACTAAAACTCTAAGCCTGAGAGTGCAAATTGGTACCCTGTACATGGCCAGAAGATGTTGGACCCTTCAACTAGAGGAGCTCAACTTCAACTTGTTGTGTTAGCAGACATCTCCTTGTCTTTGAACTGGGCACTAAATACTTACTTGGCCCCAGGGTTGCTGTTCTGTAGTTCAACCTTCACTCTGACCTTCAATTTGAAAAGATAATTTCCCTACAGGGATCAATAAAGTGTCGTATTTGCTCTCATTATGATGTTTTAAGATGAAAAACACCTGTCTGGAACCTCTCACTAAGAAAATGGTCCCCTTCTGGACAATATTATATTTTCAGTATGCCAAAACCTTCTATTTTCATGTATAGCCAGTCAAAACCTTCTTCACACTAAAACTTGTCATGAAATTCTGATTTAAAACTCAAAACAATCTGCTTTCAATGTGTCCTTTTCTGTCTTTCTCATCTCATCCCTCCTCCTCCTCCTCCTCCTCTTCCTCTTCCTCCACAGGTGACAGAGATCCAGGACTGGAGTGCAGCCAGCCCGCACAGCGCTGCCTACGTACTGTGGGACAATGGGGCCAAGAACCTGTACAGAGTTGGCTTTGAGGGAATGGTGAGTAAACTTCCAGCATGACCCTCTCGCTCAGTCACTCACACACACACAGACACACACAGAGTCTCACAAAAGATCAGCTGTCAGGTGGCTTTTGTGTTTGACCGCAGGGCTGAGGCTCTTTCTTTTGCTACCAGGCCTTTGTGAGAGCCACGCAGCCAGCATGAGTAAGGCACCATTGTACAGGCAGCTGGAAGGGGAAGGTATCTGCATGATAAAGCCAAGCTGTTCTTCCTGCTTTTTAGGGGGAGAGAGTGAACATGGAGGTCAACTTTAGAGGAGGGGGACGTTCTCTTGGGGTTGTCGCAGGCGCAGCGACACACGCGTCTCTAATGAAAAGCATGTCCCTCATTGGTTGAGACTGCCCGTGCCTTTTTATGAAAGAGGCCAATCAGGTTTCTTGGTTGCATAACAGATCTGTCCTTTGTTATTCTAATAGCCTAATAGGAAGGTAGACAACATCTGCCTCTGGATTAAGTAAATCATGGATCAGACCCCCCATTCCAACAGTTTTATTTTGGCTTTGTTTCTTATTAAGACAGGGATCAAATCCTGCTTACAAATACAAAAGGACTGCAGATTAGTGTATGTTCCAAATGCAGCATGCGAGGCCAACACCTTTTCCTGTTTTGTAATGTCTGCTTTGTGCTCAAAGCATCATAAGATCAAAAGTGTCCTGCTGGCTGGATACAGGAGGATAGACTGGAGTTATTAATTTGTTGGGACTTGTACTCGGGAGTTAAGTGTTCCATCAGTTCAGAGGAATGTTTGCTCTGCCTCACGATCATCTCTGCCCTCTAACTCTGCCACAGTGGCTGCGCATCTGAGTCATCACAAATGATATGATGCTTTCTCTCTGTAGCAATGTAGTGTTTCATTGTCCTGCCTTACCCTTAGGGCACTGATGTTGTTGGTATTCTAGGCAACTACACTGACACTACAGCTTGAAGTGTGTACATTCTCAATTTCATTATTCATGATCTCCGTGCCCCTCCACTACTAGAATTACCCTGGCTAATTATCTAACCCCTTCCCTCTTTTCTCTCTCAGTCGGATCTGAAATGTGTCCAGGATGCCAAAGGAGGCTCTTTTTACAGAGACCACTGTCCCGTTTTAGGTAAGTAAGCCAGTGATCTGTGTCCGCCGTCATTATTGCACCAATTCTCTCACCTATCGTTCTGGTGCAGTGAATTCAAGGGCATTAGGGGAGTTTCACTTGTAGTTAAGTCTGTTTGGCCACTAGATGGCAGCACTACATTGCCTCCTGGCTGCCAAAACCAGGCACAGAGTCAGGTCATGCAGTTACAGTATTCCAAGACTTCCAGGAATGAATTGTCTCTCTGCATTCAACACTGCAGCAGAAGTCCCTCAGTGGGTTTGATAGTGCCATTTTTCATAGATAGCAGCACTTTTAATGAGTAGTGCATGTAGTAATGCTTTATCTGTGTTTGTTGTTATCAATTTGCTACCACATATGTACTTAAAAAAGTTTTGTAGTGCTATTTTTTTTTCCCCCGATTTATCAGAATTTATTTCTCTTAAATATCTTTTCCTATTGGTCTCGCTATATGTCTGTTCAAAATTACTTGCAGATTTGAAGTGTTGATGTGCAAAACTAACACTGACTTTTGATACACTTTTAGTAATGCAATATTTTATTATTAATAGAGCTAACTTTACCATTATCTCCCAGGCGAGCAGAATGGCAACAGAAATCCTGGCGGTCTCCAGATTGGAGACCTGGTCAACATCGACTTAGACCTAGAGATCGTTCAGTCCCTCCAACATGGCCACGGTGGGTGGACTGACGGCATGTTTGAGACGCTCACCACCACCGGCACAGTATGTGGCATCGATGAAGATCACGATATTGTCGTTCAGTACCCCAGTGGGAACAGGTGAGTCCGCAGATGGACTGGCTCAGATTTACCAGTAAAAACCTGCCAAATACTTCTCAGCACATATTCATTATAAGATTAAATGATGGTTTGTAACACTTCAGATCCACTAAAGCACCTTAACTGCTAATTATAAATAATCAGTCTGCTTCTAGGGTTTTTAAAAATGTTATCTCACCACTCTGTCTAACATTGATCATAGGTGCACTTTTTAAACAATGTTTTTTTATTAGTTTTATAATACTTAATTGTAGCTTGCAAATCCTCCATGTGACTACTCAGAATCTAGACTTGCTCAGGTATCGTATGTTATGAATTGTGAGTGAATTAGTCTTGAGTTGTTTGAATGCATTCATTTACTTTAATTCATTTCTGTATCCTCAGATGGACATTCAACCCAGCAGTGCTGACAAAGGCCAATGTAGTGCGCAGTGGTGAAGTAGCAGCCGGGGCAGAGGGAGGCAGTTCCCAGTTCCTAGTGGGAGACCTGGTCCAGATTTGCTATGACATCGACCGCATCAAGCTGCTACAAAGAGGCCATGGAGAGTGGGCTGAGGCGATGCTGCCTGTAAGAGTCTAAAAGATGTTCATGCTCATTTGTGCAACTTTTATGCTAACATATACATGCATAAAATGTTCAGTAGCCCTGTTTCACTAACATGATGGTCTTGTGATTGATTTTTAAAAAATGTATGTAGAACAATTTTAGAAATGTGTCTGTATATTTTATTTCATTAATCTTGGTAGGATAAGGTCAAATGAAACGCTCCACTGGACTGTATCTATAAAGTTGTCTGAGCGATGAAACATCTTGAAATCTAAACTACACTATATTGGATAGTTTAATTTAAACCTGACAAGAAAAATCAGTGTTATATTTGATACTTGAAAATCTGAGAAAATCAGTGCTGTTGATTTTGGCACCAGACATTTTTGTGATTTAAAAAAAAAAAAGCTGAATTTTGACTTCATCACATGCACACCATTTGTAGGCAAAAACCTTCTATAAGTTAGGCTCAATTCATCTAACTGTGTAATTTTCTCACACTGTTCCCCTCACACTTAGCAACCTTCATTTTCTTTAAAGAAATATTGCAGCATTACTAACATGCTGAGACACGATTCCTCCCCTTAAATCAGTCTAAGGCTGTGTTGCTGCGGATTTTTTAAATTTTATTTATCTTTTTTCTGTCTCAACATGACTTTATTCCTCCCTTATTATGAAGTTTATTCATTGCCGCCCAGCATGCCTTAGGTTATGTAACGCCACTCTACTCCAATATGCCACTTGTCCCTGCCAAACTGGCCCCCCTCAGCAGCTAATGAGCCTTAAAACCCTGAGATGGGTTGTAGCTTTGATCACTAACCACGGCTGTTTGCCGCCCGCTGCTGCTTCTACTGCAGCAGTCCCCATTATTGATGGCATCCTCCAGGACAGCCCCAGACCCGGCTCGACAGACTCAAAGTGGCTCTTTCTCATATAGCCAGGATCGAGATGATATGATTCAAAATTGGAAAGCATTTTGCTCTGTCCTCTCTGTATTGCCTGCGTAGATGAAGAATTGTGTAGCCAGTAGAAGGGTCTCTCCCTGTTATATCCATCTTCCTTGTCGTGCAAGTAAATATCCTCTGTATAATGAGAACACAGCCTAAATCTGTAATATTTTGTTTTTTCTGTCAGTTTTTATTTTTGCCACAAGCTTTGTTTCTGCTCTGTGTAGGACAATTACTTTGTTGAGCTGGTATTTTCTCCTCTCCATCCTTTCCCTCTCATTTTTTTGCTCTTTCTAACAATCTCTCCCCATTTTTCCTCTGCCACTTACAGGCTCTGTTACACAGAACACAGCCCAAAGACAACAGCCCTCCATATACTAATGAGTTTGTCGCAACATTTATCAACAGACCCTAGGAAAGGTGGGCCGTGTGCAGCAGATCTACTCTGACAGTGACCTGAAAGTCGAGGTTTGTGGAACTTCTTGGACGTACAATCCTGCAGCTGTCACCAAGATTGCCCCCTCTGGCTCTGCTGTCAGCAACGCCTCTGGAGGTATGTATGAACATGCACTATTGACATAGAGTGTCATCTTAGTTCTTTGTCCTCATTGCTCCCTGTTCTCTGACATCTACACGCAATCACTTTCTGATGTTTTCCCTCGGTTTGGCCAGAGCGCCTGTCCCAGTTGCTGAAGAAACTATTTGAGACACAAGAGTCCGGAGACATCAATGAGGAGCTGGTCAAGGCAGCAGCCAATGGAGACCTGGCCAAGGTGGAGGACATCCTTAAGAGACCTGATGTGGACGTAAGTGCTCAACATACAGTATTTTGGGATGAGCGGCTGCTGGATTTGTAGTTGGGTTTTTGATTAAATAATTATTCATTGAATATATACAAAAGATCTGAGCACATTGATAATTGGAGCTGGAATACCCCTGGCTGTGCTCTGCTCTGCTCTCAGTATATTGAGGAGGCTGAGAGTCTCTTAGGGAAGAGCTCTGAGATCCTCCCACTCCTGCACCTCTCTCAATCTTAAAGGCATTAAGGCTGGGCCCAGAGGAGGCACCAAGGAGCATTGGTGTGCACTGCAGCACAGACCCGATTCACTCTTTGAATGAAGCTGAGATGTACAAACCCCATATGGTTGCAGATTGTGCTCTGACACAGGTTACAGGCCAGGGAAAACACCCGTTTGCCACAGGACAGAAGCCTGTGCCCTGTATATGTTTATGAGAACAGGGTACGTCAAGTCTGCAATACTGTCTTCACTCAGAGAGCAAGAGAGAGTGTGTGTGTGTGTGTGTGTGTGTGTGTGTGTGTGTGTGTGTGTGTGTGTGTGTGTGTGTGTGTGTGTGTGTGTGTGTGTGTGTGTGTGTGTGTGTGTGTGTGTCAGTGGTGAAGGCTGGCCAGATGCCCTACTGCCTTTCAGTGGAATTATTTGCTTAAAGCTGAGCACACCGAGCTCGGCCAAGTGATCCGCCTGCCAGGACAAGAGACGTCTCGAGACTCCCAAAGGAGACCACATTAATATGTATGCTCTGACTTTTTGCAGTGCTGCAGTTGGTGATGAAACATGCACACACAGCCGTGCATGCACACTCACACGCGCACATACAAACGCTTAAACACACCATCACCAATCTCTTAACCCCTCAGGTGAACAGCTAATTCAGTAGATCCACATCTTAACATGAAACGTGACACTGACATGCACCAATATTCTCACTTTGACTGTTCATGTGTTTACAGGTGAACGGACAGTGTGCTGGACACACTGCTATGCAGGCAGCCAGTCAGAATGGTCATGTAGATGTCTTAAAGCTGCTGCTTAAACACAATGTGGACCTGGAAGCCGAGGTTTGTATAATTAAAACAAGTATCTCCTCTCTCATCCATATTCTTACTTAACACAAATGCATCTTAGCACATGTAAGTGCGTTTCACAAAAAGCGTGCAAGTCCACACATAGACACAATACTGAGTCATTATGCGGGTGTGTCACTGTACTCAGGACAAAGATGGAGACCGGGCAGTGCACCACGCATCCTTCGGTGATGAGGGCTCTGTCATTGAGGTGCTGCAGAGGGGCGGTGCTGACTTGAACGCCAGGAACAAGAGAAGGCAGACTCCATTACACATAGCTGTCAACAAGGGCCACCTGCAAGTGGTCAAGACCCTGCTGGACTTTGGCTGCCACCCCAGCCTCCAGGTATTTATCACTATGACTTATTTACCTTTGAGAAAAGCTTTGTGATACAGGCGTTGACATTTCAGAAAGGTAATACAGAAACAAGTATATACAACAGCACTGTCAAAGATCAGTCTGGTTTGCATTGATTGTTTTGCACTACGTGGTTGGTGGTATAATACTGTAGTAGAGAGGTCATTTTAGGCAGGGTTTGACTCACAGATTAGTAAGAGAGTAGTAAGTAACACAAGGTTTCCCTTTTAGGATTCAGAGGGGGACACACCCCTGCATGATGCCATAAGCAAGAAGAGAGATGACATGCTGTCAGTACTGCTGGAGGCTGGTGCTGATGTTACCATCACCAACAATAACGGCTTCAATGCTTTGCATCACGCTGCCCTGCGAGGAAACCCCAGGTATGAGACACTGTCCTGCTCCGTTTCCAGCTGTCACACCAGGGACCAGGGCATGTTTAAGTGGAATCTGTGGAAATGGTATCCTCAGGATCTCAGTAAATGTCTGCTTAATGCTTTCAGTACACAGACGTGCTGAATCCCGAAACTCGAACCTTAAAATCCATGTCCACAGTGCCGTTTCGCAGTAACAAAAAGTAAAATTGAGCTCCATTGAGAGTCTTGGCACCCTGAATGGAAATCAAATCGGTAGAGATTTTTAGCCCTATTAATGAATGGGCACCAGTTGTGTTAGATTGTGTGTGTGACAATCATACCACAAATACTTTCAGTGTTTTTTGGCTCATTTAGACTTGAGTATTGAACAATAACTCAAATGATAGATACTTTGGTACTGAAACGGTTTTAACACAAGAAGAAATTCAGAGCATTATTATGATCAAGCCATATCAAACCGTTGAAAATAAACTACAACCACCTCTAGACTTTGTTTTGCTTCTTAGCAGCCAGAGGACCGAGGCTATGGCAGAATTACTAATCTGTTACTACTAATCCGTTGCTTAATCATCCTCCTTCGGAATGAAAGATGTGGGCTCACCACCTACAGGTCTAAACTAGGAGACAGACTCAGTCCAATCAGTGACATAAACAA
Source organism: Macquaria australasica (assembly GCA_005408345.1). Taxonomy (NCBI): domain Eukaryota; kingdom Metazoa; phylum Chordata; class Actinopteri; order Centrarchiformes; family Percichthyidae; genus Macquaria; species Macquaria australasica. The sequence goes on from SEMN01000076.1 coordinate 1,381,411, forward strand.
ATGACACAGTTTTGATTAACTGGCCGAGGACTCTGCTGAGGCATCAGAAGTCTATAAAAGCATGGCACTTCAAAATGTGCGCTAATTGCACAAATTGTTGTATTTGTTGTAAAGAGCAATTTTCAGTCATGGATTATTATTGCATAGTTGAATGTGTTCTAAGGAAAATATGCAAAACCCATTGATCAAAGTCACAGGTTAATAATCTTTTTTTAGTATTTCCCAAATGTGTTATGTATTACATTACTGCAGTCTTGTGTGATGCTTCCCCTTAAAATTCTCCTTGTGAGCAAACGTTTAAAAGTGTTTACTTTATGTGAATATTTGAAATTCTTCCACAGATTCCAATTAAATTCAAAAGCAGTTTAACGCCAGAAGTTTAATTCCACTACCTCACTGATCACATTTTATCCCTCTATAAAATTTACTTTGGGATCTCAATTTAGTTTGACATTGATTGAAGTCTGAAGCAGGTCTATAGGCTTCATCCATCTCCCTTAACAGATGGCATGGTCTCAAATTGACATTAGACTACCTTTGAGGCCTTGAAAGCATCTGTCTTGCGTTGACTTTTTTTTATTAGTGTAGCTGATAGCCACTGAAATTCATTTTTCTTTTTACTGTTACGCCGGTCTGTCACCCTGTGTTGTGAGTAGAGGCTGGCCTGAAGCGTCTGGCCCGTGCAGCAGCAGCAGTTCGCCTCGTCCTTGGCTTAGCTATTTCCGGCTCTAGCAGGTTGCTGCTCCACTCGTTGGCTGTTTTATTCTTGTCTCTCAACCATGAGCATATTAAATGTGGCTCAGTGAGACGGCTGTCTGTATCAGGTTGATCATCCAGTGTCTCTTAAGGTGATGGACATTGATGTTACAGGGTCAGTGTTACAGACTGGAGCGATTTCTGGAAAAGTTAACAGCGGCTTCCTGTGCGGAGCGCTTTGGGTGTGTATGTCTATGTTTGCACACGAGCGTGGTTATCCCAGGCTAAATGTCATTCCCCTTCACTGGCATTCATTCCTTTGGCATGAGGACAAATGGAATTGAGGTCAGGGGGCTGTGGAACACCTGCCACCTGCCACAAGCATGGCTGGACTCAGCCCTCCACCTCTGGCACACTGCAAAATAGATTGTCTAAAGCCAGCGCCTGTTTCCTGTGTAGTACACTGATCAATTGACTAGCAGATTGACTTAGACATAAATAATAACTGTATAAAAACACAAAACATTGCTTATCAAGGCTAAAATCAGTTGTCAAAGGGTTAATCTCCATTGAAATTTATGGACAAATACATTTTAGTAACATATAGATTGTGGGTCAAGGATTTATTTTAATTATTTATTTATTTATTTATTTTTAATTCAATGCTTTACAAAAAGACAAAATCAGAAAAGGTATCAACCAGACGGAAATAAAATATAAAATTAACAAATAAAGACAGAGTATGAACACCAACAAAAGTGCAGAAAGACGCAGACTATAAAATAGTTAAAGTAAAAGCAAGTCTACAATAATGTGGTGTTTTAGCTTTAGCTTTCCCAATCCCCTTCAGGAAGTCGTTCCAGAGTTGATGATCCGTGAAATTCTATAATTAAATGTAATTATATAGATATAGGTCTATCTGATTAAGCCACATGTTAAACCTTTTTTCAAATTATGCCCAATAAGTGACACAAATAAATAAAAAATCACACACAGAACAAAATAGGCCAAATGGTCAGCAGTCCCTGCCTGACTTTGTAGTCCAAGTGGGGAAAAAATATTCCAAGGCTACAGTGTTGGCTGTTATTGCACAGCTTTTAAACTTTAATGAATAATGGTAAATCTATTTAGGAAAGCTCACAGACTGGCAGAACATTCCTTGGATTATAAACATTAAAATGCAATGGGTGTGTAATGTGTATATGTAAACCAGGATTCCGAATATAAAGAAGCAGAAAGCTGTTCAGCTGTAGGACTCATTGATTAAATGGCGAAAAGTGCTGGAGTACAGTATTTTCTGTATCAGGGCTCCTGTTGTGTTGTGTGTGCGTTGCTTGCTTCGGTCCATGCTCTGTCCCCTCGCCTTCAGAGAAACGAAGATATATGTCGCCTTCTCCAGTCTGCCCATTTACTTTTATTTCACACTCGAGCTCCTGCAATATCGGGGAGACAGTCCACAAGTCCTAAAGCCCTCGAAAATCTCTCCCTTGGTTGAAGTGAAAGTACCTTGTCTGGTGTGTTTTTAGTGGAGAGGCAGTTGTTTCGATTGAGCGCTTAGAGGAATTCCTGCCATAGAATCGTATTTCCAAAAGTACCTTCGATGACTGTGACGAAGAAGTGCTTGGAGTTGGAAGTTGATCAGAAGCCCCTTGGATGAAGGATGATATGACTCCCCTCTAGTTAATGATTGATGTTATTATTGCTTCCTGATAGTAGGTCCGCTCTCTGTCCTCGTGTTTAGATTGAGCACCGGCACAGAATGTTCTGGCATACAAGGCTTAAACAAGTCTAATCTATAATTTCAAAACCATTGCAATACAACTCCTGTAAAACAGGGGACACAAAACTAGCTTCCACTTTGTGTTCAGTTACGCTTTCTTTTTGTAAGTGATGTAAGTTATCACCATCAAATGCTAGCTTTTGGCTTCAAGTGGCGAGTGCGTCAGAGTCCCTGGTGTGTGTGTGTAATGTGTGTTATGTGCCTGGGTGTTTTAAGAGCGCGGGTGGGTCTTACAGCGGTGGAAAGAAGATTGAGGAAGACACACAGGAAGAACCCTGTGGGTGACAGATGAATCTTTCAACTTGGAGTACCAAATACAGAGACAAATCAACTCTACCAACAGGGGTGCGGGAGGAACTGGGGAGTTCTAGTTACTATATTTCACCTCGTTCATTAGTCTCACACACACACACACACACACCATTACAGACCACAGAGTGTTAAGGCATTTCCTAATAAATTAGACCTAGTTGTTAAGTTTTACAATTGCTAGTAAATTGAAAGTGCCGTTATAACCAGTAGTAACATGTTCAGGAAAGGGTTTTCTCGGACATCCACATTGTGTGTTCTCCCTGTGTGTTTACCGCAGCCCCAGCCTGCAAGGGGAGCCTGGTTCGTCTCTGTGTCTTTCCCTCGGGCTGCAAGAAGCCAGTAGCTGCTACAATACTGTAAACAATACGATTAATAGCCCATGACTCATAAACGGGCTCCAAACAAGCCCTGCAGCGGCGGTCTGTACCCTTTTACGTGTCACCTCCTTGTAATATTTGCCCTCCTCCCTCTCTCATATAGTGCTCAGCTTTCTTTTAATGTGGCAACATACAGGCAAACCCCATATGGTAATCGCCTCACCGGAGGAGACAGACGGCTCTGCAATCATTCACACTGTGCTCCAAAATGAAGACAGGTATTCCCAATATAATGTCAGTACTAATTGGCACCACCATAATGGAAGTATTGTAACAGGGATCACTGTTAGATAGAAAATAGTGTTGTGGGCCCATGGAGACAAATGTCACATGTTCTTCATGGCTGCCATTGATTGAATTAGGAGCTTTTCACCCTCTCGCTTGTTCATTTCAGACTAGGCTAATCAAGTCAGACTACCGTGATTGAGTAAGCTAGTGCCTCTTACATTACCCAAATAGATTTCATGGTTATTGGTCCAATGGAAAACACTTTAAATTCTAGAGAAATGGAGAATACAGTGCTATTTACAATTAATTTAATAATGAATTTCTATGTGCTATACCCACATCTTCAAATCAGTTTGAGTAATTAGACCAATTTTGAAACAAATAATTCAGGAGTGTTTTTGTGGTTATGTTGTGTATTTTTGAGTTTAAGAACAGGTCAGTTTGACATAGAGTTAAGCACCAAATTAGGAAGGCAAAAGAAATAGAGAGAATAGAAAAGGAGGGCGAGCAGGAGACACAGTGCGAAGGGAGTTTTGATCTGCCTGCCTGTTCTGCAGTAACAGCGAGTGAATGTGTGAGACTGTAACGGTTTGCGAGCGGTCTGCTCCTGTGATTTGTGCGTTCAGCTCCTGTCCTCTTGTGCATCTGTCTCTCATCTACCCCAGCTTAGCCAGCATCACTGCAGGAGGCTTCAGGGGAAGAGAGTTTGAGTATGTGTTTGTGTGTATTGTACCCTCTCCAAACAACTATATTTTGTCCTTTTTTTAATTTCTTGCCCTCTTGTATCGTATTTTTTCTTTAGAACTCCTTACAATACTGTTGTACCCGTGCTAAGCTGCATTCGCTGTCTCTCATTTATTTTTTTCTTCTGCCCAATCCCACCCACAGGGTAATTGACTGTTAGCATCCAGTGACAGTCAGTTTAGGAGGTGTCTTAGCAAGACAGCCGCACATTCTCACACAGACATGCGAGTGCCGTGTTTCTGAAATAGCGCACGCTGCATGTCTACCCCCGCCCCCCTGCTATTTTTGAAACAGCCATTGATAGTGTGGTCAGAATATCAATCCCGTTGGAGGCAAAGAGGTAACACTCAGTCAGGAAAGTGGACCATACCAAAGCTTTGAAGCTGGGATTGGTTTCTTTATTAGTCAGAAATGAGACAGATTTAGCATTGAACATGACAATCACTGAACACTCCAGATGTTGTTGGTAGAGGAAAGCCATAAGCCAGTCATCGTCAAGAAGTGGCCTGCTGTCATTGCAGTGATTGTGTTGAAGGCATCACAGCAAAAGGAGCTCCTGTAGTCATCAAAGCATAGCTACAGCTGGTTGAAGGGGACCAAATCCATTCAAGAGGTGATTTGGTTCCATTTTACCAGCTTTAGCAAAGCATTGTGGAATCACTGTTTCAGAGACCGACATGGGGACTGCTGTGAAGTGAAGTGAACTGTCTCAAAGGCTCTACTGCAGTAAAGTTTAATCCAAACAGAACCAGACCAGCACTGAGCAGAGAAAGGCCATGTTGCATTTAAGCATCTTATTAAAACCTGACATGTGGCTCGTCACACCGTGTCCTCCCACTATTCGAAATAGACAATGCTGTGTCTCTTTCTCCTGCTCTTTCTCTTGCCTGTTCACCTTCACCCACTCTGTGTGACACACAGGTACATTTAGCACACTATACCACATTTACCTCCATACCAATAACACATAGGTACAGTTGATCAACCTTACCTAACTTTCTCCTTTGCTGCCTCCCGGGCAGCCTATTTATCCTCCTCGCTATCTTTTTAAGTTTTACGCTTGCCCCCCCCCTCCCAGAGAGTGAGAAAAATTGTTCCCTGAGAAAAGGATAATAATAATCTGTGGCAGTGCACTTGAGTCAAATGTCCTGGAGTCATGAAGCAATTACAGGCTCTGACAGATGGGCCCTGCTGCAAGCTCGCTGCCGCTGCGGTCACCGAGATGGCCAACAGACAAATGCAGAGGCATAACCACATACACAAGCTCCCTCACTCATGTTCCTGCAGAAGCACTCTGGGGTGTCAAGTCACAACATTAATTTAAACCAGTCATTTAAGTCCTAGAGACTGATTTGTAGTGTAGAGGGTACTGTTTGAACAGTGACTGAGGGCAGATTATTTTATGTCTCTTACAGGTCTCTACAGTGGTACAGTATTGTAACATTTTCTACTAAAAATCCACCCCTTTGCTAATACAAAAATGATCACAGTAGCACCCACGTAGAGAACTTTGATTATGTTTTTGTGCAAGCTTGTGGTAGTTGTAGTCAATCATAAGTAAACCATTCCTGCTAATAGAACAACATCAAACAACATTTCCTATATTTTAGCCATGCGTAGTGTTGTATATTTTTGTCTTTTTAATCTCGCTGCTGCAGTATTTTTTATTTGTGCTACAAAATATTCAACCTCCCGAGCAATTGTTGTGTAGCTCCATCTTTGCATTAAGATACAGTTAAGTGACGTTTCTTTGGCCTTGTTTCAGTTTTCATTTCTTTGGTCAGCTGTTAAAATTATTGACTTATTCTGCCACAGCACAAATGAGGTTCTCAGAGTGGCTAGCGACAGCTGAGTGATATATGGCACTGCTTGTAGACAGGATGGAGGTCAACATAGGGCCAGCTTGATATGGCACACCAGAGGCAGGTCTATTTGTAACATACACATGCACATTCATGCTCACTCACTCACACACACACACACACACACACACACACACACACACACACACACACACAGAGTCTCTCAGAGTCAGGTGGCCAGGCTGCTCACCTCGTCTAAGGGCCATAACAGGGCAAAAGCAGGGGGACGACAGGCACTGAGCATTTGATAATGTCAGCATCTGCTGTGTTTGTCACTCAGACAGCAGGTCAATGCTATTGAGGGCCTGGGAGAAACATGCAGTGCAAGCTGTGCAATCCTACACGCCTGTGATGTCTTGACAGAAAGGAGAGCTAGACAGACAGAATACCATACAGATGGCACGGTGAAAAAAACTGAAAGAAGTGAAGCCTAAAATTGCAGCTTCATTCTGATGCTCTCCTCAAATAAAAAGAAAAGAAAAGATTTTTGCATTTTGGATCTGGACTGAGGTGGCCATTCTGTTGTCTGGTTTTGCTATTTTCCAAGTTGAATTATTATAAACTGATTTGATCCCTTTTAGCAGCTGTTAAAAATCAACAATTCAACAATTTAACGTTATCTAAATTCTTATGAATGTGCTGCAAGCCCTGCCTTCAATTTTAGTCTTTTCCTTCAGAAAATCTGAGTAGGGCTTTTGTTTTATTCTTCATACGTCACATCCAAAAAAAAGGAACGTCAGAAAGGGATTTATAGGCTAGAAACAATTTTTTATTTATGACTTGTGCTTTTTAACCTTTGTTAGTAAACTCAGGTAAAAAGAATGGAGATTGTTAGGTTTGGTATCAGTTATGTCACCTCAGCTTAGATATTTCTTTCATTCAAGGGGAACAGAATAAGTCAGCCCTACACTTGGCATATTAATCAGTTCAGAATGAAGTGTCTTGTATTTCATTAGAACAGAGCTGTCGTACTAGAGTGGCATACGTACACTTTTTCATTGCTCCACTGCGGGAGAAATTTTGTAGGTACTACATTGTAGTTTAGGGAAATAAATCTAATTTGATAAAGGAGCATTTTATATATATATATATATATATATATATATAATGCAGGTACTGTATGTGTTTTAGTTTCAGAGTTTCATAGCTGCATCCAAGGTTTACTGTTAGCAGTGTACTCTTGTACACTTAGGTATTGTTAAGCCACTGATTATCTAATTTGTTGATCAGACCTCAAATAGTTCTGATAATATACAGACAGGTTATTGGCTTGTATTAATTGTCTTATTTGTTTAATGTTTGTTTTACTTATTATTTCATTCATGTTCTTTTTTTCAAGCTAGAGGCAAAATGCAGTGGAAAAAATGACCTTTAGTAGAGCAGTGGATCTCCATTAAAGGGGTTTAAAGAGAGGTAAACCTGTGCTAAAACTGGTACAGGCATTGTCTATGATCCAAGCACAGGCCAGAGAGGGGGTCAGAATAGGTGAAAGTGCTAGATATGAATAGCTCGCCATGCAAACTGCTCCCCACCTCCCCCCTCGCTTCATTTCTCTCTGTGCCTCTGTCCATATTCTGTTGGCTTTTTTTTTTTTTTTTGTTTGAAGCAGTCAACAATTGGAATCAGCTGACAGGCCAGAGTTGACTCTGATCCTGCATTGTCACTTTTTGATGGTCTAATCTGACTGCCATGCAGCCCAGCAAAGCATTTGGCAAGCATAGCAAACGTGAACAATGAGAGCAGGAATCAGGGGAAGGGAGGGGAGCACGGGGCAGCCGGGTTGATGTGGGGTGGGGGTGCGGATAAGGGCAGCGGCATAAAGGGAGGACAGTCACAGTTAAACACACAAGATTGTTAACACGGAAGCCATATGATACAGCAGTAGGATAGAGCCAGCTCGTGGCAGCAGCAGCAGCAGCAATCTCACTGCCTCTTCATTCTGCCTCCTCAGCAACTATTTCCTGCTCTATCAGTTGCATGTTTAAAAAAAAAAAAAACCCAGCAACAATGGCAGAGTTTTGGTCCAATTCACCTTGCTTTCTTTTCCCTTTGAGCCATGTGGGAGCACTGGAAAAGATTATGGTATTAATGGTCAGAAGCAGCTCCAGCATACCACTCGCTGCTTGCTGAAGTTAGTGCTAAGTTGCAGCTGGCTGAATTTCAAGGACTGTAATGCAGTAAAATCATCCAATAATGAAAGGAGGCCCTGTTCATATGGCAACGTCACAGGGCGACTGTTTGCCCGTAGTTGGTGTAGGTGGCTAAAGTAGTGCGCTAAACTCACACTGCTGACAGGGCAAGCTCAAAACATGATTGCTGTCATTTTATGCTAACTTATATAATTGTCTAATGAATTGTTGGCATATCTTGGATGAGAGATTTTTATTGGCCCAGTCAGCCAGTTTGAGAAAGCAGTAAGTTCCCTACAGCGATTATTGCTGCAGTGAGACTGCCCAGAGACAGTATAGCTAATGTATGAGCCTTACCACTCACATTCATACTCTCTTTTCCTCTCTCTCTCACTCCCTCTCCCCCTCTCTCTTTCTCTATACTTTGCCTGCTATTTTCTCTCACCCCATGATCACAATCGTATTAACAATCTGCAAAGCACAAACATATCCTCAGACACTGCTGTCCAAAATAATTTTCCAGAACGAGGACTCGCACCTCACCAAGAATACATACTTCTTTACATTCCATAGCTATCATATGTTCATATGGGTACATAAAGAAGTATGTACACCAAGGAGGTAATCTTAGGTATGAAATGTTCTCACCTTTCGCCAAGGTCAGGAAGTTATGAGCAGAATATTTTTCTTCACCGTTCTTTCTCCCAAGTATGGTAGTCTGCACCGTAAGGTGACTTTGAGTGTAAATTCAGTTCAACACTCAAGGCTTTCGTTTGGTTGCCATGTAAGGCTGAACAGCCAGTCCCCCCGCCCCTGAACATAACAGAAGTTTTGCAGTCCATACCATAGTCGACTGTCCCAGTGACCCCCGCTGTCCTCCAGACAACTGGGAGAAACCAGGAGGATCAGGGGGAAGAATACAGCTCCCTTTTTTATGGCAGTTAGAAGGTGGTCTTTTTCTCTTTCCAGGAAAAAATGTTGAGGAGGTAGATTAAGGGGTTGGACAAAAAAAGCAGCAAAGAAGGGAAGAGTTTTCTCCTTGATAGAAAGTCCATGGTGTGGTGCCTCTGTGTGCACCTTGTCCTGTATGATGATCATTTGCTGTGTCCTGGGAGCAGGGGTGCACCTATAAGCTGAAGTGGCTCGCTGACATAATAAACATTTTCACTTCTCTCCTCCCACTTCTCTTTAAGTCTGTCTCCCTCACCGCCATCTCGTTCTCTTATTTCACCCCCACTTTCTATCTCCCTTCTCCTTTCCTACCTCTCACTTGTACCAATATGTACCCCTCTATTGCATGTCCCTCGTCTCTCTTGTGTCAGCAACGTCCCCAGTGGCTAGCTGGAGCGCTTGCTGATGTTTGAAAACGAGGGTGATCCAAGTGGAACAGGAAGCTATTGTGAGCAGGATTTGGGCTTTAGGCGCAGAGGCAGGCCATAGGTCACATGAAGGCGCTAATGCCCACTCAGCACTTGTGGATTGTTCCTGGCTATACCCCCCACCCACCACCACTCCCCCCTCTCTCTGTACCTTGTTCTCTCTCTTCCCACACATAGATCACTGTTTTTATGGTCATCTTTTCTCACTTCACTCACTTTTTCCTCTGAACAAACCTCACCTGTCTGTGTTTACAGTGAAACCAGCTGTTCTATTGCAGAGGGGGTGGAACAGATCAATAACCATTTGCATGCTGACGAGAATTGTTCAGCAAGTCTCTAATGAATCTTTACCCCAGACCAACACATTCCACAAGTCGACACTGCCTTCAGCCACGCTAAGCTAGCCAGCAGCCTGGGTGCTGAGGCAATGGGTGTAAAACAAAATAACTGGATTAGGGGAGACCAGCTTAGGTTTGAGTTTGGAGACTTGGTGGCAGAGAACTGAATAAATGGGAAAAGTGGTGCAATGGTTTTGCAGTGGAAGGGTTTGGAATAGCAGTGAGGGGAGGTTGAACTGGAGGTGACAGTTGGTGGATGAGCCTGGTCCTAAAGGTGTGACGTCCTGTTTAGGAAATGTCACAGCCACCCGAGAGGGTGAGCAAATAGGAGAGAGGGGGGTGAAATTCCTTCCTACACACAGCGGGATGGAGGTTGGGGAACGTGAACCAGCGAATTAGCCCGGTGGTTGTTGTGTCTGTTCTGGTTTGGGCGATAGCACTGCAGTACTGTGTGCCCTGCATGCCCTGCCTAGCCTATAGCAATCCATTGCAGAGAGAGAGAGAGAAGAAACTGGGTTACTACCCTAAGTGCTGTGGGTTCAGCCGGTGACACACATCTACTCAGCCAACCATTGCTGCCCAATATCCCCTCCCGCCCATCCTCAACCCCCCACCCCCACCCCCACCCCACCCACATCTGTGTTAATACACTTCTCACAGCTGTGTGCCGTCAATCTGCTTTTCCCCCTGTTCAGAACTCCTGACCTGCCCGCTGTTCACTATTCTGATGCTTCGTCATCTCTCTGGTTGCCTCATTCCATCCTTCCGCCCCAATCAGCCAACCTTGGGCTTAAAAGTGCGACGTGTTCTCAAACTTACCTCCCATCAATTAAGAATGGCAGTGACCTCCCCTGCCCCTCAGTTAAATTGAGAAGTGGTCTGGTAAGACCACCAAGAAAGAACCAAAAAGATATTTAAAAAAGACAAAAATAACACATTAAAAGTCCCAGTAATTATAGTATCCTTAGTCATGGTGACAAAAACATCTTGGAAGGTGTCGGACGCAGAGGGCGAATTGTGCATAAGGGAATGTCTCTCCACACCAGTGCAGGTCTGAGTTAACGAGTCCGTCATTAGATAGCGGCAGGGCTGCAACCATGAAGCCTAATGAGCCAAAGAGCTCTGCTGCTGCAGCATGTCCGGCCAGTGCCAGGAACACAGGAGAGAGAGAAAGAGAGAGCAAGACGAGGGAGGGAGGGAGAAAGAACAAGATGAGAGAGATAGAGTGGAGAGTGCAAAAAAACAGGGCTAAAATCCATGTGGGCCATAGCAACTCCCCAGCCTCCCTTTTCCCTGTTCCACCTCCTCCTGCATCCTCTTCCTCTCCATATTTTTTCTTTTTATAAAGCCTTTATTTCTTTCCTTCTTTTAAGACAAGAGGAACAAGAGAAGGAGAAAAAAAAGCCCAAAGGTGTTCTCTGGTTAAGTTCTGTCCCAGTGCTGCTGCTGCTGCAGAACAGTACATTCCACTCCCCCTTTCGACTACGCGACTCACAGGCAAACCATGCGGTTAATAACTGATCGCATCCGAAGAAGAGAGAGGGAAGAGACAGGACAGGAGACGTCAAGGCCCGTCTGGGGTAAACTCCGTCCGAAAGCGAAGGAAGAGCATATATTACCTGTCAGATCAGTTTCTTATCTGAGCTGCTCCTCCTCTCTTCCCCTCCTCTCCTCCTCTTCCCGTAGTGAGGAGAGCCATAATGACCTAGAGAGCGCTCCAGCTGCTGCAGCCATCGTGTGTGCCGGGTGCACGCCTGACTCGCTGAATCAGCTTCTATGATTGGGGGGAGGAGGGGTGGTGGTGGGCGGGTTGAGTGCCAGAGTCAGGGAGGGGAGGAGGGGGGAAAGGAGAGAAAGCTGGCATACACACATACACATGCACACACTTTTCCCATACAAACACAAGTCATACCTTTAGAAGAGGAAGACGTAGAGCTGACATGAAGAGCTGCCATTTGAAGAAAAAAAAAAAAAACGGGGGGAAGGCAGCAGGAGAGAAGGAGGGGTGAAAAAAAATCTGCAGCACTCTCTTCTCCATCATGTGCATTCTGAGGGAGAGAGCTGGGAGGATGCCCTGGTCGTTGGAGGAGGCAGAAAGTGTACAAACCGTCCTCCCACCCTGCCTTTTTCTTATTCCATCGACACACACGCAGCCCCAGAGCTGTATCCTGCTCCTAAAATGCGCTTTTATTATTCAGTGGAACTTTATACAGCAGCTTAGAAGAGGGAGTTTACTGAATGTTTGAGAGCAGAATTGTGATGGAGGTATTTAAAAAAAGAGGTGGCTGTGCCTCTGCGGTAGAAGACAGCTGTACTTTTAATAGTCCCTTGCGATCCATGCAAATTTGATTACCATTGTCAGGGACTAGGGACGGAGGATATTGCAATATCTTTTTGGTATTTTTGGTGTTTAGATTTATTTTGCACTTCAATACGCAGCTTATGCATTCTTGATAGTGCATCGCAAGGGTCACCTTTTAACCAGGTAAAGATCAAGTAGAGATGCTGCTGCAGTTTGGAGGGCAGAGAGCACAGGAAGAACACAGTGGCAGCAAATTAGGGACAAGAGGTCACCCAGCCAGCAACTTCCTACCTCACAGCGTGGAGGGCTAAGCTAAACGGTTAGCACTTTGTGGGAAGCCAGGCATTTGAAACATGCCTCGGCCCCTGTTGCCGGGCTGCTCATGTGTCTTGTCTCACCACCTCCCTGACCATATTTAGTCAAGCAGTGCAAAAAATAGTTCCAGCTCCACTCCACTCTGCTCCTCTCCTTGCCCCCCCCCCCCCCATCTCTCTTCCATATCCCCCTTCAGCAACTGTTGGCTGCAGGCTCCGGGAAGCCTCCCCTACGGCTCCCTGCCTATCGATTCCACCGGCCTGGAAGTAGAGGGGAGCGTCAGGCCAGCTAGCCCCTGCTATCATTTGCTGCGCTATTTTTAGTAGCTCCAAATAAAGTGGTCTCTCGTGCTTCCACTTGTATATTCTTGATTCTTCCCCCCCCTCCCCTGCTTTACATCCTTCACCACCAACTCCGCCGCCTCCTCTGATACCACCCCCTTACTCTCTGTGTCCTTTTAACCCCCCCACAGTCTCTATCATTCTTCTTTTTAAATAGAGCTGGAACACGCTGCTTATGGTAGAGCTTTCGTCTGCTCACCTCTATACTTAGAATAACTGTATATTCGAGAAATGGAGGAGAGAGTAAGGGTGAATGTGTAGTGCAGAGAAGCGTGGAGGGTGTTAGACAGCAGGAAATATTATTGTGTTTTCACATTTATTTATTTATTTATTTATTTATTTATACTGCTTTTGGCAATGCAGGAAGACAAGTGGCAGCCTCACCTCAGAGGCACAGAAAAGTTTGGGCTTCTTTCTCTCCTTTTTGAGCTCTCATTAATTTTCAAGTGTCTTTTTCAAGCTTTCCCGAGGCGCGGCCACTGAAGAATCTGTTTAATTAGTTGGTCTCATCACGGGGCACATCTATACTGTACGGAAGCAATGTCCTCTGTGCCCTCCTCTCTTTTTCAGTCTCTCTTCTTATACCTCAACGACAGCACACAAGCCCTCTTACTTACCCCACCTGCATTTGAGCTGCAGAATGCCCCAGGATGTGTGAGCCAAATTGTTTTGCACACCAATATGCTCTTTAACGTGATCACATGGAAACCAGGCTGTGGCATTTCAGTTGTAATGAATGAGATTGTGAAAACTCACAAACACCCTCACTACAGCAGGAACATTTGTCAAAGCGTATTTTCATGAGCCAGAAAAATGTCACGCAATTCTCTGGTCCTTGATTTGATAAGCCTTTTAACAAGCTCTCAGTCATTCTGCCCTCACTCTCAGTTATATCTTAGGCCCTTTTCATGGTGGAGATAATTCTGCATAGATTTAAGTGTGCAATTTAATTAATGTATTGTCACTGCAATTTATAGCTTTTCGATTACATTATCTTTACGGCTGTTACAAGAATTGACCATTTGCGAGGTAAAATGGATTCCAAGCTAATGTGTCTAAGCAAAACTTGACCTTACATGGCCAATCAAAGTGCAGAATTGCAGCTACATAAATGGCAACTGTGAATGTCCACCTGTTATCACCCTGCAGTCTCTACGTTTGCACACCACTTAAAATTGAACCAGCAGTAATTTTCCAGCCAGCCTTAATTCCCTCATAGTGGAACTTTTCATGTACTGTGTGTACATTTCCACACAGTGCATGCGCTTACTGTACATGTGCATTTGAACTTGATGGTGTGCATTAATTCTCTGCTCAGTTGATTAAGGTTTTTGTGGCCTATAACTATCTCCATTGACGATGCCCTTGTGTGTTTCATATATCCCCTCAGTGGGTCTCCACCCTGCCTGTTCCAGCCACCCAACCCACCAGTTTAATCTCAATTACATCCCGACATCCCATCTGCCCCTGAAACTCAGCAGCACGGCTTACATCTTCCCTCCATGATGAATAGCGCCGGGCTGAATGTTTAGCTGAGCAGTTAATCGATCAATAAGAAAAGGGTCGACTAATGGATGTGCTTTCTTTCACTGGATGAAGGGGTGGGACGGGTTCTTCTCCATACGAATACTGCTTAAGACATAACTCCATTCAAATTAAAATAAAATAAATTAAACAGATTGGTGTGGCCTCAACCATTTGCATCTTTTACTGATGCTTTGTATTGTTCAGAAGGTGCATTGTGGGTAGAAGAAATTGTTTCTTGTAGAAACTTTAATATCTGAAGCTATTCATTTCCTGTTATTTAAGAATTGTGAATGGATGTCATTTAGATTAGTCGAATAATAGATTATTTAATTGACATCTTGATGATTGAATAATCGTTTAATAATTGTAAGCAAAAAAGCCAAACATTTGCCAGTTTCATGCTTCTTAAATGTGAGAATTTTCTGTTTTTCTTTGTCATACATGATAGTAAACTGAATAGCTTTGGATTTTTTGACTGTTGGTCAGGCAAAACATGACATTTGAAGACGTCAACTTGGGCTTTGGGAAATTACACGGCATTTTTCACTATTTTCTAACATCTTGGACAAAATGATGAATTGAGAAAATAATTGGCAGATTAATAGATAATGAAAATAATCATTAGTTGCAGCTCTGATTTCATTTATATTTTTGACATTGATCAACAGAAAAGTGACAGACCAAATAAATCTCTAAAATTGATCTAAATTAAGTACTAATATAAAACAGAATTCAATGCAGCAGTATTCACCCTCCACATAGAGCTTTTCTGATTCTGTTTCTAAATTTGTAGACATTTTATAAAATGTAAAAATATAAAAGTGGAGATCACCAATTTTTATGTGTGACAAATGATGGTTAAACACAAGTCTATCTGCAAGGCCCACTGCTGGTTAGTCAACGAGTAAATGCTGTGTTTGGTGCAAGTCAAATGCTGCACTCTGGCAGAAACACAGTTCCCACCATGAAAGCGTGGTGGTGGCGGCAGCACCATGCTGTGAGGAGGATTCTCTGCTGCAGGCCCTGGAAGGCTTGGGATCAACAGTCTGTGGCAGGACTTTAAAAATGGCTTGTTTCTCATGGATCTCATGCAACATAACAGAGCTTGGGCAGTTTAGCAAAGAAGAATGAGGTTAAAATGGGGGTGTCCACACAGACCTATTGACACAGAGTAAAGGCTATAATTGCTGCAAGAGGTGCATCTACTAAATATTGACTTGAGGGGGTGAGTACAATCTGTTATTTTGTTTTTTATTTGTACTTAATTAAGATACATTTGTGAGCCTGATTGCTTCCACTGTGATTCAGAAAACATGGAAAGGTTCAGGGGTGGTGTGAATGTCTTTTAATATACATTATGTTTTTTTGGATCTTTCATATGATGGGCAGACCTGATGAGAGCTCATCCATTTGAGTTTCAGAAAATGAGAGGCAGGTCTCCTCTCAGATTGAAGTTTCCTACAGGGAATCCTGGTTAGCTTCAGATGGTGATGAAGCCCCTGTTTTGTCTTTGAGCGTCAAGCCTGCTGGTGAAGTCTTGGTCAGTCTTTCAGCTTGTCTTAATTCCTCCTTTCTGTGTGCCTGCCCACCAGTCAACATCATAGAGGGATTAGAGCTATTTCTAATGAGTCCAGTTTGTGCTTTTTGAGTAAATCTCCATGCTCCTCTTCCATCAGCCTGGCTCTTCCTCGTGCTTACTTTATCTCTCTCGTCAGTTCCTCTCCTCTCCCTCCCCCACACCCCCGTCTTCTGTCCCCCGTCCCGCCCCTCCCTCCTCATCCCTTTACACAGTGCATCATTTGAAGAGGTGAGGCTGTTGAGCGCTTGGAGGAATAAAAGTGATTTATGAATGGGCCAACCTACCTGGGTGCTGGAGGGGGAAGCCAGTGGCAGTCAGGCTCTCTGATCCAGCAGCCCATTGTTCCCTCCAGCCTCACTGCAGGGGAAGCTCCTCTGCCTCTGATCTTTTACCGTGCCTTACTGGCGCCGCATGTTTACCGTTAAGTGACTCACAAACTGCACAAATACCTATGCACTGCAGGGGTGCATATGTGTGCAAGACCATTTTCTCAGAGGCACAGACATATAAAGTAAATGCGTGCATGCACGTGCAAAGGTTATATTGTTATGCTTCACCTGAATTAGTCTTTTATGATTGTAAAATTTTAGAAATTAGTACAGGTGAGGACAGCCAGATGCACCAGCCAACAACCCTATCGATAAAATAAAGAGCTGGCAGGAAAGGTGTTGTAGCTGCTGAGGACAATGTATGAGTTCCTCCTTGTCACCATATGCTCATATGCAGATACACACCACACACACACATTCACGCAATACATGATGCTAGAATATGAGGGTTTTACAGGGTAAAACTGAGGAGGGACGTCACTTAGGAATAGTGATTTGGCTGTTAGTGTTTGTGTGTTCTGCCACGTGTATGATCTCGCCATGTTTACATAGTAATATATGATCATTCCTGATGACAGGATGGTGGAGGCGATAAACTTGGTCAGGGTAAAGTGTATACACAGGTGCACAGCTGTAATTCATTAAAAGATAACTGATCGCAGAGATAAGTTAAAGTAACCTTTGGAATCCAGATGAACTACACTTAGTGAGTTCTTGTAGCTCACAATGGGAGGTAATATCCTTATGTTGGACAATTATCACAACATACTCTATGTAGTCTGGAGAGACTGATCCTGCTGATTTATTATTTGTAATTACATATGTCTCTTTAGGATTATCTGTTATTATCTTCAGTTGTTCAATTAGACTCCGCATTATGTTGCTGTAGCTTATTCTAGTTAAACTACTCACTGAAGAGTATACCCATTAAAGATGCAGTGCAGGGACCGGTCCATTCGGTGAGCCTGGATAGCAGTTTGCTGCAGCATGCACTGTGACTTAATTGAAAAGTCGCCCAATCCTAGATGCCCTCCCAGTGTCCACCTCTGTATGAGCTGGGACCAGTCCAACAGATCAGCCAGAGGACAAGCTGATACAAGCCCCAATCCCCCTGTGACCAATCAGAACGCCTACACTTCCTCCTAGGGCTGGGCGAACAGTGGCTCTGAGCCAATAGATAAGCTCAGCCATGCTGTAATGCTCTGTCTGTCCTGTGGCATGCTGAAACATTGAGTCCTGGCTGCTATGTTGCTATAGCACATGTTGGGAGAGGGAGGGGTGGGGGTAGCAGAGGGAGGGAAGGATGGATGGATAGAGGGGAAAGAGAGGAAACAAGGGATCAAGGGATCAAGGGATGGAGGGAGAGAGGGAGGGGTACACCCCTTACTGAAGGGACTCAAGGACACAAAGAGCTTTTGGGAAAGTGACTATAGCTTGCAAAGAGAAAAGCTTGCATTGTGATGCCACTGTAAGCACTGATGGTATGTTTTTTTTTTTTTCCCACTTGCCAAACCTAGAAAGAGCAGGATTTATTTGTGGCACTTTAAGTGCCTCAGCAATGCAGGTAATAAATATGACAAAGCAAGGTGATATACTTCCACAGCACAGCTGTCAGGCATCTTTAATATTTTTCTCCCCCCATTTAAAAACAAATGTAGTTTATCTATTTACTTGATGTATTGGAATAAGTAATAGAATTTGGTTTTGCGTTTGATGGTATTTTAGCATCAGTGATGGCACTTAGGTTTGTGTTTTAATGAAACAGAGAAGCGTGCTGCATTTTACTTAGCTGAGTGAACGCATGTAACACATCAGTATAAACCTTGCAGTAAAGTAAATATGGTTTCACACAACACAAAACCCAAGAAGACATGTCACTGAGTACACTTAACTAGTTGGTTACATAGTGAATGAATATTGTTCTTCATTTTTATTTATTCCTGTTTTGTACTTTATAAAGCTTGACTTTATATCAATATAATATTGATGATATATACACACATAATATAAGTATTAATATCAACCTGGATTTTAATTAAGGATGTCTAGATCATGCTTTTGTGATCCCTTTAATATTGAGTGTCAATACAGAGTCTAATGTTATATTTTCTATATTAAAAATGTTTTTTATATATATTTTTGATCAAGCAAATGAAGGATCAGAAGTGGATCAGGCTGTATGTTGTTGAAATTATTTTTAATAAGGTGACAAAATAATTTGAATAATTAAAATTTTCACTGTGAAAACAACAATGCAGCGACCCATTTTAACAATATTAGAAGTGTAAGAGGCCAAATTCGCATATCTGAGCCTTGTGTAAACAGCTTCGAAATGGTGTTCATCTGTGTGATGTGTATGGTCAAATGTGGGCAGAAGTTACGCTCAGTATCCCATGTCCAGGCATACACAATTTTTGTCAGCGGCAGGGGTATTAGTAACCCTAATGTACTCTGAGGGACACATTCAGGCCAATGTTCACATCTAAACCAAGCTTAGCTGTTGAATAATGCAGACCATGTTACCTTGGTAACCCGTACGGACACTGGAGTCAGTGGCTCCCATGTAAATTCAGTATGACAGGTCAAGGGGATAAGGATTTGTGTTTGTTTGTGTCGTTTGGTGTGCTTGTGCATGCGTGTGTGTGGATGCTAGCGTCCGAACATGCAAAGAATACTGAAGAAAATCGACAATGGCACAGCATTTTCTTTGTAAAAAAAGCATTACATTCTCGGGATTGGGCAGAGTAGCTTACGTGAAAAATTGGAGGTGAACCTTCTTTGGGCTATCTGTAGAATCGTGGATCTGTGTGGAATACATTCAAGTTTCTATGGAGCCTTATCTGTGTAAGGTATAGTAAAGTCATTAGGGCTGCAACTAACAGTTATTTTCATTATCGATTAATCTGCCCATTATTTTCACGATTTATAGTTTAGTCTATAAAATGTCAAAAAATTGAAAAATGCTCATCACAATTTCCCAAAGTGACATCTTCAAATTGCTTCTTTTGTCCATCAGTCCAAAACCCATAGACTCTTCATTTACTATCATAAATGACAAAGAAAAGCAGCAAATCCTCACATTTTGAAGTTGGAACCAGCAAATGTTTGACATTTGTGCTTGAAAAATTACTGAAACGATGAATTAATTTTCTTTCGATCGACTAATTGATTAATCATCTAATCATTGCAGCTCTAAAATTCATACAAGCGCCATTCCCCTGCCATTAACAAGTTGGCTGTTAGACATTTTCTGTGCTGCTCTGGGGCATATGGCCTGTTGTCTTACCGCTTAGGGGAGGCGGTAGCTGATACAAGGCCCTTTGATCCCTATTATTTCCCACTGCAAACAATAGATTTTAATTACCAAACCGCTCTTTCAGCCACAGCTTCTTCCTCTGCATGTGTGCCTCGAAGTGTAACTGCTGAAGAAGTCAGACTCATCAGCTGCAATATGGCAGCTTGTTTGTGTCACTTTGGATCTGTTCTGCCAATTACTGTGGAAGAGAATTTGATGGTGTGTTATCCTCATTTTTCTGTTGTGTTTAAAGGGCCAATACTGTTACTGCAGCCTCGCTGTGTGTAAAGGTACCCTCACAGGTTACAACATACAGAGATGAGCGTTTCAGGGGGAGGGTGAGTGTAATGTGTTTGTGGGGGCAGAAAGGTGTGAGGCGGGCCAGGGAGTGAGGGGTGATTTAAAGTGGTAGATTTGCTGTGAGACTGTAGATCATGGGAGCCTCTCAGACTGTCTGGCCATATGGTGACAGCGTGGCATGCTGCGGCTGTCGATCGAAGGACCTTCAACGCGGCAGAATTCTCCACAGCTCTGCAAAACCCAGACTCAATCCCCAGGTTCTATTTACCGCTTTGTACCTCTGTGTGGAAGCACTTGCAGTTAATTTCACCACGCAGGAGTAAGACTGATTTTGTTTCATAGAAACTGATAGGGACTTTATAATCACAAAATGGCCAGTATCTCGGCCACAATGAAAGAGACATTGTCGGTCAGAAATGAAACATTGGCTTCATCCATATCACTTGGTGCAGCTGCTTCACAGTAAAAGCTACGTTCAGTTCTCTCTGCTGTAAAACATTCACTGTGAAGTAGCTGCAAGTGTCGATCAATAGTATCTCTGCACCTTGGACTGTAGCAAAACACAGATGGAGCATGTGTTTTGAAGTCTTGGTTTGGGTTCTCACCACCATCTTAGCAGTTAGAAGGGCCATGAAATCCAAATATTGGCAAAGCCACTATTTGCTTTTAGTACAGCATATTAATGAGCTCAGTTTCTCACAACAGACACAGTAGATGTGCACATACCTATCAGTAAAAACATTACATATACATACAGTAGGTTAAACAACATCAGAGTTGCATTGATATTTTAAAGTGCATACATTTAGATTTAGATTTAGATTTATTGTTCCAGAGGGAGATTTGTTTTCACAGCCAGTACAACACAGAAACATACAGATATACACACAGCGACATGGATATAGACAATACGTAAAATCTTCATGTATGCATTCATACATCCCAATGTACATATTGACAAATAGTTTTGTTTTCATGAATTTAATTACTGTATTACAGTCAGAGAAAAGCTGCATTTGAAGCCGTTGTATGAGTGGGTAGTGATCTGTAGCAAGTTCCAGAGGGCTGTTGCTTAGAAAAGGGAGTGAGCAGGGTGATGGGGTCAGAGATGATTTTCTTTGCTCTGTTAGCAGCTTGTTTGAGGTGCAATGACTGTAATGATAGGAAAGAGAGGCCAGTGAGTCTGGATGCTCTAGTGACAGCGTGCTCAAGTCTGCATCTTTGGCTGATAAGTGATTTGAGCTACAATATTCATTTTCTGTGCCTCATTTTGTGTACTTGGTCCTATGTCAAGTGCAATTACCAAATCCTGCCATGTGGTTTTTGTCACCTTTCAAGTTTGTTATTTGCACATTGTCAAAGTGTATTCACTCATTTATGTCAGTCCTAGGTCAACTACTTTTGAGTCATTTTCATACTGCAGGTTAATTTAAACTGTTTTATTAATATTTATTCAACTGTCCCCAGATTTGCATTGACAAAAGACTAAAAATGAATTCACAACCTATTTCATTATGATCCAGGCCTACCCAAGCCTGTGCGAAAAGGGATGTTCAATAATTACATGATTGTTTTATAGGTAATGATGCTATTGAGCAATTGTTCGAAATAGTATGCATGATTTAGGTGTCTCTGTATTCTAATATAATCTGCATGTCCTTGCTTTATCTTTTATGTCATTTTTCGCTTTCTGGGTGAAAGGATGTATATTATGACTATTATGGCTGGTGCTGAAATGAGAATGAGGTTTTTTCAAGGTGCTGAGGAGAATAAAGTGCAAAGGAAGAGTAGCACGGGAAAGTAATTGGGTCATCTTGAACCAATGGGACATTAACGCGCCATTGGGCTTCTCTGACTGTCTTGCTGCCTCCTTCTTCATAAATTGCTATGAATCAGGACGCCCCATAATACCAGGTGATTTAAGGCTAATTAAAGCTAAGCCTTTATAGGCCCCCACCCACTTCCCAAATGGACAGACAACTGTACCTGAGATGTTTGAAAATGCACCTGGCGTCTCCTAAACAACCTTCAAGGCAGCGGCAATAGCTATAGTGATAACCAAAACATCATAGAAATGCATCCCTTTCCCATCTTCCCCCTTCCCAGTTTATGCAAATAGTCCTTAATAAAAGCATGCTCACTCAGGGGCCTCAGGTACAGGCAGGCAGGGGAAGGTCACATTGTAGTGGAAATTATTCTCTTCACGGCATGGTAATGAAAGCCTTTTTTTGTCGAGCGGAGCCAGTTAGGTTCTTCTCCTCAGCTCTCTGCTGCACTGCTGGCCTGGACGCTACCTGTGTTTATTTACTCTGTCCACAGCAGGACGGCCAGTAGCTGTGGGACGGCCCTGACAAAGTGAACTGGTAACTAATTGCTTCTAGGGGTGGAGTGATGGCCAGGATGAACTTTGAGGGATCTGAAGTTCAACCAGTTATATCTGCATGGGGATTATAGGCTACTTAAATTATTTGTCACGTCCGGTATCTGTTGTTATTTAGTGACAGCAGTGGAATTGACAGTTAAGTTTCCCCTTTTTTGTGTTGAAGTTATGCCCGTTTCATTTTTATGTGACGCACAGTTTCAAAAAGGAGCAATATGTGAGTGAATGTTCTCATTCAAAGCAGCATGTTTTCAGATCAGACAGTTTTATGACTCTTACCCTGCCAGCTGCCACTGACTTGGGGACTCCAAACCTCTCACTTATGATGAAGAGTGCCTCCCTGCCCAGAGTGGAAAGGGGGAAGTTACTGTGTTGCAATTGTGAATGATTTGTTGGGAACAGGGTTCACTATTTCAAAAGGACCTGAAAGTATTGATCCTGTCTCAGATGAGCTGACACCTCATGTATCGTCTGAAGTCGTCTCATCTCTAAAGTCAGTTCCAAGAAGGACTCTACCTCAGGGGAAAAAATCCTACTGGTACTGTGGAAGGAATATATAGGCTAAACCTCATGGAACAATGTCACCAGCTTTGTTTCTTAAAGGCAGTATGGGTAATGTTAGGCAAAAGAATTTGAACTAAAGACCCACTTACCAGCTTTTTTCCAAAGGCTTACAACCATATCGAATGGTGTTCTTCAGCGGATAGAGTCTGCTCAGTTGTCATGGAGATGGATCTTATGACATGCCAGCTAAGTAGCGGTTACAGTTTAATCCTTTTTGCTAAAGTCCTAAAAGTGGTATGGGTAAAATCAAGTATTCATTCGCTGAATAAGACTGTGTGATACAGTTGAAAGCTTTGGTAAAAGTTAGTAAGTGGACCTTGAGTTGGGGTTTTATTCCAAGGTCAAGAATTGACTTTTATAGTTTAAAGCAATTTGGTTAAGCTGTTGGGGTATGGAGTATTTGTACCCACCGGTATAGAGCTGATCTGTTTGTTTGAACATCTAAGCCCTCTCTGATCATTTTCAATATCAGTTTTATAAAGCACTTTATTTTCCCAAGGCAGGTGGCACCTTTTGGTGACTAATTTCCGATGCAGAATTTGGATCTCCTCTCTTGAGCTTGAAGCCTTAGTTAATGGATGATGGTATGCCAAACACGTCTCCTACATCAGAGTAACCATATGTTTGTGCGCAGCCATTAATCTCAGGCTGGATGTTGACTGTTCCCGTTTTGCCCTGTCCTACCCAAGTTATTGTCCCCCGACTCTCACTTCCTGTTGTAATAACGGCCACTGACCACCACACAGATGGCTGTCAGCCAGGCGAGGGCAGCAGAAGGGCCCTGTCGACCCCTACGCTTATGCACACACAAACACACACACAATTGCACGCACACACACTTCCACTGTCTTACATACAATGACAAACGCCAACACACACAGAGCTGAGGGCGTCACAGACTGTCCTGGTCAATGACAAATTGCAGCCCAAGACAACAGGCCCCTGTGTAGCTCTCCTGAGGGACTCTTGAGATCTCTCACAGGGTGACCCAGTTCCATCATGTCACCCCTTCTACCTCTCTCCTCTACCATTACCTCTCCTCAGTTGCACGTCCTCCTGCATTTACACACACCATAGCATTGATTTTAAAGCTCAGTTGTAATAAGGAGATCCTCACATCACTCTAAATATCGGTCTCCTTCTCATAACAGATAACCTGAGTTGTCTAAATGTTAACTCCCAGGTCAAGTCAGTGTCTTGTGCTCAGTAAAAGGTCTGCAGCCTGAGCTGGCTAGACTCACTCTCTCCTTCTGTCTCCCTCTCGACAACCTACCTCAAGGGCCAACACACAGTTTCTCTCGTACCCCCCGTCCTTCAGTCACTTCTAACATCACTTACCCATGAGATAAAAAACAACTAGGATTTATTTCTTGGTTCTTAATTCACTCTCTGTTTTCTGCCTTTACAGCAAATAGCTTAACTGCAATGCAGCAGTGCCAGTATGGGGCATTAATATTAATGTCCGCCCATTTTGCCCAGCGTGGCAGGGAGCCTGTCAATCTAGACTTCTATTAGAGGGGCTCCCTACACCCGCAAACACCTGTCCTGCACTCAAGTGCCTGGTTTTAACACTAGAAGGCACCAGTCTGTCCCCTAACGTGTAGCAGACGTGCATTTATTGGCCAGTTGTTCTACATATAGGAGATAGTTCCAGCCAATCCAGATCGCACAAATGTTATATATAGCACCAATAGCAGGAAGAAAATGGGCACAAAAAGAACAAAGGCTTGATGTGGGACAATTGCCCTTGATTCTGGCGGAAACTGTTGTAGTTAAGAAAAAAAAACTGCATTGTATTGTATTGTCTATCAGTCTTGAAAGAAAGCTAAAAGAGTGCTATGTTTAACCACTGGGAATAAGTTTTATGTTATAGCTTCAGGCAAGAATCTGATGTGGCAAGGTCTTTTCTTGAATAATTTGCTTGTTTAAATCTCAGCTCCTACCCAGTGGGAGAGCCACGGATGAAATTACTCAAAAGTCCCCCCTGAGATGGTAAATCTACTGTACGCAAGCAAATAATTCTTTGTAACAAAGGAGACACATTAGGAATGTGAGATTAGGCAGAATGGGTGCGGTTGCTATCACATTTAAGCAGTGCTCCTCTGCATTAAGTGGTTGAAGATGGCTGCAAGCAATGCAGGTGTGTGCGTAAGCCTCTGTGCAATGAGAGGTAGAGAGAGAGTGAGGGAGCCTGGGCTCAGTGTGCTGCGCTGTTCATCACTGCAGCAGTACACCAGCCCCGGATCTCTGTCCGTACAGAGGTGCTGACTGCCTGCCCCCCCTGCCTCTCTGCCCCTCTTTCTCTGCTTTCCTCAAGAGGGTGTGCTGATGATGCTCTCCTTCATTACTCCAGAAGGAGGGAGACAAGCTGTAGGTTTAGCAAAAACCCGCAGGGAACCAGCCATCCTGATTACCTTCAGTCTGAAAGCCTGCCAGCATGTTGGTTTGCATTTCTTTCTTTTCTCCATCTTAATAGTTAACAGTTTTCATTGATTGTGCAGGCTGTGGCCTTACTGCTCTGTGCTGGAACCCATTTCCTCCCTGTACTGCTTCAGACCCTATTTACCTTACTGTTGTGTACGTAAACACTCCAGTGCTCGCATGGGGGCTGTTCAGCCATATCAAAGTCAGAGTAAAAATCTGCTTCCTCCTTTTGTCGCAGTTCAAAGATATGCCCTGCATGATTATTCAGGGTTAATCAAGGTCAGTAGTGTTCCCTCCAGCGTTGCTGCTTTAATGGTTATTGAAGGTACATTGTGTACCTAACTACAGACAAGATACAAGAACATTTCAGGGATGTGGCTTTTAAGTGTCTTGTTTCATATTCCATAGTATTTGATTTTATTGAAGAACCTTTGTTTCTCATCACATATCTTCAAATGATGTACTAAATTAGGGATGAGTCTCATTTCAGTATTCCTATGTACCATATGCCTGGATATGTGCCCAGGGGCTAAAGCAAAAAGTAGGAAGAGAGGTAAGAGTTGGGGGCAAAGAGATAATGGATGAGTTCAAACACTAAATTAAAGCTGCCTGTCATGCTATGAAACCTAGTTGACTTAGTATGAAGAAGGGTGTTAACTCACATCTATTTATTTCTAATTGTAACTGTATTACAGGTTAAGTCGATCTTTTTTCTCATTTTTCCCTGCTGTCTTTTTTGTGATTTTTGGCTTTAATAACAAATGGAAACGTGTGGGGTTTCCTTTTACTTGTGAAACAGACATCTCTTTTCTTCAATGACACTGTTGGGAGTGACAGTCAGCCTCCCTCTTTACCCCCACTGTGACACTGTGACTCCTTCTCAGCCCTCCTCTTGTACAGTTGCCTTTGCAGCCACTACTCTCTGTGGCTCACATCCTCTAAATGACCTTCAGTGGCACAGAACTGACTGGCTCTTTTCAGCACACCAGGCCACTTCTGTTAAACAGCACTGTTTAAACAATGGTTTTTTTCCCCTTCCCACCCTGTCTGTTTCTTCCCCAGGAGGGGACCTGAGTGAATGCAGCTAAATCTTGTGTAATTACCATTTTGCCTCCCAATGATAGGCGCTTTTGCGCATCACCAAGGGAAAAGTGGCTTCCCTTTTTAACTGAAGAGAGGGTAGGGGGACGGGTACTCTAAAATAACACACAGCACTTGTACCGCTCAAAGCTTGATGTAAATAACACTCTTGCTTGGGAAAGCAACTCCTCCCTAAGTTGATTTAGTATTCTTGTCCCCATGTGTGAAAATGGGATATGCTCTGCTGTTAAAAAAAAAAAAAAAAAAAGCTATTGGAATATGCTGTGTATCAGCAATACAGACACTGTGATGTGTTTGCTTACAACAGCTTGTGCCTTGCCATAAGCTATCATACAGTGCATGAGACATTCAGTCACAGATTAATTTTGCATCATAAAACTATCAAATTAACTGTACTGTCTGTACCTTCTTGGGCTTTTACCATCATGTGTCCCAGCTCAGCCCATTTCAAACACTCACTTTTTTCCCTCTCTCCCTGTCTCCTCTCTGTGCAGTGCCATGCGTGTGCTGCTGTCCAAACTGCCGAGGCCTTGGATCGTAGACGAGAAGAAGGATGACGGTTACACCGCACTGCACCTGGCTGCCCTCAACAACCATGTGGAGGTGGCTGAGCTGTTGGTGCACCAGGTAACAATGCACCCGCAGTCGCAGACATATAAATAGCAAATTTTATTGCATGCTTGATCACTTCAGCTGACAACAAATGCAGTTATTCATACTCTATAAGAGACCCCTTCTGTTTACAGTTATTAGCCCAAAGCATAGCTGCATCAGCTCAGCCTGCACTCCTGGCTTCCCCCTGACTACAGACCATTAAGAGCAGCTTCCACTGCACTCCCTGCAGCCAGCAAGCTGTACACCAGTTGAAGCTGCTATAACTGCCATTTTTTTATTGAATCCATACGGTTCACAGGGCCTCCAGGGGCATTCTTTAGTGCTGTTGGGCCTTCAGATCCTCCTTTTGCAATCATAGGTTTGTGCACTTTTCCCTTCTGAGATTGCAGGTTTAACTCCCTGAAGACACATACAGGAGTTTACAGCAAAAGTCACCTGACCAAGTGGGAACTGGGTTAATTAGGATATGGTGCAAGGCAGCAATGTTGCTGCAACATTCCAACGCATGAGCACTCGCTGTGCAAGCTACCTTTAAGCAGGGACGGCCTTTTTCCCCAAGTCCCTGCAATGGGCTGGTTCGCAGTGATGGCTCAGCTTTCTATTCAAAAATTGCACCACACTACAAGGTGCACTGCAGAGTCCCTGCCAGCCAGCCAGCCAGCCAGCCAGTCAGTCTTATTACTTGGGGATTTCACACACTGCCTGATCACAATGCTTATCTTCCCTCCACATCTCCTCAGCTGAGGTGTTCACAATTGGAAATGACAATCACATGCAGTGTTACTGTAGGATGCGTTTTTTTCCAACCCCCTAGGTGATACTTTGCTGGTCGGCAGGGTTGAAGGAAAGAAGGGTCTGTCATAGCACATAAAGCCAGAATGGTTGTTACAGTCTTTCATGTGCTGAACAAATATTTTACTTTTTAACGTAATTCTTCTCTTGTTTTTTTCTGTTTCTGTTTGTCTACATTTATCACTTATCTGTCACATCTACATGCACATATGTATGTGTGATTCATTATGTTGGGTTGTTAATATATGCACAAATGCCCATATGTTTATTGTGTTTGTTTGCACCTCTCCTGTTTCCGCCTCCCAGGGCAATGCCAGCTTAGACATCCAGAACGTCAACCAGCAGACGGCATTACATCTGGCAGTGGAGCGTCAACACACCCAGATAGTCCGGGTTAGTGGGCCTTCTTTTTTTTAAAATCCTTTTTCTTATGCCTTCTATCATTTTTTCCCCTCATTTCCCCTCTCACTTCCACCACAAACTGCAGGTCCTGTCTCTAGTTATCTCTCTATCAGTCCCTCACTCTGGACTATACACAAAAGGGACTAGAACAACATCAGTGCAGCCCCACATTTAATTTACACTGCTGGATGTCCTGCAGTTGAATGAGGTCCTGCTTCAGATTGATGCTGTGTAAGGGAAAATGCTCTCTGAGGCAGTGTCTTGGTTAGAGTCATTTGGCGTAGTGTTGGATTGAGATTGCTGCATTGCCATCTTGTGGACTCAAGAAAAAATGCACTCCATAATTGGGGAATACAACAGTGAGGCAGTTCATTGTAAGCATCAGTCTTATAAATCAGCTCTGTGGCATTTGCATTGTAGCATAAAATTAAAGTTGTTTTACGGTTGTTGCTAAAGTTTCTGTTTGACTGCCTGTGACTGTTTCTTTATGTTTTTTGTTTTTTTTCTAACAGCTGCTGGTGCGTGCAGAGGCCAAGCTTGATGTGCAGGACAAGGACGGGGACACACCACTTCACGAGGCACTGCGTCACCACACACTGTCCCAATTGCGACAACTCCAAGATATGCAGGATGTCAGCAAAGTGGAGCCCTGGGAACCCTCCAAGAACACAGTACATATACATCTATTATTAACCTTACTGTTCCTCCTAGATTACAGTAATTTACGTGGGTCATGGTTCCTTAAGGTATTATAAGACATCACAGCACTGAGGTATTCATGCATAAAAATGAAACGCTCAGCCAAGAGATGCAGTTATCAACAAGAAAACAACAAAATGAAAACATTTTACTTATCTACGGCTGTATGTATGTATCGTACACTGATGTACAATTATAATGGAGTTGGCAAAAATATTTTTTTGTTTTTAGGTCAATAATAATAAACTGCGCTCTTAAATTGCAGTTACAGCAGGCTCAATCTGGACACCAAAGGTCAATTGTAGAAATCAGGAAATGTGGCACCTCATTATCCAAAAGGCTGATATGACTAGAAAAGGCACACACTTTAATGCAGCATGTTATAAGAACTTTAGACTACCTGCCATTGCTCTACTGCCACTCATGGCTCTTTTAAAATGATCAGTTTAAAGTTTAAAAACCCATTCCATCCATATTCTATACCTGCTTTTTCCTACTGAGGCACTCTTGAGTCTTACCCTGTATAAATTGGGCAGAACACTGGGAAACATCCTGGACAAGTCACCAGTGTATTGCAGGGCTGATGCACATTACAAACATATTCATACCTAGGGATAGTTTATGCCACTTTTACACACCAGCCCTGTGTGAGAGACATAATAATGCAACTTATTGCAACATATACACTGGAGATTTTGTTTTGTATTTGAGAGTAAAGAACAGTATTCATGGTTGAGAGGGTAAGAGGTCATTACCAATAGCTCCTGTGGTTCTACTAATCCTGTAATAACTCTGTAGTAACCATATAGTAATAGAAACTCGTGTTTATCTTTTCATTCCAAAGCTTAACAGTGTCAAATCTGTGTTAAGCAGTGTCGTAATTCTGGTTGGATAACTCATGGTGACCCCTTCAGACTAACGGCAAACATGGGTTTTTCACAGGTCACTGAATTGATTTGACTAGTTAGACTTAATAGACATTTAAGATTTATTACAGTCTCCATTTCATGTGAGCGGTGTGTATTTTGGCTGTGAAAGATACCAAAGTTGAAAAGACAACCTGTATAAACATGGAGAGAACCACACTCAGTAGGAAAACTTCTTTTTTTTTTAAAGCATCAGGTTGAGTGTGCAGTCACCTTCATAAATATGTGTCATGTTTGATGAATGTTTGTCCCCCAGTGACCATCAGTGATTAAAGAGTGCAATCATGTCATGGCATTTAGCTTTTATGATTTTGGGTGATTTTAGGGGTTTCTTGGCAGCATTCTGAGGGACCTGTATACACACCTGTGAGAAGATCAGTATGTGAACCCAATGTGTGAAAAAGTATGACAGATCAGTTAGACAGGTAGCTCAGTGCTCCTGAGTCCCCCGTCATCTGAATCACTGGACAGCCCAGTCTGCACCGGCCCATCAGACAGACAGCAGCCCGACACTAGCACGGAGCAGTCAACCAGCTCACTGCAGCCTCTTGACTAGCCTGAATGAGTTTGTCCCTCTGTAGAGGGGCATGTCAGACCTGAACCATCTTCATGTTAACACCACATCACTAATCCCTACAGGGATGAGGCTACAGAGCCTAGCTGCAGCTACAGACTTACCTGTCACCTTCTGTCTTCCTCCCACTTCTTTCTCTTCTCCTCCTCTGCTTCTTCTCTTCTATCCCCCTTCCTGCCCTCCCTGGCAGAACAGACAGACAGCAGGCCTAATTGAGATATGTGCAGTTGGGTCACTCTCCCATAGCCCCCCCCCCCTTCAAGATCAGAATTGAATTAGCCGGCCCGATGGCTCCATCAGCAGAGATGTAAAAGCTACTGGTTGAAGACAATCAGACATGGAAGGCCCCAATTGCTAGAGAGAGAGAGGCTTTGAGTTGGGGTAGACTGCGTGAGGTGAAGAGCTGGGGGACGGAGAGAGAGACGGGACAGTTAATGGGATTTTGGGTGGGGGTGAGGGGGTTACACTGCCTGACTGGCATGTCTTTGATTGGCTAATTAGTGGTGATCTGAAAGCACTTTGACATGGTTCATCTGAAGCCATCTGAATAATATTAAAATCAGGACTCCTTACTCTTCTTACTCTTTACTCTGTGCATTCGTGGTTTGAGTGCCAGTGTGTAAGGTGGAAACAAGACAGTGTTCCCACTGGATTCAACTTGAAAATAATCTTTTGTGTCAAAACACCTGATGTTTTATCTGTTTTTGTGTTTCTGTCTGGCTCCCTGCAGTTAATCATGGGCTTGGGCACCCAGGGGGCAGAAAAGAAGAGCGCAGCATCCATTGCCTGCTTCCTTGCAGCTAACGGCGCGGACTTGACCATTCGTAACAAGAAGGGCCAGTCCCCTCTAGACCTGTGTCCTGACCCCAGTCTCTGCAAGGCTCTGGCGAAATGCCACAAAGAGAAGAGCAGGTAAACATCCCTTGAAGGAATAGTTTGACATTTTGGGAAATACACCACTTTGCTTTTGTTGCCAAGAGTTAGATGGGAAGATCAATACCACTCTCATGTCTGTGTGTTAAGTATGAAGCCTCTAGCCAGATAGTTTAGCTTAGCATAAAGACTGGAAAATGAGGGGAAAAGCTAGTGTACTCTCGTTGTATGTCGCTTTGGACAAAAGCGTCTGCCAAATGAATGTAATGTAAGGTAAAAAAATCTCCCTACCAGCACCTCTAAAACTCAATAATTCACATGTTTTATCTCGTTTGTTTAATCTGTACAAAAGCTGAGGTTAAAAAATGTCAATTTTTTTGGTTTGAGGGGAGGGGGGTACCTTATTGCTGGACACATTTATGGCCGGGAGCAGTGGCTTCCTGAAGTCTCTGGAGTCCGGCATTAAACCCCCCTAAAACCACAAATTGTCGTTGTTATGCCTCGCTTTTTTTTATGGATGAACTAAGCCTGCGTCAGGCTGTCTGGTCATATCAAAACAGTCACACAGACCCAGATTTATATATCTGTTTTATTTATTAAGTCTTTATGTGGCCAAATAGCACTTAACCGCTCATCAAACTGACATGGCGATGCTTCTGAAAAGTCTTTAAACAGGCAGAAACCCTTGTAACACAGGGACGAAAAGGATGAACTCACAGGAAAGTGGTGCTTTTAAGTATGTTCATGGACCCACAGCGACTGTAACAACACCTGAAAGAGAAAAAAAGGAAGAAACCACCATCTCAGGAAAAATCATCAGAAGGCCTTATTGATTTCCTTTCTTTGCAAGAAATGTTTCATGTAGGGCTTTGTTTCATTTTCTTGCCTTTTCCTCCTGCGGTTCCTTTTTTAAAGTCTCTCTCTGTCTCCCCCTATTTTCTTTGTTCTCGTGTCGGCCTCTCTTGCTTGTAATCTCTCCTGCTCTCACACACTGTGGTTTTCTCC
This sequence comes from Macquaria australasica, assembly GCA_005408345.1. Lineage (NCBI taxonomy): Eukaryota > Metazoa > Chordata > Actinopteri > Centrarchiformes > Percichthyidae > Macquaria > Macquaria australasica. The sequence continues at coordinate 1,413,599 of SEMN01000076.1, forward strand.
TCAATGTTCCAGCGGCCAGGTCGGCACCCGCAGCCCGTCTCTGAACAGCAACATCGAGTCACTGGAGGAGTGTATGGTGTGTTCAGACATGAAGAGAGACACTCTGTTCGGCCCCTGTGGACACATCGCCACCTGCTCCCTCTGCTCACCTCGTGTCAAGAAGTGTCTCATCTGCAAGGATCAGGTCCAGTCAAGAACCAAGGTATCACTACTACTACCTTCCCTACCCAGAAATGCATACATAACAAACAGTGGATAGACACTTTTATTCCCTTTTGTTGTTTCATTTGTCCCTCCACAGATTGAGGAGTGCGTAGTCTGCTCTGACAAAAAGGCAGCCGTGTTGTTCCAGCCCTGTGGTCACATGTGCGCTTGTGAGAGTAAGTTGAGCTTATTTCAATATCATAACCTTGACATTTGCACCTGCTGCTCAAGTTTGGCCTGAATGGGGAAAAATAAACATACTGTATATAGAATAGACGTTGCATTCAGGTCTGAACAATATGTGTTTTGTTGTCACCAGACTGTGCCAGCCTCATGAAGAAGTGCGTACAGTGTCGGGCTGTGGTGGAACGCCGCACCCCTTTCGTTCTTTGCTGTGGAGGGAAAGGTATGGAGGATGATGCCGCTGATGATGATGATGATGATGATGATGATGATGATGATGACCTTAGTGAGTGAATCTTCCACACGTTCCCTTTTAATTCCCCCCCCTTTTGTTTTTCCTTCTTTCTTTCTTTTTTAGTTTCCACCTTTTTATCTTTTGCTTTGTTGCTGCCTCGCTTATGCATTTTATTCCTTTGTTTGCATCACTGATACTTTGTTTTTGTTTCATTTTTTCATCCTGGTAGGCATGTTAGAAATTTAGATATTAAGTCAGACGTTTGAATCCGTCAACCTTACTTTCCAAACTCCTTTCCACTACTAGATCTGGCATGTTTTAATCATTGCATCCATTTTGATCATGTCATTTGTACTAGCTTCTATTATAGATATTGGCTGAAATGGACAGTGGCTTCACAAATGCTTGGCTGCCGTGTCTGAAATTGGCCACATGGATCTTCCAAAGAGAGAGGATTTTGTGTTTCAAATCATAATCTTTTTATACACAGGATCTCAGAAGCCATTTCTAGATTGAGTTTTGCTGACCCGCACTGAATAATACAATAAGGTCTGAGTATACAGACAAACTGATTACCTTATTCATGTCTCTGTGGCCTCTTAAAGTTTTGACTAATCACATTCGCATAAAATGGATGAACTTCCCTGTAAGCATATGCTAAACATCCTGTAGTCATAATGATATATGCATATTAATGCCCACATGAATGTGAAAAAGAACTGAATTATAATACCTCCCTCGTAGAGAATTTCTAAATAAGGACACAAAACACTTGGAATAATAAAATATTTTAGATAAAACACCTAACAAGCACGTTTTTCAGTTGCACAGAAGCGCTGAATGTCATCTGTTTTACCCAAAATATGACTTTTCACACGTGGATGTGACTCAATAGCGATGTAATGTAGTGTGTAAATATATTTACTTTTGGTTGCATTCACAATCCATCTTCTTGTCTCCAAGTTGAACACAGTGTTTTATTGCCCATATCCTTCTTTTAGTGGTGCATCTCACTAGCGGTTATTTCTATCGTGTTTTCCACATTTTATGTTGAGTTAAAAGGGAAACTGTTGTAAGTTCACTATCTTCATGTTTACCCCTGTATTAATAATTTTCGCCTTGTTGGCATGCAAATCTTACTTGCGGTCGTTACCAGACGTGCAAAAGTGAATACAGACCCAAGCACACATACACTCATGCAAGGGGCAGCATTGATTGTTTATCTCCTTTCCCTTTATCCCGGTAACACTGACTGTTGATGTCTGTTACAAAAGCAAATCTAGTGCACGAAAGTCATCTGTCACTTTGATTATTTTGACTCTCTAGTTCAGTACTTGGTTTTCATAATGTACGTCTTAACCGAGTGAGCACAGGCATTACTCATGCTTTAGCACTGGCTGATGGCAAAAAGAGAAAGAATCACTTGCCGCTATGCATTTGAACAATTAATTGTATATAGACGAGACTCTATTTCCCTCTCTTTCCCTGATCACTGTTTCCAACTTGCTAGCTTTCTCTTCAAATTCTTTCTCTGAACCTCCCTTAGAGGCTGTAGTGAGTAGTTTTGGTCCTCAGGCCAGCTGTTGAGCTGGTGGGGACGGCTCCTGCTATAACAATGTGACTGGTTATTCCCAGCAGGGAGCTCTAACAGTATGGCAGGGGGATCGCAGGATCTTCTCCAGCCCAACAATCTGGCACTAAGTTGGTGTAAGTATACCTCTATGATCCCCTCCCTTATCAGACTCTTTTTTTTAAAGAGCTCCCCACAGTGCTGCCCTGGCCCCTACCCCCCCTTAAACCCCTTCCCTTTCTTTTTCAGTGATACACACACACCCTAAATAGTATATGCTGATATAGTATGTATGTGTGATGCACATGCCAAGAATCACATTGGTGCTCACTGTTCCTGGCAGATATTTGCCAGTCCCCAACAGAGCCTCAATCCAGCTAATTCTTGTGGAGTGCTCAAATAATATATTCAGGCACTTTCACTCTGGTGTTATTATACACATGCATCCTGTGGCTCTTACAATGCCAGTAGCGTCGTATGATGTTTTGTTCTGTGCCAGTTTAGATTTCAGATAATTACAAAGTATGCATTTCTGAATTTAAGTCATTTAAAAGTGAATGCAATGCCAACACAGACTGCTAGAGCCCAAGTTTGATCTGCCAAACATAATAAAATTCAGAGGGCATGTGTTTGTGATCCAAGCTTGTTCACAAAACTCATGTTTTAAATATAATCTAGCTCTCAGCTTGTTTCAGAATGTCAACGTTGGTGTGGCTGCATTTCTGTTTTATTGGCAATATAGTTTATCATTATGAGGAGGTGAAGTTTGATGTGGCCACTGGTGCACACTGTTCATTTGTTTAGTCTCTCGACTGGTAACTGAATTCCCCTTTTTCTCCTCGACATGTCTTTGTGCTGTTGTGTCCAAACAGCCAGCGGAAACATCCCTGCCTTGCAGAGAGACAAGGACAACACCAACGTCAACGCTGACGTGCAGAAGCTACAGCAGCAGCTCCAGGACATCAAGGAGCAGGTAGGCACTGTAGAACGGAGGTCAACGGTTAATGATCCACACCTGAGGCAAGATGAATGTGAAAATGTTGTTGCATCCCACCAGTGCGCAACGATATGCAACAGCCCACAGGTTGCTGGCTCCCATTTGGTTGGGTGTGTCAGGGGTGAAAACTAAAATATATGGTGAATGTCCAGTATAGCAGTGACAAATTCAAATGTTACAGTATATTCAAACAGCCGATAATGCAGGATAGAACACATTATGCATCAGTAAACATATATTGAAGTCTTAAAATATTTAATTGAGAATTAGGGCTGCAGCTTACTATTATTTTATTGGTGTGTTTTTCCAAATGAATTCTTTTGTTCAGAAAATGGCAGAAAATAGTTAAAATGCCCATCACAAGTTCCCAGTTGATAACTTCAATTCATTTGAGAAGCTTGTACCTGTAAATCTATACTTGTTTTCTTGATAAATGACTTAAACAATAATGAATCAATTATGAAATTTGTCTCAGATTAATTTTTGGTTGATTGACTAATTTGACGTTCAGCTGATCATTTCAGCTCTACTGAGAATTATTTTGAAGACTACATACAGGCTTTGCAGGACTTTCAGTTCAACAGTTAAAAATGAAGTTTTACCATAATGTGGCTAAGCTGGACACCCTGTTTTTTACGTGGTGTGGCTCATGAACTACTGAGAAAGAATAAAACCAAATAGAACTGGGAAGCGATGAACGCTCCTGTAAAATGCTGTGTGATCAAACGGATGTCTGTGTCATAACGTTTTTGTGCAGGGCTTGGCTCAGTCATTGATGAGAGTTGAAATGACTATCACAACAAAACATGAACTGTGATTGCTCCTCCTCGTCTGTCTGCAGACCATGTGTCCGGTGTGTCTGGACCGGCTGAAGAACATGATCTTCATGTGCGGCCATGGCACCTGCCAGCTCTGTGGGGACAGAATGAGCGAGTGCCCCATCTGCCGCAAGGCCATCGAACGCCGCATCCTCCTCTACTAGACGCCCCCCACAGACTCTCTCTTCTCTTAAAGCCCACACCAACCACGCCCGCAAAGCCACAATCACACCAGCTGCTGCTGCTGCTGCTCGACCATCCTCACAGCACCCGAGTCAGCCAGCCAAGGGCGTTCGCAGATGTCTTATTGGACACAACAAATGCTCTCTTAATGGTTTGATTGTGTTCAGATGGAATTTCTGTTACAAAACAAGGAAAAAATATGAATTGACTTTTATCAGTTTTGCTGTTCTGTCATCATGTGTCCTAACTGCGGCCGGAAAGACAGAAAGATGCTCGCATCACGGGCGTCGCCTTTTTCTCGTTTTTTTTTTCTCTCTGCCGTTCTTTTCCTATCATCCCCTTCTCATTCTCCTTTCTGTGTCATTTTCGCTGTTTATACTTGGTATGTGAAACTTATTTTCTCTGATTGAGTCAATGGTGGCTCCTTTAAGTCTTGGATAATGAACTTTAGGCATAAGTCCCATTTCTGGATTTCATCTTAGAACAGCTCTGCGTATCAGAGCAAATTCAGAAGTGTAGAGGAGGTGATGTAGAGGGCGGCCTGTCACCTTTTGATATGAAGTTCTCATGCATCTGTCGCTGTCAGTGCCAGCTGCAGTCAAGTTTTATTGTATTTGTAAATCTTTATGCACGTGTATTGGTATCGGAAGCTCCAGATGTGGATTTTAAGTACTTCATTTTTCACAACAGTATGGCAAGTTTGTGACACATTACTGTTTGCACCACTTAACGGTTCAGTGAGTGTTTTTTCGCTTCATGTCTGTGTTCAGTTTGGCTGTTGTGACACGCTGTTTGCTGACTATCCTTGCAGTTGGAGATCAGATGTTGGCAGTTTTGCACTAGAAAAAGCTGAGTCAGGGTAAAAGCTCTTTTTTGCACTGACTTTGGAGGTCCACTTCAGCTCAGTAAGAAAACATATATATAGAATTGTAGTAACTGCCAGGTAGCACACCACACCTGTACTTTGTTTATCAAGCTGTACCAAGAACGACGGCGGTGTCTCAACACCCTGTTGGCTGTGAATTCCAGAGCCGCCGTGTTAGAGATTCAAGAATTCAAGACAAACACACAAACTCATTCAGCTTCTGTCCAGTGATCGGCCCCCGTTGTACGTGATTGTTGTACACACAAACCCACACGATGCAAACATTTCTGTAACAAGAGTATCTTGTCACAACTTGATGTTAAAAAAAAAATTGTACAATTCAATGAGCATTGCTAATTTACCATTGATGACTGTGCCATTTGCTTCCAAAAATCTACTTGTTAAATAACTTGTATGGGGATAAGGTGCTCTTTATCTTGTATTACTTTTTTATTTAAGTGTATTTTTTCTTTTTCTCAAAATCAACATTTATTGAGCTAGAGAGTACAATCTATTAGAACACTAAGATGAAAATGTAGAATAAATTATTTTGTATTGCTGCCCAAAAAAATAGGATTTGTAGGTATCACTGCCTTCCTAATATGTAGCCTCAAAATCTCTCAGACATTCTGCTTTGATATTAATGTTGAGATACATTTGTGATGTTTTTTTGTTTGCTTTTTGTTGGCAATAGCTTTCTAGCAATCATCAGTAGAAGCATTTTTCTCTGAAATAGGTCTCTGTAAGCCTAACTTGTTCATTTGTGGAACAGAAAACAAAGACATTTTGTTGTCAAAAGTGTCAAGTATCTTTTCACCAGTGTTTTATTTGGGAGGAAAGCTAATGATTTTTTAAGACAGAACTTGCCTTACCTCTTTTAAAAGGCAGTTGCCCATGTGGAGACTCAGCATGGTGGCTAGCTTGCTCCGCTATGTGGGAATTTGCAACCGCATACAAGCATTTTTCTTTTCTCCTTTTTTAGGACTGAAAGCAACTTTTTTGAGTACAGTTTTGATTCCTTTCATTGCTCATGATAACACTTTAAGCTAGAAGCACTAATACGCTTTATGGTAGTGTTGTCTTGTTATGGTTGTTATGAAAAAGCCTATTTTGTACTTTATTTTCAATAACTGTAATTGTCCTGTTGGAAATGTATCCGTAGTATTTTCTTTGGCATGAATGTTTGACATATGCAGTACGACATGTATCATGGAAACGTTCAGTCTGTATTGCTAATAAGTGCTTTTAAAACAACCATATAGCTGAAATAAAGTTCTAAATGAACCATGGGGACATTAGAAGTTTGTTTTTCTAAGTACTTCTTCTGAATTGTTCATTAGCTTGTTTTTTTTGTTTTTTTGTTTTTTTGTTTTTCAAGTTCAGCTCAGATGTAGTTAGCTTCTTATGAGCAGAACATTAGCATTTTGTTGCCTTTCTCCTGCTGTGCAGCGTCTGCCTCACAGAGGAGACAGGGTGGCAGAGATGGGAGGTGTGAGGTAATTGAAAATGCTAACACCTAATAATGACTCGGCACCAGCGTGTGATAGGTCAGCTATGCTAATCAGAGAGGGAGGGAGGGAGAGAGGAGAGAAAAGAGCAAGAGTAAAGAAAACCACTCAGGAGAGATGAGAGGGACCCAGATAGAGTGATGCATCTTCTCCAGTGAGCGGTGTGACAGCGGGACATCTCGCAAGGCATCTCCCCAGCAGTAAGAAATTATGACCAAAGGCCATTTATGTTCTAGCTCATTGACTAGTCCATTCATAACCTGGACATCTTTGGGCTTGGCTCACACGCCGCAGCAGTACGCAGCTGCTCATAACAAGACATTCATCATGCTGTCACCCTCTGACTCCGTCAATGCACACTGACTGGAGGGGAGACTCTGACGCCTCTTTATACCTCTCGGATCTCTGTGACTTGGCACAAGGCCTAGACAGTCGCTGTATAGTCTGGTGTCATGTCTTTGTCATTTTATACTCGAGTACCTGTCTTTAAAACAATGGGCCCTCATATGGTTTTCCTGCTCCAGTGCTAGACAGTGAGTGACTGACAGCTGGACACTTTGTCACCATTTTTTTTGCATGGAGAATATATACGCTATATGGCCATAAGTATGAGGACACCACAGTCACTTGGACATGTTTTCTTCTGCTGCTGTTTTTGATTGTTTGGGTCCCTTAGTTCCACTTAGGGGATGCAATGATACTGTAAAATGAGATTTATTTTTGTGTAGGTTTGTTTTGTAGATAACCTCATTTTACCAATCTTTATTAGGAAGGTTGACATACTTTAATTAATGGTTATTATGTATATTTTACTCTTCAAAATGTCCTTGTTTTTGTGAAGATGCAGCACTTTAATGCTTTCCACATTGCCTGTAGTGTTTGTATTTGTTTGGCTTGGTGGAGTGATGTATAACATTTGTTGTCAGTTCTGCAGCTCTCCACTCATTATCGATTAATCTGCTGATTATTTTCTTGATTAATCGATTAATCCTTACATGAAATATATTACATAAAAGATCAATCGATTTTCAAAGTAGTTGCCGATTATTTTTTTGTCGATCGACTAATTCTTGGAGCTACAGTTGTATGCAGTAAGTATATAGTTTACAATTAATGCTAAGATTAACCAGGATTACAATATTATAGATAATGTGATGATAGTATGTTTCCAGTATTGTAGCAGCAGTTAGGGAAAGGCCCTTTCGCTCTTTATCGCCCAACATCAGTGGCTGACCTCCCTGATGCTCTTGTGGCTGAATGGGAGCAAGTCCTTGCAGCCTGGTTCCAAAATCTTGTGGAAAACCTTTCCTGATGAGTTGAGGCTCGTTAGCAGCATATTAATGCCTGGGGTTTTGCAATGAGATGTTTAACAATCACATATGAGTGTGATATTTGCATGTCCACATACTTTTGGTTGTATGGTGTATGTCAGAATCCTTTAAAATAGTCTGCGAGCTGAATAGAGACAATCAGGGTTGAATGTCAGCACCACCATTTTGACTGACAGCAGACCAGCCCTGCCACACTGACTTAACTGTCAGGGTGCTGGAGACGCCACTATCTCTCCCCTGGCCACGGCCTGATCCTGGGGAGGATCCCTGACCGCCACGCCTGCCGATTTCAGCTGCTTGAAGGCTGCAGTGTTTGCTGACTGGACTGCAGGGGTTGTTACTCCCACACCAGGGGGTCAGCTAATCCACCGGCTGCCCCGCAGAGTGTGAGTGATGGTGGCCCGGCACTGCAGGCTTCACTGAGCAGCAGATAGAGATGAATTGAACCCCTGGAGAGGAGAGCGGGCGACCACGATCAGGAAAATGACTGTGACCCTGCTTAAAGTCTCTGCTGTGATCACTGAGGAGGGTCGGTGACATCCATCTGCCAGTGGAGTCAGCATGCCGCAGGGGAGGAAAAGTCTGTGCCCCCTCCCCACCCTCCCTCAGGCTTTGCCCTTGGCGCTGATTCTGAAGTTATGACCTGACAGAGATGAATATATTCTCTCCACATTTACTGTGAAGTGAAGCTCTGACAACAGGATTTTGACATGCAAGTTTCAGAGCACATCACAAGGTGGCAGTACATCCAATGACTAAATACTGTAGGCCTCTCCTGTCATAGATACACTTACATTTGTGGTGGAGAGGACAAATCAACAAAATTTACAATAGGACACTTACCCGTGCATTCTATTTAGGTGCGACGGCTAGTTATAGACACCATCATCCGTCTAGAGGTTGTTCTTTGGTTGTCTCGGAGCGATAGGCTCACTTTGAAGCACTTTGTTAATCCTCACCTTGGCTGGCAGCAAAGCTTAAATTTACTACCACGTCTTGATTCAGAACTTCACATGTTGCGATCCCAGTTGTTGTGACGATCACTCCGGGTCTCAGCATCAAGCTGTGAAAACAAAAAGTTTACTTAATGAACATTAAAGGCATTTTTCTGATTTCACTGTTTTGATTTATGAGGTCTCACTTTTAGACCTTGAATCACCGCCATCTGCAACACATAACACATTTCTTATTACACAACATTAGTTGTTGACTATTTCAAATTCTCAATGTCAGTGTTTTTCTGTTGTTTTTTTAAACCTGTAGCTGCAGAAATCAATTCTTCCCTGGATTCGGACCACACAGATAAAGAAAAGGGGATAAATACTTCTTTCCATCTGTTTTGGCCACTTTCCTTCCATGTTGGAGGAATTGATCGCTGACTGTCTGAAGGTCCTCTCCCCTCTCTTTCTCTCTCATGTCATCCAGTTCAGAGGTCCGGTTGAATTTATTGTCTCAGTTTATGGTCGTGGCTGAGCAAAGTGCAATCTGGCTGTCTGGACAGACTCTTCGAGGACCAGGGTAGAAGGGAAGGGCCTGACGTGGGGCCCGAGGATTTGTGTGTGTCACATTTTGGGACTTTAAGCCAGTTAATTGGGGACATTTGTCAAACTGAGGACACAAACTGTTTTGTTTTAACTGCTGGTACACTCAGCAGAAGCTAAACTGTCTTCATTTTGGTTCATTTATAGTCAGCGTAAAGTTTAGCATATATCAGGCATGGTTATGGTTATAGGAAACCTTCAGGGAATTACTTTAAGTCACTCAGTGTCCCCAAAGGTGATGTAACCATACATGTGTTTGTATGGGTGGGTTGGTGTACCTGACAGCAGCAGCTCCACCTCCACAGTAAAGCTATAAACTAAGTTATTTCCTCCTACAGATCCATCCTCAAAACATATAAGCACCTCACATGCTGATTGCTTTATTGATATTGATCAGGGCAAAGTGTCAAACCACTCTCTCTCAGTGATGGCTAGTTGTTATTTATGCATGTAGAAGGAGAAGGTTAACACAAACAGCAAACATTCCTATAAGTAAAACAAGCAAGTAATTCATCCTTTTTTTTAGCAATACTTTTTCTAGTTTGTCATCTACTTATTTGTGATTTAATAACTTTTTTTGTGTGTTGAAATGTAATCACAGTATTTTCTTCTGATTTTTCTAATTACATTTTATATTATACAAACATTAAATCATGTGCATGTGGTATCAGAACAGGACGTGGTTGCAAGATGTGCACTGGGTCACATCTTATTCCACACACAATACTAATTATTTTGAGTTCAGTGTTTAAGGATAAATTGCATCAGTTGCAAATGCTTTAATTATTATCACAGTTAATTTACCTTCTGGTTTTAGAAGCTCACATGTTTGATCCTGAGTTGATTTAATTATGTTCATTTAATGATTGTGACAACGTAAAACTTGGCTTTCAACATCCACAAACCAAATATTCTGTGACTTTTGACCTATTGGTTGTGGCCCCACTCAGTGCCGTCCTTATCATCCCAGCACGATTGGAGGCTGGAGCCTGCAAGCCACATTTACAGTGCAAATGTTATCGTTCCAATGACACTTTAAACAGTCTTTATCAATATATAGTCATTCAAGGTTTATGAGCTTTGATAAAATGCCACTAGCCAAGCAGGGTCATTACAATGTGAAGCTACGAGGTGTATTTTTAGATTATAATAATTATTTTCTGTGGATCATCTGGAACTTTTAATGCTCAACATGTAAAATAAACACTCGGCATGTCGAGAGGACAAAGTGGCCTAAGTGCAAAAGATATTGATTTTCTCCTCAGGAAGAGCAGCGTAAGGGCAAACTACAGTGTGAGTTTGGCAGAACCTTATCATCCTATTATCTTTAAAACAGTGGGTTATCATAATTGCTTACTTAATAATTCTATAAAACTGTGGAGGTGTAACCTTTGCCTAGGCAGTAAACTGTCAAGTGCTTTTGATGCTGAGATTGAAAAGATTCCTGACGAGGGTCAGAAATGCTGCAACCTATTAATTGTATTGGGTAGATTACAAACACTAACAGAGCAGCAATTTCCAGTCAAGTAAAAATGGTTAAAAATACATTTTAAAAAATTATGTTTAAATGGATTAACTATCACAGAAAGCATAACTTGTAAGAACGTTTTAGTAAGCTCATATTTTAGATTTATTTATTTGAAAAAACAATAACTACCAGTATTATTGTTACATCAGAGCAACAAGTAAATTACTCAAATAATTAACCAATTGAAACTAGAGCTCTCTGTAGACGTGATTAATTTCACACCTCTACAAGTATGTAGAACAATGGGGTAGACATACTTAATCAACAAGCGCAAACCTCACCACATTTAACTCAACTAAGCAAACAAGGTGGTGTTGATGACACTGTCCTCCTGCATGGGGCCAGGTGACGATCTCTAAACAAGGCTGGCTTTGGGATCAGTATTTAAGCCACATGCAGTTTGTAATCCTTGTGAACTCAGATAGAGACAACAAGGAAACTCCCCAAGCTAGAGTTTATTGAATTCCCGTGAGCAATGCTTTTTGTTTCTTAGAATTTCTTTCCATAACTGGAAAAAAAAGTGGGTTCTATGGAGACAGCAAATGCTACAAAGACATGTTGTGTAACAAAACAAGCATACATCTGACAGGTGCTCGCCTCCGCCGAGCAGGCAGTAACCTTGGAGGGAGTAGAGAGGAATGTAGCAGCCCTATCTGAGCGCTGAGGGAAATACTGACTGCAAAGGCCTTTTTTTGTTCAGAGAGAAAAATCAATATTCCAGAGTCCATCACACAAGCAGGCATTTTGGTGTGTTTTTTTTTTTTTTTTCCAGGTGGGTTCCAGCTATGTGAAACAGGATCAGAGTGACCCCTGGAAAAAAATAGTTAATGCCTAACTTCTTTATCTTTGTTTTACAGCCAAGGGTTGTACCTCCAAATCAATACACGATACACAAATATCCCAGGGCTCCATGTTCTAGACAGAGAGCAATGACGAGAGCTTGAGAGTTAGCTTGCTTCACACCACCTGGCAGAGCAAAAGGTCTTTTTTTTAAAGGCCAGAAGCCTCTGGTAGAGTCAATGTAGAAAGAGTGAGGCTAGATTATATATACCAGGGCTCCAATAGAAAGCATAAGGCAAAACTTTATCAACTTTCAACAGTTTCAAGTCATGTCAATTTGAAGGTTGTGCCTGGCTGATCTTTGAAAAACAAACGTTAAAAGCATAGTTTGGCATTTTGTGAAATATGCTTATTCACTTTCTTGCCGAGAGTTAGACAAGAAGATCGATACCACTCTCATGTCTGTGCGGTGAATATGAAGCTACAGCCAGCAGCTGGATAGCTTAGCATAGGACTAAAAACTGGAGAGTATACTGCGGCGAAGAAGTAGTAGTAAGTCTTCCAGTTTATGCTAAGCTAACTGGCCAAGCTATCTTCTCATATAACTCTTGGCAAGAAAGTGAATAAGCGTATTTCCCAAAATTTCAAACTACTCTTTTAATAAACAGCTTTATATTCACAGTTAGCTTATCAGTATTCATTTTTTATGATTTGCTACTTTTTGCTTTGTGTCTGAATCAAGAAGAGACCAATATTGATTTTCATGGAATATTTATAACCTGCACTGGAAGAATTTTCACACACACACACACACAAAAAAACACCCTGTTAATATTTTAATAAGGTTGAAGGTCTCAGGATGCAGCCTGGGAATGAAGCATCTGGACCTTGATAGCAGACTGGCAGTTTTCCTGCTGTTACTACAAACCCCTCGGATGGACAGCTGAAACTCGCTAGATGTTTACAGCGAACACCAACAAGCTTGAGGTTTTCTCTCCTCTCTCCGTCTACGCTGGCCAAGATAGTTGATATCTGTCACTGTCTGGCACTCCGTCCCTGCAGACCTTGTAGCGAATCAACAGAGCAGCTCCCAGACAGATAAAATGCCACATCAGAGTTTCAGAGGCCTAAAGTAGGTTCCAGTTCCCAACCAGTGTTATGGTGAGAGAAAGGAGCATCCACTTAGGGAGGACAGACAGCCCCACTCCTTCTCTGATAGTAGCTGGTAATCTCTGAGGTCGACCTGTCAGTCAGGTCCTGGAGACAGATGACGTGGGGCCCCTGATAGGCTGTCTCCAACGGAGGAGACACCAGCCGGCCGCACGGGCTGCTGGGACGGAGAGCAGGACCCAAGGCGGTGGACGTATGGCGAGCTGACGGGGGAGGGCAGGAGAGGTGAAGACAAGGTGGGTCAGGGAGGTGGTGTGGCAGAGGAATGCCAAGGCAGAGAGGCGGGGGTCATGGAGAAGGTCTCCTGATGAGCAGAGAGACAGTTCTCTGCTGGAGATCGTTGCGTGGCTGACAGAGTTTACTTAACACCAACCCCTGGGAGCCCGGGTCACCGGGGGTGGGAGGAGACCCTGTTCGCCTCCAGCTCAGAGAGTAAGATTGTTGTCACAGAAAAAGATCTGGAGAACAGTGAGGAGGTAGAATGATTAAGTGCCTCTGTGGTAAGAGAAGGATTTGCTGGTCCAATTAAGATGTTTTAAATTGATTTTCTGCCGTCTAAGCAGTCCCTGGCTCACATTCAAATCAATACAGTGCGCAGATCAACTTACAATGATTATGTTACCATTTAGTCAGCTAGTTTTTGTTAAAGTTACATTGTTGTTATACAGAATGATAATACCGTTTGCAAGCAGGGACACTTCTGATAATCCCTCCTTGCACTTAAGAAAACATCTGTTGTTTAGGACTCATGCAAGTAGTGCAAGGAACTACAAAGCTCGTAATATAATTTTCACAATATCTGAGTTAACATTTAGTTTGTCATCCAGGTATGATTTCCTGACAACATGCAGTATCTCATAAATGTTATACTTTTCTGCAGCTGACTTTCAAAGCCCAGATGTTGGAATTTCCCACAGTATAATGCACCAACAAGGAAGTGTTTTAAAAAACTGCCCAGCCTCTCACAGTATTAACCCCACAGTGGTAATACAAAAAAAAAAAAAAAAACATAAAAAAGGCTTAATTTTTGCCTAGATGGATTAGCTGTTTCAAACAAGATTCAAGTCTCTGCAAGATTTTTTTTTTTTTTTTTACAATATTGGCATGAACCTAAATCCAATGTGATTCTAGCCTGAAAAAAATAAATTAAAAAAATATTTCAGATGAACTTCCTCCCCATTACGGCAACAGTCATCCTCTGATCCTCCATTACAAGGTTAGTCACCCTGTAATGCCTTTTAAATGCTTTTTTAATCTGAACTGTCTGGTCAGATGAAATGTGTTACAGTGTACTGATTATCTACTCAAATGTGCAATCAGCTATATCAGAGACCATAACTCTTATCAAATTTTTACTTCTGTGCTACAAAGCTGGTGTATGAAATCATTTGACAAGTCACTGGTAAAGGTGACTGAGACGTACTCTTATACTCTGATATTTTTCTTACTATCAACAGATTCCATGAAAAGACCAAACCCAACAATGTTTTAGTCCTACTTTCAGACCCCTGTCTGGGTACAGCACTCAATCCAAAACCTATTCCTTCCTACTGAAGAAAATGGGCCACAAATGTATTGGTTCTTTTGTTTTTTGTTTTTTAAAGGCTAAATAATTTTCTATAACAGCTGGGCATTGTAGTTTCAGCAAATCTTCCTCAAACAGGAGTAAAAAGTGAATTTTTTGTGGATTATTTTCAGCAGCGGATTAATACACATACTGTACAGCAGCAGGACAGTGGATGTGGAACTGACACAAAATATACTACAGTGCCCATGTTCAGTGTGGCTCATTGATGTGTCATTAATAATCTTTGGCTGAAAAGCAAAGCACTGCTGAAAATTAATTCTGCCTAAGATTAAAAAAAACAAGGGTGAAAACAAAAATGAAATAAAATGGTCTTTGGGAATTACTTTCAATATTTAGATTGAAAGGTTCTCATCATCTGAAATCAATATCTGCAATTATTTCAGTATTTACAATATGCTGTAGAATGTGTAGACATTTCGACTTTAAACAAAAAAAGACTATAAAACAACTAGAAAAATGACATTTAATAGTTATATACAAACATCCTCTGTGTAAGTGGTTATCATAAAGGCATGACTTCTGACATTTTTATCCTTAAAATAGGTCACCATCTTGGCCCTGCCTCAGGTACTCAGAATGAAATACATGTGCCTGATGTTTCCACTTTGTTTCTCTTTTTGGCTCTGTGCGCTGTAACAGAGATACACTGTCACTAGGCAACTGACAAAGGCTATCAGTATTACTTTAATATGTCAACAAATCCAAAGTAATCCTGAATGAGCAGCCTAAGTCATTTGTTTAACGTAAAGATGTTATCAATTTTTATAAGCTGGCAGAGTTGGCTAACTTCTCCCCTGTTCTTCAATCAGAGTAAGTGTTCACTTCAGCCCAGCTGCAGTAGACAGTATTCCCTCGATGGCAGCTACTGCCCATGGCTCCTATTAGATTACAGTGGAGATTTATCGAACTGGCTTCCGGTTTTCCGATAGGATAGTGACAACACTTATCTCCAGATATTCCCTTATCAAAAAACAATTTAGTGAGAGAAACAGACATTAGCCCAGATTTTTTTACACTGCCGAGTGCTCCAGCTTAGCCTCCTCGGTACAAGGGTCTGTTTGCACTGTGCACACACATCTCCATCTGCCCGGATAGAGAAGCATTAACATTGCCTTAGTGCGCTCTTGATGTCACTGCCATTACGTTTGCATCAAGCTCTTGGACTTTGAGACTTGATCAATTCTGCTCGGACGTGGAGTACTGAAAAAAGGTATCACAAACCGATTGTAGAAAGAAGAGACGTGACTGCTGTAAAGTTTTTGGAAGTACTGGTGTGAGCGTACATTTATGCACAAGTGTTGGGTGTGTGTGCGGTTGACCTGGCAGCAGGGATGGGCCAACAGGCCAGACTTAGCAGCTGGTGAGAGAGGTCACTACAGGAGAAGGAGCCGATGGGTCACCATGAGGTTGTCCTGACCTGAGCTTGATTTTATTCTGCCTCTATTTATCAAGAACCTAGAGAGGCATGTGTTTGTGTGATGTGTTTGTTTTGTACGGATGTGTGCCTGACAATGCATGCTTGTGTATGTGTCTATGTGTGTAGAGAGAGAGAGAGAGAGACGACGGAAAGCAATGGCTAATTTCGAAGTAGCTACAAGATTTTGTAGAGGTGTTTGTCAAATATTCATTTGTGTGTGTGAAGCCAGAAGGCCATCAGGGGGAGTCAGGCAGACAGATAGTACTCACTCCTGTTACTATGACCCTGGAGGGATAGCTGGAAGAGAAAAACTGGGCAATAAAGTTGTACAAAGAGCCTGCCAAGGCTTTATGGAGCTAATAACAAAGTTTGATCTCCAATAATTGACCCTGTGTTCTGCTAACCAAAGTTCTTGCTTTTCTTTTTGGAGTGTTTTCCGCCAAACACCTGTTGGCATGTCAGATGAGGTGGTTCATGTAAAGCTGATGTGCCCAACAAGCATTCAGACTATTTGTTCTTTCCATGGATGATGCCTGTAAAAGGGGCTGCAGGTGCTTGGGCCAGGGGCACAGTGTCTAGGGGCCACGTTAACTATTAACACAGCCATATAACACTGTTACTGATTAGCGCCTCTCGCTCTTGAGACTCCCACTGACCTGAGTCACAGGTAGGAATCCCGCTATGTGTGTATTTGTGTGTGTGCGTGCACGCTCCTGCAGTGTGGCTTTTACACACCAGCCATGCGTGGTGTTGGAAAGCAGCCTCCCTCCTAGTCATAATTCTTTCTTCTTCTTCCTCTCCCTCCCTCTATTCATCCTTCCTTGCTTCCTTCTCTCCCACACAGACTTGTTCACGCAGTTAAGTCCTCTCCCTCGCTGGATCTTTTCAACGACCTCCATGATGACCTTTATCCTTTCTGCCATAAAACGCGGAGACGTAAAGATGTCTTGTACAAAGTTAAGAGGAACCATGTTTGGCATGTAGCGCTCCAGGTATTTTACTCTGGGGCAAAAGTCTAACGTGCAGAGGACACTGATGTATGACTCACAGCACATGTACAACAAGGCCTGTTGCTGTGAGGTGAGGAAATGTGAAGGTGTTGTACTGCAATGTGAACATGCTTTGTGATAAGAACTCTGCTCATGCTACATTACATTGTAATATTTCCAACATAGTGCAGGAAGATAAAGACTTTTAGCAATTTATAAATGATTCCTTCACTTTATTTTCTAAAGTTAGATGAGAAGATCGATACCTCTCTCATGTCTTGTGTGTTTAGAGCTAGACGGGATTAGCCTAGCTTAGCATAGAGAATGGAAGCAGGGGGAAACAGCTAGCCTAGCGCTCTCCACAGTTCATGTGTCTGCCAGCACATCTAAAGCTCACTGATTAACACGTTTTATCTTATTTGTTTAATCAGCGGTTTGAAGGGGAGTTACGTTTATCCGTCCTTACAGCATGTTACTCCCCATAAAAAACACAAATTGTCATTTTCATATTTTAGTTTTTGTACGGATTTGTGTGTGTGTGTGTTTTCCAGTTCATTAATCATTTTTTAATAAATAGATTGGCAAAGTTTTAACGTTATTTAAGGGGCCAGTTCACTGAAAGTAAAAATTACAGTTAGTACTTCCTACCAAAGAAATAGTCCCTCCTGACTGACTGTGTCTTATCCAGATTAACAGGGACACTGATCCTGGAGAGAGATGACGCTGTTAAATATTTTAATTGCCATATTTCAATACTTTGAGCACCACAAATGAAATTCCACTCTGATTGCATCAGTGGAGGCAGAAATGTTAAAGACGGAGATATCAAAATCAGCAGTTTTTTCATCTTGCAGCAGATGAATGTAGATAATAAGCAATAAAGCATAAAAGACAAAAGCTGGATATCATGTTGTGCTCATATTTACCACTGTTCCACAAATTTAGTTTTCCAATTCACATTGTGTCATGGAGTCACACTGAAGATACCAGCTGTGACAGCCGCTCCATCCTCGCCTCGATTCACCATGTTTCATGGATAATATCAGCCGGTCCAGACCTCAGACCTCAGTGATGTCTGTCTGCCTGGGTGCAGCATCTTGAGGCTATAAGGCTGCGTTCTAGCAGATCTGTAAACACTGGGTTTAGTGGAGCCTACGCACCTAAGCTGCTGACTGGTGTCTATCAAAACAAACCACACTCCATGGTCAGGGTTTGTCTTTGTGTCAAAGGGTCGGGGTCAAGCTAGAGGACTTCTCCTTTGAAGTTCACTACAGGATTTATTTTTGTCTGGGTTTGGAAACAGAATCAAGTTAGATTTTATTAGACAGTTTATATGTTCATAAAATTATCTGCCAACAGTTTTTTCCAGCTACGGGTGTACCGTACAGTCTTTATATATTTATATTATGGTTATACAAGTTTAGTTATGATAACAGCATTCTTGTGAAATAACTTGCAATGTGGACGTGACTTTGACACTGAACGGAAATCAGGCCAATCGAGAACTGAGCCAATGGTAAGTCAGATCAACCATGTCTTTCTTGGCCTCTTTTGTTGAGGCGTACAGTGAAAGTCACAATAAGGGATTTAACTGTACGTGCTGCAGATCACCCTGATATGGCCTCCTTTTTTTTTTCTCTTTTTTTTTTTTAAATCAGGAGACCCAGCGGTGGCGGTCAGAGCAATGACTGGATGTGTTTGTTAGATACTGGAGAAAGGCAACACCGCTCATGTTTAATTTTGCTGTAATATTCACACAAGGAAGTTCTGCATTCGAAACCAATCTGTTACTGTGAAGTAGAAGGGATGGTGACACATTGTTTTTCGACTAAGTTTTCCGCCAACAGGGACACGAACCAGCCTGAGATATTATACTCCCACCATGGGCAAACATGCAAACACAGCGAGCCACTGCTCCGCATGGTACAGTACACACCGCTAGAGAGGGCACAAAGGAAGGCGCATGATTGGTGTGTTTGACAGCGATCTGATAAAACCATAATTGGAGCATGTAGAATGCATATGTTTTTCAGTCAAACAAAAGCCCTGGTCACGCCATAGAAACTGCCGCTCAATGTTTTCATTGTCTGGCAACTGACTAAAGTGAAGGAGAGGGCGACAGAAACCTCCAAGTCAGTCTGAGAGTGTGTTTAATGTGTGCGGAAGGGGAGCTGCGCGAGTGTGTGTTTGTCTGCATGCTGAGACGAGGCGAGGTTGTACGGTCATGGAAGGACAAGTGCCGGGCAAAGTTGGCCATGTCTGGTGGAGCTCCAGACCCCTTTGAGTGAAGCTCAAATCTTATCAGATCTCAGAGGGCTTATTTGTTCTTCTGACTGAAAAGCTATAGACACATTTGAACACATTTTCCCCTGGAAAGAAAGTTTAACTGTATTTACAGAAGGTCAAGGCCAAACCTCGGCTTCTTTGAAACATTGTGTAGCATCTCGCTGCTATTTCTGCATGTATTTGAAGGTCGGTTCACCCAAATTACAGAAAAACACATTTTCCTCCCTTACCTCTTGTGGTATCTAGCCGTAGATAGACGTGCAGATAGTTTTGGTTTTATCTGCCCAGGTGTGGAGATATCAGTCCCAGAGATTTCTGCCCTGAATAGTTTTGATAGAAACTACTTTCTACCAATGAAACTGTTGACAGCGGTCTCTGTAAATTAACCACATCAAAGCTAGATTTATACTTGATGCAAGGAGTTATGCTGTAGATACTTACAGCATAGGTTTTATTTTATATCAATATATATTGACCTGTTGATAGCACCACCAAAACAGTACATATATGTATTGTACATGCTCAGGCTGTATCTTGATTTAATTATATACCTCACAGTTATTCTTTCATTCAGTTTGTGACTATTACATGGTTTGCCTCATCCGTGTTGACATTCTTTCATGCACATTGATAGAGAAGGGCAACTGTGGTGAGCAGATGGTTTGCAATGCTAGCTGTGTGACGAAAAGCAGAAGACTACTGAGCCTTGTTTTCCCCAACTTTCTTGATGCCGTCTTCTGACAATGGCATCAGAAACATGGAGGAGAAAACACAAGAAGCCCAAGCTAACCAATCACAGTTATTGTGGTTTCCACATAGTATCTGTGTAGCCCCGATATGTAATCACAATTTTGAAGAGGTGCACATCAGCTACAGTGGCCACATGCATAGGCTTCATATCTATGTCGTAACCCATTTCTGATCACACTTTCTGGGAAGACATTTTTACTAGAGATTTTAGTACTTTTTGGGTAGAGATGAAATGAAGTATAATCAAAGCCACAATAAATCAAGGAGAAGCCTTCGAAAATAGGTGCCACAAGGTTGCAGGTGCATCTTTTTTTTGGAAAGAGAAGGATGGAGAGAAAAGGAATATTAGGTGAGTAAGTACTCTCAGAAGAGGTATGCCTTCAAGCGGTGACTATGGCCCTGGCCTGTAATTCAGCCATCATTAATTTTATTATTTATAGCTGTGCTTTTGGGAAGATAATTTCTGATGATTTCTTAAATGTAATTTCAGTGGCCGGTGGTCACAGTAAGTCATGGCAGCGTGACAGTGAGCCAGCATGCACAATACCAGGACCCTGAAACTGAAGCAGCTAAATGAAATTCAGCTGTAGTTAATTTTATTATTTTCTCCTGTGGCATGTCAAAATGTCTGCTGTGAAAAAGACCTATTCCTGATCAACATCCAAAATTGGCAGCTATATTACTTCATCTGTGCCCCAATTTAGACTTTAACAATTGGTGATTGTTTCAGTTACACCACACACTCCTCTCATATCTTTCTAACAAGCAGCTGAGTCTCTGTAGACGTTGAAAGCATGAGTGGGCCTGCAAGGTCTGCCAGCTGCTCTGTCCATACTCCACTATAGTGCCAGGCCCAAGTAGCCAACCCTCCGTCGTACCCCACACCACCACCACCACCACCCACTCACCTCCAAGTTGTCTCTGTTTTGCTATCAGTGACGTCACCTCTGCCCAAGGCTGTTTTCTCTCGGGCTGGAGCTCCAAACTGCTGATTCAGGGAAAGACACAAAGTGTACTGAAGACCTGACCTTCTCTCCTGAGACAAAACACATATAGAGAGGCTGGCTCCACAGGATGGAGACGTTAGCGCAGAAACAATAACACAGCCTCGGAATCTACACAAGAGATGAGGCTAGGTTTTCCAGAGACAGAAGGACGGGCGGTCAGGCGTCTTTGAGTAGATGAAACTTGGCGTCCACAATCATTTATTGTGTGGTGCGTCAACGAGTTATCAGCAGTTCAACTGAAGACTGAATTTAATAATTTTGTAAAGGCCTGAAGAACTGAAAAAATCTCAAATTTACAAGAAACAAAAAATGAACACAGAAAAGTCAGGAAAACATAAACAGGATTTTGTGTAGTATTAATACATTTGGGATATACACTTACAGCATATTAAATATGGTTTTCTTGCCATGAGTTATGAAGCTACAGCTTGCAGCCGGATAGCTTAGCTTAGCACAAAAACTGGAAACACAAAAAAACAGATCCTGTTGGAGGGGCCCCGAGCCCCAGGTTTGAAACCACCGGTACTCTGTTAGGAACAGTAATGATGAAATTTTCCTATAAGATCCACTGAATCTCAAACAACAAAGAACGTGAACTGAAATAAGGCAAAAGGATTTGGGGGCTAAGAGACATAATTGAAATGTTTTTGTAATATAGTTTTTAAACTTTGGAATGAAACAGATTTACATCCTGCCTAAAATAAACTCTAATCTTCATTTGTTTTGACAAAGTATGGATATTTATTTCTGTGCAGGTGTGGCCTGGAAATGTTGCTTGTGTGGTCTTTTTTTTCATTAACACATAAAACAGTTACACTGTAGTGATCACATTGTAAATGCAATTAGTGGCTAAGTGTGTTGAATTGTACATCTGTGCCTTATCTTTAATGGCTTTTTAAACACTTAAGTTTTATAGGTGATGGATGGGGGGCTTATCTGACTACTGGCTCTTTCCTTTGACATGGGACCAAAAGTAAAAGCAGAAATGCTCACAGATCTCTGAAGTCCCCAAAACGCTTTCTTGGAAATTAAAATGAACCAAGATATTAGGACACTCCTCCTGGTCTGTGAAAAGTAGTAGTGTGAAAGTAGTCATACATTCACTTTTCTATAGACAGTAATAAAACCATCAGCTCTCTGTCATCCATCCACATCATAGGATATCTAAACATAGTCAGTGGACTTTGGTCCTTCGCAGACAACTTGCTGCTGATCGAAGAGTCCACATCAAAAATTAAGCACAGCTTGAAAAGTGTACAAACTATTTTCATAATGTGGCAGGAGATCCTTCCCCTTATCCGCTTAATCCCACATCCAATATGACTAAGCACAACCTGAAAAATGTGCAAATTAATATTAGAAATTACACGCGGCACGACTTTGCTCTACTAATCCACTTAATCCCTCATATTACAGAGCAATGTGCTTAGCCTCTGTGTGTCCTACGAAGGCTTTGTTTGAATTTCTACTCCACAGAATTACAGAACAATCCCTGTGTCTCCTTTCAAATCTTAAAGTGAAATATCTACGTTTTAATTTTATCTTTGTTTAACTGGAGTATTCCCACTGATAACGAGGCTCTTCTTCAAGGGAAGAAGACAAGAGCAGCACAAATGATATGAAACAGTTCATAATACGATAACATAGTGCTGTAGTTTATTCATGATTGGAGCCAAAGCTAAGAGAATAGGTCAAGTGAACCCTGATGCCTGTGTCAGGCTGATGTCACATCGTGACACTGCAGTGATAAACTGGAGCTGATGGAGACACAAATAATTACCCATAACAACAGATAAATGTGCCTCCATCTTTCTTAAGTCACAGACGCGCCTGGCTCTGTTCCCCAGGAGTGTGTACCATCATTTGTGGCTATTTCATCGTTTCTTGTTCTTTACACCTAGCAGCACAGACAACAAGCTTACACCTCTCAAATGAGCCGGAATATATTTGTCATTCATCACATGCCGCTGGCAGGGAATGTGATGATGCTGGATTGTTAGCAGCCTCCAATCCCCACCAAAAAATCCTCTTCCAACACTGCCTCGCACACTCAAACACACACATGCACACACACTCAGTATAAGCAGGCAGGTGAGCAGGGCGTTCCGTTGGGGGCGAGTCGAGGAAGCAAGGACGGTACATGTCCAAAATGACAAAGGTTGCTTTTACACCTGTCATGGCCCGTTTAATCATCTACCACTTCAAACAGGAGAGTCTGACGCTTGCGGCCTCCCAGCAGCCTTTGCTCCAGCAGCTCTGGACAGGCTGCCATTCAGTAAAAAACAGAGAGAAACAGACCTGTGCGGGTATAAAACTTAACTGTGACTTCCATAAAGTAACAGCAAATAGGTCAATTGTTTTAAAGGCTCCAGCAGCGAGACATGGAGGTAATAAATACAGGAAATGGCTTTTACAGGTGCTAATTTAACATTAGGAGAAATTCAGAGAGTTCCCTCATAAATTGATCTAGATTGATTTGAACTGCGTGGATTTACACATTTACAAGAAAGGGGACAACTATATATTAGCCTATTGCTTTATTCGTGAGTTTCTTTTCATTCTTTTCAGTTTCAGTATGGGGACTGAACTTTTTGTTTGAGCTGTACAAACAAAACATCAAATCTGCAGTGAAAATCTGATTCTTGTTAAGGTGATGGTGCAGAGCAATCAATGGCTCAGGATGTGATTACACACAATAATGCACTCTAAAAATTTGTAATTGATTGTGGAATATTTATTTCAAAAATCAATTCTGTTTTTATTTTAAGTTTATGTGTTTCACCTTAATAGGGAGGGGATGGGCCATTTATTTATTGATTTATAAGGGATATTTTATTTTGAAATTGAGTGTTTCAGTGTCTTTTTTAGAAAATAATAATTACCTTAAAACTCACCATTTAATATCTGTATAATATACTGAATCACCAGTGTATTAAGAACTTGTGTGTGTTTATATTTTTATACTGCATATGCTGTCAATTATAATTTAATACGTATTTAATCTCCCATTTTAGAATGGGACTCAACTAAAATACATTTATTCATTTAAAATACTAGTATGCAATTAAATAATTCTGTTTTTACATTAGATGTGCAGTGTTATCAGCAGATAAATCACATGTAAATAGCAACACAATTCCTTTTTTTATTTCCCACCCTATCCAAATTGAAAAGATTTTCCAAAATCAACATGAATCTCCCATTATAATTAAGTGCCTGTTACAACATGTATGGCTCTGCATACAACCACGCATTGTCTGGAACAAGACAATAAAAGAAACTGTGTCAAAGCTTCTGAGTGGTGATTAAAATGATGAATTGAGTCTCTTTCCTGCGTGTTTTACATGTAGCTACAGTCGTTTCTCCTTAATCATAATCGAGACATCAGAGGTGTTCTTGTGTGTAGGGCGTGTTAAATGTCCACAAAGCCTTTTATTACCATGAAATCAAATCTGCATTTCAGTGGCTTTTTGAAGTCACAGTCTGAGTCACAAAAAAAAAAAAAAAAAGACAGACAGACAGACAGACAGAAAAAAGAAAAAAGAAAAACACAACTACAACGAACGAGCAATCAGGCCGGTTTTGAAATAACGTCAGATTCTCCATCATTAATAATAATCCATACTGTGTAATAATGCCATAATAATCATTAATTTGGCGAAGAATGTCTAAACTCAGCGTTATTCCTGCTCCTTGTTATCGCCATAGCATCGTGCATATTGCAGCAGTATTGGCTAATCAGGAGCAGGCTGTAACAAGTGTTGGAGATAATCATTATCAGGTCGGTACATAAGGCACTGACACCTGAAGAGGGTCGGCCATTAGCCTGCACACCTCCTGAAAGAAACAAACATTATTCAGATAAAACTGTGCCATGGTCTTCTGGGTAAAACATCAATAAAAGAAATATAAAAACTCAGATCAAGGAAACAGAAAATTAAAATTAATAGATGGCGATTGATTAAAATTTGCCACGACATTATTATTATTATTATTATTATTATTATTATTATTATTATATTTGGTTGTTGTTTCTTTTTGTCCTAACGAAACTAATATTGCTACAATATTTCAGAATATTCCGAGTGGCACCCAATATTCAATTTAGAGTTAAACTTTATCATACGTAAATGCCTTTTAAACTAATATTCTATTGTATTATTATTATTAATATTATTATTATCATCATTATTATTATTAGCATCAGTCCTAGTAAGTATATACAGTTCACAGGGAGTCTTCCAGTCAAATGTATGACAGAGATAATTAGATTATAGGCCTGTGTTTCTTTACCGTGGCTGACATTCGTGCAGGCCCACACTGTTTGACCGTCTCTGGATAAATGTGGAGACAGGGCGGCGTCCTGCCACTTCTCCTCACAGGCTCCGTGTGTCAGAGCAGCACACTTTGACATCACTGCGAAAACACCTCATTCATCAACTCGAGGCTCCACAGCCAGTGAGTAAAGGGGTGGGGGGTTCGGGGGTTGGGGGGCACAACAGGATTTTGTATTCTCGCACCTCCCTGACAACTGCTCACTGAGACGATGGGATGGGAGACAGTAGCGCATGGTTTGGTTACTCCCTCTGATAAAATCACATCTCCAAAACCTCTCCGGTTACCATGGCTGTCAAGATGTTGTGTCGAGTTTAATCCTGCAGTCTATTACAGCTGCAGAGCAGGCAGAAGCCATGAGAGCTTTAAGACAGCACAGTGTGTCTGCATGCGTAAAAAATAATATGGTCCCCAAAAATGAATTCCTATGAGCAGAGTTATTAAAGTTCTGAATTGGAGCTGTAGCCTACAATCAGATGCAGGGATTTATTTCCACATCCAACACACAGATATACACACAGAGCCACACAAGTCCCGTACAAAGCGACCATCGTTATATCTACATTTAGACATTGAGAAATACTGTAGTTTCAATAGCAGTGGCAACGGCAGCAGCAGTAGCAGTATTAACAGCAGCAGTGATAATAAAAGCAGGAGGCCTATAGTGTCAGCAGCTACTAGATGTATTCCTAAGAGCCTACATGTATTTGTATTAGTCTGAGAAATAATGCTCAGTTTTCCTATAGACAACAATGACCCCTCAATAAGGTATATGGAAGTAGTCACACACAAGCCAAAAAAGAACAATAAAGTTAATGTTAATATTAATAGTGCAGCATATTAAGCAACAGTTATAATAGCAGCAGTTAAATGTAATAATAATAGTATAAGTAGTTGAAAAATAGTAGTAGTAGTATTAGTGAAAATAGAAGCATTAATAATAATAGTATAAAAAGTAGGTGCAGGCTAATAATAGCCTAATAGTAGGTCGTAGGTTGTAGTAGCAAAAGTAGAAAGCTAGTAGTAAAAATTGTAGTCATATAAACAGTAGTGGTAGTAGCTGTAATAGTAGTAGTAGTTGTAATGGAAGCAGTTGTAGTGGTAGTAGAAATATATTACTAATTTTGGAATATGATAATATATATTAGCAGTATATTAGGCTAGTATTAAATTGTGAGTCCAGCTCTGCAGCTTCCAGTACAGACTATAATGTGGTTGTAGTAGTAGTATCATTAGTAATATTAGCAATATATTGGAAATATTAGTAGTAAATTAGCAATTCATCGGTGAGTACAGCTGTCTTTACAGCTTACAGTCGTAGTAGTAATGGTAGTAATAATATTAGTAATATTAATCGTTAATAGTGTTGCCCTCGTGTCTCCCTGCAGCTCAGTCTGCATTGCAGTGACCTATTAGGAGCAGCAGTAATATTAGAAAAAATAGACACAGTAGGTAGGCCTATCCCTGCAGCCTCCACTTCACTGTTCTGTGTAGTAGTATTAGTAGCAGTGGTAGTAGTAGTAATGATGGTGGAGTACTCGGGTCTCTGTGCTGCTCAGCTATCTCCCATCCAGACCAAATGTAAACACACACACAAATACCTGCTGAATGGTTGTGAGTGTGATGAACCGAGGACTATTTGTTAACCTCTGTGAGCGACGCGCGAGAGGGCCTGTAAATGAGTGAATGATTCAATTGACACCTCGCTACTTTTGATCACTTCGCTCACTCACAATGTATATTGTGGCTGAACGAATCATCGCGCTTCAAAGTGAAGCTGTTCACGGCGGCAGCAGAGACGTGCGGAGAGTTTGTGCTTCTGCGCAGCTGAAGCCATTTAATCCTGAATGAAAGCGTCTGACTTAAATAAACTAATTAGGAGGAGATTTATTGATCACTGCGGTGAATATAGAGAATAAACAAAGAGGAAAATGTTAGCCTGAACCAAGACCTTGAATAAAGATCAGGATGGGAGCGGAAATAAAAAAAATACATACGCATAAATAAGCCTAAATTACATTTTTTACATGACTCCTTGAGAAAATATATTGTATTAATATTCTTAAACGCCTCTACACAACGATCCATATCCATGTAGCACCATAAAGTTGGAGATAATTGTGAAATTTTGTCAGAAGTTATCAATCAGTCATCTTAATTAATTGATCTAATATAGATTTATAACCAGCCAGTGGTGGAAGAAGTATTCAGATATTTTATATAAGTAAAAGGAGCAATAGAACAGAGTATAAATACTCCGTAACAAGTGATACCACTTGCTCTCAAAATCTAGTTTAAGTAAAAGTATTATCAGCAGATGTAGCCTGCTTAAAGTATCAAAAGTTAAAGTATTTCTTATGCAGACAAACAGGTCGTGTGATTGTTATTATATTATAGTATTATTATTAATGGTGTATTCATGTGGAAGTAGCATTTAACTGTAGTTGGTGAAGCTGGAGCTAATATATACTAACATGTTATACTGTTGGGAAGTTATATTGTGTAATCATTTGTTATATTTTATTAACTGACCATGTTATTTATTATGGACAATCATAAACAGGAACGTGACTATAGCTGTCAGTGTCAATTTAGTGAAGTAGAAGTATAAAGTAAAACAAAATGGAAGCACTCAAGCAAAGTAAAAGTACCTTAAAATTGTACTACATGCAGAACTTGAGTAAATGTATTTAGCTGCATTCCACCACTGTGAGCAGCAGGTTCTGAATAAATGTCAGTAACTGATTTAAACCAGTGTTATGGAGGAAAACAGCAACAATACAATGCTGCTAAATTAGATAAAAATTACAAAATGTAAACAATGTATAGGGTTAGACTTTAGACAGGTATTAGTTATTGATTAGGAATTATATTTGATCAAATGAAAAAAGGAAAACAGATGAGAAAGGGGTGGAGCTCCACCTCTGTCCAAAGCAGAAACATGACTGCATTTGCAAATTATAAGTTTCAGACGTGATCAGATCCTCTCTCTCTCTCTCTCTCTCTCTCTGTTTCTGTTTCTGTGTGTGATTGATTGGAGGAGTTCATAGGCTGGCACCCCCATCGTGTTTCCAGCCGCTCACACTCCACATGATTGGTCCGCCTCCAGCAGCCGCAGCCGCCAGAAGCGCCTCCTCTCATAAACCTCGTCAGACCGCACTAACGTTTCCCATTACTTCCAGGAGAAGCAGCGGTTCACTATTAGGAACTTTGCGTGCGGCTTATGGCAGACAATTAGCAGGTATGTGTTTGAAAGTCTCCTCTTTTCGCCCCTCTTATGCTGTCTTTTCTCCCTTATGCCACACAGCTGGTTTGAACATCTGGCGGTGTGGTGGAGAGCGCAACAGGACCGGAATCCTCATTTCGGGGTATTGTTTTATCGCTCCAGCCTGCCTCTCGGCCCTTATCTGTTTTGGGTCTTATCAAACGGTTATCTCTTTTGCTGTGAAGACATATTGCGTTTTGTTTCCTATCTGTTATGTGTGTGTGTAAATGTGTGTGTGTGGGAGGACAGAGATTTGACATGGACGGATCCAGTGCCTCTTTAAAAGCGCTTGATGGGAGTATGGCAGTCACTGTGGATTAGACGTGTTTTATTGGAGTTATGGCTAATACAGAGTCAGTGAACATGGCGTGGAATTGAAAGTCAGATTCATAGTTTGATAGTTTTTATTGTGGAAATGCTGGCTGCTCTTTTAAAGATGAAAACAAGATGCGCATCAGAGGTGGATTTTCTTTTTTTCCCATCATTTCTATCCAGATGTTTATGGGAGCAAATTTTAAATTCAGTTGTCCATAACTTTGCACCACATTTCATTCCTGCTATCCTAACGGTTCCAACTGCTTTTTGTTACAGGGTAGCTACTCCCTGACGATTTTTATTAACCTCTACGGTGTATGGAAAGTGCTCCTGGATGGACCTGGGCGAAAACAGCTGGTCCATGGTCAAGCGAGAAGTATCCAGCAGCCCAGGGTCACCGGCTGAGCAGACCTACCTGCCCGGTGACAGCAGGAGGGACGGTCCCACCTCTGATGAGCTGAGGACGCCTTCGAGCGACCTTGACGCACTGGGACACCGCCGCTCCGACGGCAGGTCACTACACTCCTACGTTCACTTCGGACACCATAACAACACCCTGACCACTGCCGAGGACATCCCGCTGTTTACGGATTTAGACCAGGGCAGCAAACTCGTCCTCCCCAGCGGAGCGCACAAGGCGAGCTTGCTGGTGGACCCGACCGACATGTACCAAACACTGGCCATCGCCGCAGCCCAGAGCCAGACTGGATATGATTCCTCCTCTGGTGGTTATATGCACTCCAACCCCAACTCCCCCGTGTATGTCCCCAGCTCCCGGGTGGGCCCCATGATACCCAGCCTCTCTTATCTGCAGGCAAGCGGCTCTGCGCAGCCAAGCCACGCCGTCTCCAGCCACTCGGTCTGGTCGCAGTCCACCCCGGAAAGCCCCTCATACAGCACCGGGAGCCCGCACACATCCAGTCGGTTCCACTACTCTCCAAGCCCCCCTATGAATAACGGGACGCCAAGGGACACCGGCTACAGTAACACGCTGAATGTGAGCAGCAGAGACCAGTACGGCCTCCCTCGGCCCCTCAGTGGGTCCTACGCGAGTCCATACTCTCCTTATGTTGCACCGCAGCTGTCCCAGCTGCCCTCGCCTTGGACCGGGGGACCTTTTGATAACACGATGCTGCACACCTTGCAGAGCAGAGGCGCGCCCTTGATTCGAGGACCAAACGGAGGTAAGAAAAAGCAAAAAGCAAAGTAGAGGACATAGTGATGGAATCATTTTCATTCGCACTGTCTGGGAGTGAGAAATAATGATTAAATTAATTTCATTCAGCGCGTAACTGAACCTGATCTCCCTGTGGAGGCCAGAGCTCAAAATATATATACAGATATATTATAAGATATATATATAATATAAAAAGAAATTACCCTACCCAAACTATGTTTAATAAAATACCACAAAAATGTGCTTCTTATGCTTAAAATTGGTCTGGATTTGGTCTGAAAGGGCGTGTGTCTGTGTGTGTGTGTGTGTGTGTGTGTGTGTGTGAGAGAGAGAGAGAGAGAGAGAGAGACCTGCAAGAAAATAAAATGCCTATTTGTGCGCGCAAGTCTATAACTGACTAACAAAACAAAAACTAACAAAAACAAAAATATAAAACACGTTTTTAAAAAGTATAAATATTTTGAAAGTGTCTCAGGCTTATAATTATTATTATTTTACTAGCCTACATGAAATCTGTGGATCTGATTTAATTTGCTTCACCTGAGTGAAAATTACCACCTGTGGGCAGATTTTCACGTTTAAAAGCTTGCGCATTATGCTGATTCAAGTCTTTCTTTTTAGTTTCAGATATTCTCGACGACATGGGGGAGAGCAGAGAGTGCGTCAACTGCGGCTCCATCTCCACGCCGCTCTGGAGGCGCGACGGCACAGGCCACTTTCTCTGCAACGCCTGCGGCCTTTACAGCAAAATGAATGGGCTGAGCCGGCCATTAATTAAACCACAGAAACGGACGGTAAGCAGGGGACCACTTAACCGCTCAATTTCCTGCCTAATTATCTCAAACAATGGCTAGAGGTTATCGCCGATGATACTCAGTGTCTAATGCAAAAAAGGAGAGCTTTTTGCGATATATCAAGTTTAGATTTGATATTTTTTTCTAATACTTTTGGTCTTCTTGTATCTGTGACTGATCCTGTAAAATGGGCAGAAATCTATTTGTAAAATACATCACAACACATAGCCTACATTTGACATTTCAGTTGAGGGTTGGAGCTTTTTGTGCCATTGGATGACACCATTTAGCACATTACCCAATAATATTAATTTATCAGTCAACAATCACAGAAATTACGTTGATGCCTGATTGGAAGATTGGGTCGCAAAGAGGTTTATTTGTAAATTTCCCAGATTTTCTTTTATAGAATTGAAAGCACTGATTTAATGGGATTAAATACACATACATGGAGATATTTGTTAACATAATTAATCAGGCACTTAATCTGTCACCCCATTCAGTGCATCTGTTGGGTAATTTAATCTTAATAGGAGACAATAAGGGCAATTCTTTCCCTGGTGCCATTATGCGCATTACGCACAGTTTTTACAAGGAAATCTGATGTCAAGTACAGACTCCCTGAAAATTAACATCCTGTAAAAAGCCGTGCGTAAATGGCAGATAAATGGAGATCATAATAGGACCCGTGTTATTGTTAGGAAATACGGCGTGAATGGCCGAATTGTGATTAAATTAGCTTGAGTGTGCTTTTGACTTTAAAAACATTTTCTTTAACTTTAGATGACAGACAAAGACTCCAAGTCTTGACAGATCTGTTATTATCACCTTCTTCTCTGAAATGTTCCAGTCATGTGTTGATTATAATCATTAATTCGATGATGCGTTTTTGTCACCAGTCAACGTCCAGAAGAATCGGCCTGTCCTGCGCCAACTGTCAAACCAGCACGACCACTTTGTGGCGCAGAAACGCGGAGGGAGAGCCGGTGTGTAACGCATGTGGGCTCTACACAAAATTACACGGGGTGAGTCAAGATTTCATTTCACATATTTCTCTCAAATGTAACACCCACTTTGATTAACCAGTGCATCACAAATCAAAATAATAATTGTTCTCCAAAAATGATCTGAAATCTGCAGGTACCTCGCCCGCTCGCCATGAAGAAAGAGGGAATCCAGACAAGAAAAAGAAAACCGAAAACCTTGAATAAAACAAAGGGATCTTCTGGTGAGTCACTGATAATTATTGCTCATATGCAAGTGGATAATAATCATCAAAATGTTGCTTTTTTTATAATGTGATCTCAACTATATATATATATATATTTTTTTTTTTTTTTAGGAAATAACACCTCTGTCTCTATGACTCCCACATCCACATCCTCATCTAATTCCGAAGACTGCTCAAAAACCAGCTCTCCTTCTGGACAGGTGACTTAAAAAAAACAAAACAAAATGTATTCTGCTCCATTTGAATTCAAAGCATCAAATAAATTATAATTGGACACGTGTGATGTGGCACAGGAGTTTGTTTTGAATAAAACCTGATGTAAAATGTTATTAATAATTTGAAAATTCCCATCCTTACAGTTATTTGAAATGTCCTTGATGCGTCTTCAGGGTTGAATATTTTCTAATGAACAAAATGAAAGCAAAGGAACATTTCCTACAGCAGGTGTTTTACTTAAAAGGTCACATGCAAGCTGACTGATGCTCTGTGGTCATGACTGCTGCTAACATATTTGTCACCATAATATTACAGTAAGATGAGCTATACATTGCTCAGCACCTGGTTCTTTTTTTCCCAGTGGTGTAATGCAAGCAACATCTCAGTCCAAATACCAAACATGAATCACACTCCAAATAGAGACAAATTATTTTGTACAAGAAAATGTCTGCTTTGAAAAGCTAATAATGCATATTTTTTTATGTTGTAGGTCAGTTCGTCTGTGCTGTCCAGCTCAGGGGAGGGAACAGGCTCCGGCTCAGCGGTGAAGTACCCGGGACAGGACAGCCTGTACACCAGCGTGGGTCTGTCCCAGCCATCAGATGTAGCTTCAGTGAGGGGTGAACCCTGGTGCCCCATGGCCTTAGCTTGAACATCTAAATCTTTGGGAGGACAGCAATCCCTGGCCCCTTTTGTCTGGATGCTATGTAGTGTGGAAGTATTCGGGGGCGATGTTTGTTTCCTTCCTCGCAGCTGATGCAAGAAGAGTTGGACAGGGGGGTAAAAGGGTGAGACGACCTTCAGTCACACTGCAAGCTTGAGCCGAGCGTGGAATAGCCGGGATTGGTTTCCAGATTGGTGTGGGGATCTTGTTGCCTTAAGAAAACAAAGGGAATCGCCAGGCCAGATGATCAATCAGGTGGCCTGCTTTGGATGGTTTCTGGACCTGCCATGCACTCGATATCTCTCCCATCCATGGCACAGAACCAGGTCTTGTTTCTTAAAATAAAGCCATCGTGTACATTACGGATTTCCTCTCTGAAGAAAAAGCTGTTGATTGGATACCACTGCTTCATAAAGCGCTGTATTCTTTAAGGACATTTAGATTTTTTTTTTCTTTCCACAACTGGAATCATGCCACAAGTGCCAAGACAACTTTTATGAATCAAAAGAAAAAGATATTTATAAATCTTCCATTGTTGAAAACATGGCTATGATTGTTAATAAAGATATCAATATAGAGTAGAAGTTAAACCATTCTGATGTCTTCTTTTCTAATTTTTTTTTCTTTATAAGTGGTTGTTTGTAGTACAGTAGTGTTGAATCTGCACATGTTTTCCACTGAAAGCTCTTACTGTATTTGACTGAAACTAGTTTGGTTTAAACAGGGTATAAAAGACTATGTCATCTAGTGGTTTTGTTTAATTATTTACTGAAAAATGCAAATAATCAACTCCTTCAGACTAATTTTTGATATTGATATATTAATGTTGTCAGCTGTTGGGTAGCATTAAGGTACTGTTCTCAAAGCAGAGCTAAAAAACCCTTTTACATGTAAAGCAGTTGGATGGCTTGTTTGAACAAAGCACACCCAGAATAGCTGTGGGCCTACTGACCTTTATGTTACAAGACATAAACTGCAGAAGAAGACTGTTGGCTGCACTACCTGACTCACTATAAACTGTGTACCTTTCACAATGCAAGCATGTACTGTTGCCTCATTTTTTTAATACCAAAATTACATTAGAAGATTAGAAGTGGAGAGTGAGGTCACCTCTGAACAAAATCACGTTACTCCCTGTAAGGATTAAAAGCAGTGTAACGGCCTAACAGTTTGACGTAACGAGGTGTTAAACTGGGCAACTGAAAAAGGAAATAAAAGAAGCAAATTATATTACAATGCAATATTTTCATCAAAATGCACAATCAATGTGGTAAAGATTCTTAATTCACGGCTGCACAGGTGGCGTGCAAAATCAGAATTTGGGATGTTATGTTTGATTTTTCACTCTGTCTCCACGTTCTCCAGCAGTGGTGTGGGTGGAGTCTCAAAAAGTCATTTCAGGCCACAAAAACAATCATGGGGCGATTTTTACCTGAAAGCAATCTGAGGAGTTACACGTGAAAACTTGGCATAAAGACGCTTCTTTTTATCTTTTTCTTTTCACAACTTGCTTCATCCAAAAAGGGCATGTCATTAATTCTTCTGGACTTATTTATTTTTTGAAATATCATGTTTATTTTAGCATCATTTCTTTTGTTGTTGTTTTATTTTTTTATATATATATATATATATATATATATATATATATATATATATATATATATATATATATATATAAGAAATTATTTTATTTAAATTCAGTCCAATAAATTGCTGATGCAAATACATTTACAGTTACCCTGTGTTTTAAAGAAAAGGAATCAGTATTTTGAAGTTGTGGAAAGAACCATGTCCTTGCATAATATTAATATTACTCAGGCATACTTTTGTGTGAGGTAATCACAGCCATGCATCAACTCCCGTTTCTCCCTGGCTGAACAAAAACTGAATAGCTTTATTTTCTCAGATGTTTTCATGATTGGGAGGAAAGCACATAAAGATGAAAAAATGAAGACCAGCTAATGCAAGGCGAGGATTTCCTGGAAGAAAATACAAAAGAAAACTTGTGCTTTATTTTCAGAAATTCAGGTCCCCTACCGAAATGCTTCAAAAAATTGCATTTCAAGCCAAAAATGATGCTTACAGATTTCAATTTCCAGTTTTTTCTGGGTGGTTTGCTTCCACACTCTGCTTATGTTTCATTAAAGCAAGCCTTTATTCTTCCTGACAGCTTTGTTACTTAAGAGTTTTTCTTTTCTACCGGCCCCTGAAGGCTCAAAGCACAATCCACTTTCCTGTGTCCTCTTGAACCAGCAGCTCAAAGTACCTGTCACAATGTTTACTGTACTTAAGTGAATATAGCCTGTGAGTAATAACACATGAAAAGATTTTAGAGATGGTTAAGATTTATGTCTGGGCTTAGTGTTATCTGTCTGCTCTTTGACATATTGATTTAGCTGAGTTTATTGAGTGTGGAGGAATGTGCTACACTGCACAACGGCCACATCCACAGTTTGGAGATGAACATTGTAATTGCACTTATTTTTCTTTCTTTTGCAAAAGATCAAGACTTTATTAGAGTGATGCCACTGCCACAAATCGTCCAAGATAAAGTTTTATTTTTTCAGCGTTAGCATTACTAGTGTCGAGTTTGGCTGCACATGGCAAATGGAAACGGTTGGCGTGTGTTCATTTGCTGCTGGGTGTTATATAAAATACAATTTGTACGCTGAGACCACCAGGCGTTAAGTCCTTGAGCTTCCACGCAGATAAATTACAAAACCACCTTTAGATATGTAAATGCAAACTAGTGTTGAACTCAAAACACGAGCAAATATTTATGGGTTTCTGAATTTATGAGGTGGTCCTACCTTGGCACTGTCTGACTGGTATCCATGGTGCTGCGAGGGAGGACATATAAACACAACAGCGCAGAAATCCTCCCTGCGCTCTCATCTGGATAGATGTTCGCAGAGCTGAGGGTCACATCAACAACCACGTTCACACAAAGTGATGCAAACGGCAAGCTTACAGTTATTATCTGTGGAGTGGTGGAAAGTGATTGTGAGTGATGTTTGTCACAGAGTTGCAGCTTTGGTGGGAATGGCGTCCAAATGAGTGATCAAAAGCTGGAAAGAGGGGAAAAGAGAGAGTATGGCTGAGATAGACAGACAAAGAGGGAGAATGCAGAGATCTTGATGGCTGCACAGGGTTGAAAGTCCTCCCAAAGTAAACAGAACAGGCTAACCCAGCAGCAGCAGCAGCAGACTACAGGCCCCAGGGTTGTTTGGCCATGGGGCAGCAGCACAGTATCGGCCAGCGGCTCCCTCAGGAGATGCCCGTTGATCTTTCCATGTTGCCTTTCAAAGGCGAGCGCTGCTGGCCCTGCCTCCGGAAGAGATGGGATCTCTGACTCAGCCCTTCTGGGTTTCCTCGACAGACACGAGGGCACATTCTGGGAGAAAAAAAACACTTAAAAACATGATAGCTGTCCTGTTTGTGGAGTCTTTTTACATCTGGAGTACCATCAAAAGATCCCTAATGGAAAGAGAGTTTGTGTGTACAAACCATTTATTGTTCTGGATCATTATTCTGTGACTCATTCGCCTTGTCAGATTCATAGAAAGCCAAACTGTGCTGTACAAAGCTGTGTCCACAGAGCACATTGCCTTCTCAGTTAGCAAACATATCCACAAATGTATAAGAAATAATAAAAGCACCTCCTCCACCCCTGTGATAAACTCTGTCAGTCTTACTCACAGGAAGTTAGTTACACGCAGGGGAAGGTTCAGAACAAATTACTAAGTAATGATGAGAAACTCCTCTCTCTCTCTCTCTTTAATAATAAAAACAGCAGTACGGACACTGTTGTTAAAAACTAAGTGACAGTGAAATGTTTGGCTCCACACAGTGTAGAGATTACATCATATCACTATGTATAGACGGTGTTACTTATTACAGAAACAGTGGGAGTGTGTTCAGGGAAGGTTGGGTGTTGGAATGAATGACACTTGTGGTGGAGCAGAGTGAAAATCACAGGGTGGGACGCGTCTTTGGCCTTACTCTTGACTACATACGTGTGTGTGTGTGTGTTGTAAGGAATTCCAGGAAGTTGACAGGAATGCGACCTAATGGGAAGAGATGTGATTGAAAGTTGAACGTGGAGGAAAAGAAAAAAGGAAGGAGCTTTGTTATGATGAAAAAGGGAAAGTTCCTTGACAATCTACAACCCTTTAACCCGAAAGTGAATCACAAGCTACACCGGCTACCTGGGGACCAGCAGTCAAGCTGAAAGGATATCATGTACCACATTACTGCCAAGAATTTATATGTTTTTAACTCAGTTTCCTGTCAAAATGAAATAAATGTTTTTTGACGACAGTTTATTATTCAAATAATTGCTAAGTTCAGGTGATTTGCATGATTAGTACAGAGTTCCAATCTGATACCTGTGCCCTCTTTGTCCCAAATTTAAAAAGTTCACTGCAAACAACTCATTGGAATAATTTTTTAATGTAAGTTAACTTGAGACCAGGGTCGTGAGTCACCATGTAACTTATAGTGGAAACAATTATTTTTTTATTTTCTTTTCCAGATAATGTACTATACCACGACATATTATGACATATTGCCATACACAGTTACATATACTGTGACAGAGGTCTTTATCCGTATTTCCCACTGCTACAGCACCTGCTGCCTTCTTTAATGTGAAACTACACTAAGGAACAATACAACCTTAAATATAACATGGGGCCATACAATTTCATAGTTGGGATTTTATCAGAAAGACTGACGTTTAGAATGTTCTTAAATGCCAAAGACCTTACTGCACCCAATCACTTAAGAAAAACATCACAATCCCACATTTGATGTGAGGAGGTGGTTGAATGTTTGGTTGAGGGCCTTAAATCTCACTTTTTGTGAACAAGCCACACTTTCTGTTTTACTGAGAAATCAGTTGTGAAGGTAACCCAATCCCTCTGTCTTTTCACCTGTTGTAGACTGTATATGAATCATGGTCCAGAATTTAGCTGTGGTCATCCAGGCTGCATCCAGAGAAGGCTGATTTGGGACCTACAGACATTTTTTTACGTTTGTCCTTTGGTTGATTGAAATTTTGTAGCCCATATGTCCTCCACCCCTCCTCAAACATTTAAGACTAGATGCTGCAGAGGAATAATACTTACATGTATATTGGGAAAAAAACATTTCTCTAAGTGAATATTTTAGCATCTGGTACTGCAGGCACAGTAAATAAAGCTCTACTCTGATATGCAAACATTCAAGACAAATAGAACGATATTGGGATTCAATCTCTGGCCTGCCAGTAAAATAGCTGGTCACGTTTTCTGTTTGTTCAATCTATTGTTCCTCCCAAAGGTGCAGGCTGCTGGGAAGTTTCTGCTGCGAACAGCGTGCCAAACTTGCACTTTGGCGCATGCAAACACCAGGTCACTGTAAGGGAGAGTTGTAGACAATTTGGTTTTGAATGACGGCAAAATGTGTAAGTATTTCTGTGTGACGATAAATCCTTAACTTTTAGATGTTTAGCAGGTAATGTTTACCATGTTCTCCATCTTAGTTTAGCATTTTAGCATGCTAACATTGGCTAGTTAGCACTTAACACAAAGTACAATTGGGGCTACTGGAAAAGCTTTATTTAAATTTAAATATTTGTCACGATGAGCCATCTTGGCAGCAGGGAGAAGACCCAAATGCAGACAGGCAAGGAGACTACAAAAACTACAAAATAAACTTTGAAAGCTCAGGAACTGATTCGCAGGGAAACACCAGGAACATCAGGAACATCAACCACAACGACGCAACAGAGAACAAAGCGAGAGGACCGGTATATATAGGGGAGGAGACAACGAGGGAAACAGACACAGGTGAGTGACGAGACACAGGTGAAAACAATCAAAACTGGAGGGAAAACAAAGACAGGAAATAAAAAGCACACAAGGAACCAAGAACAGTAATTTCAAAATAAAACCGGAAACAACAAGACCAAAAAACACACAAGTCCACACCAGAGTCCTTAGGATCCTGACAATATTGACATGATCATTGCCTAGAGGAAAAGTCAGAGGATCACCAGTTATCACAATTCATCCTGAGGAGGACATGAAAGTGTGTACCAAAATGTATTTAAATCCATCCAATAGCTGCTAATAGATATTTCACAAGAAACCACAAATGCAATCTCATTGTGGATCTAGAGTAAAGGTCAGAGGATCACCGAAGTCAGTAGAATTCATCCTCTGGGGAATGTCTGCACAAAACTTCATGCCAATCGCTCCTCTAGTTGCTGAGATATGCTGTGTTGCTGCTGTGTTTATCAGCGGGTGGTAGGAAGTTGCAAAAACTGATTCATATTAAAATGTCATAACAATATTATTATTATTGTTATTATTATTATTATTATGACAAAAATGAATCAACTTACTGTAGATGGCAGCGACATGTGGGTGGACACATGATGGGTTATGGGAAGTTTAAAATGGAAAATGATACTTTAAAATAATAATACAATATTATATTATTATATTCAACAACACACCAAAAAAAGGGGCTGA
This sequence comes from Macquaria australasica, assembly GCA_005408345.1. Lineage (NCBI taxonomy): Eukaryota > Metazoa > Chordata > Actinopteri > Centrarchiformes > Percichthyidae > Macquaria > Macquaria australasica. The sequence continues at coordinate 1,453,064 of SEMN01000076.1, forward strand.
TATTGTGGCCGTGATGACATGTTGCTACTTCTCCTCTTGTCTCCTTACAGGTCAACTCTTCAGTGAACTCCCTCTCAACGGCAGAAACGGTTTTTTTTTCATGCTGTGTGTATTCACAGGAACAAAGTAAAGTATGTGACAAGCCCGGCGTGATTTGACTATCAAATCTATCCCTGTTTCTAGACAATGCAATGCCAGTTGAGCTCTGTTACTCTCTAATGGAGAAGTTATTTCATTACCAAGCCCTGCGCCTAAAGCTTTAAAACTCGGTCACTAAATCATGTAACTCGTGTAAGTATTTTCTGCTGCCGCGATCCAAGGAGTACGCTGAAATTCTTGGGAGTTCAATGCAAGGTTAGAGCTATCTCTCCTCTCCTACTAGCCCAACAGTCAGCCTTGTGTCCAAGGCGTTTTGAATTAAGTTCAGCACTCTCGTGTATGGGAACCCGAGCTCGCCGCCAAATGCAATACTTCCCGGAGTATTTCTGTCAGAACCCTGGCCTTTAAAAACAAAACACAGTGAAATCACAGCAGGCCTGTTTTAATCAATTAAACATATGTCAACAAGCAATATGCTAATCATTGTCTCGACGGGGAGAGCAAATTCTCTCCTGGTGATGTATGATCAGAAGTCAATTATGATTGTGAAAGGACCAACACACAAAAATTGGTTTAGTTACAGTTTCTAGATAGATGAGAAACATATCCGTGTTGATACATTTTGTGAAAATAGGTGGAATAAATCTTTCCTAATTTTTGTCATTGCCGGTGTCTTTATTGTCCAGGTCTGGTGTGAAACAGACAATACAATAAAGTGAGTCAGAGATGGGTGGTTTCCATGCTCCATGATGGGTGTTGTTTGTGTTTGTGTGTTTGACTTGGATGACAAGGTAGGGGGAAACCATGCCTTCCTGACTGGTATCAGTAGTTCAGCTCAAAGTCTCCATGCTTCTAGAGAATCTGCATGGAGTCAGAGCTTTAGTCATTTGGGTCAACAGAGGACTATGAGTTTTGGTGGGATTTTACCAGCCCCTCCTTACCCAGAATGCAACACCGCGTCCCAGACTTTAGGACTTCAGAATGAGGTATGCTTGTGTAAACACCATTTGGCTCACTGAAGTCTTGAAATGTAATAAATTTACATCTAGAGCTCAAGATAGCAGCACAGCCACACGGTGAAGACGGGGGATAAATTGCAGGATGCAGCAGCTTGGCAGAAGAGCCCAGTGAGACTCCTCTCTTGCCTGCTGATTGGGGTCTTTCTACGGAGACCTCTTATGAGAACTCCTGATAACCAAATGAGCAAATAAATAACAGGCTGATGCATGGCAGGCTCCCAAAGAGAAGATACAGCCGCTCATTAAAATCTCACCAGCCATTGTAGTCCAAATTTTCTGATGTCTTTTAACCGTTTATTTTTTTTTTTTTTTTTTTTACAAATTTACAAAAATACTACTTATCCAAAAAGACAGAGTTTTGTTTCATATTTCTTTTGAAGTGAATATACAGAGCCAAAATCTTAAAGGAAAAAAAGGGTTTCGTAGCTTCAGCTGTCTTTTATGATAACATTCTAGTCTCATCTCGAAACACGGCGACGTTGCTAGAAAAACAAGCGCAACAAGCAGTAGCGGTCATCCACCACAGTTTACGGGAGACTTTTGAGAGACCGCTACGAACTGCATGGCGAATGTCACGTTACCTCCGGGGGTTGCCGTGCTAGCACTACTGCTTGCCAGCTAGCATGTTTACTGCCTGCTGTGCAAGCTATTAATACAGTGTTATCTTATTGATCACACTTGTTGTTTTATGGGTTGTTTTTGTTTTGTTTTGTTTTTTTGTCTTTCTACTACAATAGCACTGAGCTGGCTTCCTTGTTGCCGTACTTGTGCACACTCACGGTTTTCCTGCACAATGAGGGATGATTGGCGACACCACAGGCACGCTCACTTTTACCAGTTTATCAGTTTTACGTCCAAAAAAAGTGGTAGCTAATCTGGCAACATTTTAAACTTGTTTACACCCTGTATGATCGTCTGACCTTTTGCCCCTTTGGACCTACTTTAACAATGTTGCTGCGCTCCAAGATGTCAGCAATTACTTTTAACTGATAGAACTGATGGCCGGAGCTACAAAAATAAAACTCAAGTTGTAATAAACTGTAGTTTTCCTTTTAAAAACATCCACAGTAGCATAGACTGTATTAAGACTTATGAATCCCATTGACTGAGCACAACAACAGAGCTGCTTCCTTATGCTCCCCTGACCAGGCAGACCCTTTGGCTGAGGCGGGCAATTAATTATAGACGTGACTTTAAAACTTCCTGTTTTTCCCTCCTTAATTAAGCCAATCTGCCCTGCTGCTCTAAAGAGAGGAAATACCTCAAAATAGTTCCCAATTTCAGCACATTCAATTATTTTGTACCCAGTACAGATTGCATCGGTCGTGTTAATGTACAGATCAACAATGTTTGATCACGGGGAAATTATGTCTGTCATTTCTTCCTGCTTCGCCCCCCGAATAATGTGGGAATTGTGAGGAGAGTTGGTGCCTGACGTGGGCACAGCCCGCGCACGGATTAGCAACTACGTGCCCTCAGTCAGGCCCATCCAACATCAATCTTTGTCTGAGATGTTTATTATTACACTCATGCGGTCACTTATTCTGAGGAGAGAGAGAGAGAGAAAAAAATCCCTGATTTATGCCTCCACTGTTACCCTTTCCTGTTCTCATTTATGAAAACAAGATTCCAGTGAATTCCTGCTGTATTAACACTAAGCAGTTATGAGGTCAAGCTTTCACTTACACTGCACAATTCAACTGGCCGGCCACAGTCCATGCACAGATATTGTGCTGTTAGCTGCAACTTCACTGTACGGCTTTGCTATTATATTATAAGCTGAGTAAAGGAGTCTGAACACAAACTTAGAAACTGACCTTGACAGCAGACACACTTCATATCTCTCTCTGCCTTTTTTTTTCTTCTTTTCAGTTACGCTAAATCCACAGCCAGTGTTTAAGAGAGACCAAGTCAACTTGACTGCTATCATAAATGCACGCACCACGCTTGTTGAACACCTGCCAGTGTTTTTCAGTGGTGTCCTTTTCAACTTTGAACTGAAACTCACCTCCAGGCCACACCCTCTGTGTTTTTCACTGGGAAACAGGAAAAAGGAGGAGAAAGTGAGGACGTAAATGGACACAAAATCAGGGCTGGAAGATTTAAAAATGGGGGAATTTATGTGGAGTTTTTCTTTTGAAAAATCTGGAGTTGGGTGAGATGGAAATGGAAATGGAAGTGAAATTCTTCCTTTAGCCATATCAGGTGAATACCATCTATTGTTCTCTGTTGTGGTATCACTGATATGACAGTTTTACCCCATTACTGCAGATTATTAATATGGACATTATATTAGTACATCAGTATTTTATTTTATTCAATTCATTAATTTTGCTTGGGTGTCATGTCATGTTTTTGAAATACAGGCACTGAGGTATGAACAAAATGACGGTCAGGGCCAGTACAGTAAACTCCTTATAATTTTACATTTTAATGTGAAACAGACATTCACGAGTGAAAATCTGTAAACTACAACACCAAAATGGAAGTTGATCAAATGTGGACAATTGCCTATAGCTGCTACCTAGAATATGATACTTTCTGATATCAGATCAACACAGTTTATATCATTATTAACATGTTTGTGTGTGTGTGTGTGTGTGTGTTATAATATAAAGTGTATTGAATGTGGCCTCCTCCTGCACGTTACTACTCATGAGGTATTTGCTGAATCCAAACATCTTACCAGGTCTCTCTTGGACCAAAATCAAAAAAAGTTTGACCTTGAAGCTCCACTTGTATGAAATGAATAAAGCATTTAATTTTAATTATTCTTTTCCTTTATATATATGAACATGCTGCTGTTTTTTGTCTATGAAATATGATTACAAAGCTTTTTTCTTTTTTTTTTTACCACATAGATGGTCTTGTCACAGATGTGGCCATGCTAACTGATATAACAGTAGGTTAGCATAACATTGTACTCACCAGCATCATTGTAGATATTGTGCATTGAGTGCTCATTAAGTCCAGTGAGGCCACAGAAACACACAACCATCAAAGGATATTTGGACGTATAAACAAAGGGGACCAATAAAAGTTATATTACTCTGACATGTAACTACAACACGCTCAACAGGTTGACCCAGATGGTCCATCTATATCACCATGTTCCATATTCATGCACAGTGCTGATTTGTTTACTATGAAACATGACCTGGCTAATGCAAATGCAAGGTCATGTAGATGTTTTAAATTCTGCACACTTTTTTTATTTTATTTTTCATTTAAGTCTCGTAATTTGTGACCCCACAGAGCTGCAGTGTACAACTGCTTTCAGCTCTCTACAATGATAGTGGTGAGTGCACGTTACACGCTAAACTATAGGCTCACCGACTTGGACTTGGATAAGATCCTGCTTCCAAGAAAGCAAGTTTTGTTTTTGTTTTTTTGTTTTTTTGTTTTTTATTACTGCATAACATGGAGAAAAAAAAAAAAAAAGATATCGCAGCTAAAACGTGTTGGTTTCACTTTGTTTCTCAAGTGGCTGAATTCCTGTCATTCTTCAGAGTTTGAAGAAAAAGAAAACATACTTGTAATTTGTTCATTTAAACACAAAGGAAACAGGCCTGCTGGCTTATGACTAATTTGGCAGTATTGAAAGGATCCTGGCTTTGAATTATGAGTAAGTCGAGTATTGAATTACTTTCATTCTACAACGATTGTCACATTGAATTTCTGCAAAGCTGGACACTTCACAGGTTGCAGATTGCAATAGCTGACACTTACACTGAAGAATATTTGCATTTTTAATTTCTTGCATCACCACTGATGTAATGCCATACCAGTAAAAATCCTTCAATTGTGTCCTTATGTGACTGCTTTTACATTGTCACAGTTTCACTTATTTAACATGATTCTTTACAATTCTGAATAATGCATAAGAACAGATGGAAAGAAAGGGACGGCTGATTTGGTGGACTGGCGGTATGACATCATCAAAGAGGAAACCCAAGCAGGCCTACTAGCTGTCCTGCCGGAGGCCCCTCAATAAACAGGCTGGTTATCGCATCACTAACATTTATTTAACCCTTTTGCAGAAGGTGCTCTGTAGAGGGTATGCATGGGAGGGAGCTGTTCCCAAATCTCTTTGGCTGACCTGTTATCAACCTTAACTGATATCCTAAACACTCAACAACACACACAAGCTGATGTTGATTCATATACTAGTATCGTGTAGAGGCACACAGTTGCTGTCTTCTCTCTGCCATTAAGTGTTTTAGACTGCTCTCAAGACATCCCCTTACTCCCTCGAACTCCACTACTCTCCGTCTCCCACTTCATCCAGTCCTCCCAAGTTTGGCCGTCTCTCTGGGACAGAGGACTGAAAACATGACTTCAGCAGAGAGAAAGCTTGTAGGGTCAAGAAATGAAAGGATGAGGGGATGAGGGGAATGCTCCTACCCTTGGATATGTTGCGCACGACTCCATTTCTTTCCGGTTAGCAATGAGACAGTGCACGCAGCTCTCTCCCACACATCTCCACATCCCAGCGCCAGGCCCTGTGTTTTCTTAATTCATTACTTAAAGGAAAGAAATGTAGCCCATACCAAAATAAATATGGCTCTCTTGGATCAGACCATGTGTCACAGTGCGATAGCGCCAAGGAAAAGGCTGTTGTTTTAACCGGAGGAGGATGGAACTCTTTGGCTCTGCAGAGCGTCTGTCACTCTGCTTTCTGTCTCCGTCACACAGCACAGACCAGCAGCATGCACCCTTATCGCATGATTTAGACCTAAATACATTATTTTAAAGTGAGCAACACTCAGCGGTGAAACCAGATTCACTGGGTGCTGCTCTGAAGTTAATGACCTGAGACTGAGCTTTTGCTTCAAGAAGTTTTTTATATTCATTATACAGATTATTAGCCTTGCTAACGGCATGGTTCTGTCTGTCTCTCTGTCAGTTGTTTGGTCAGTCCGCCACTTTGTTCCAGACTGAAATATCTGAACAACTATTGGATGGATTGCAATGCAATTTTGCAGACATTCATGGTGCCCAGAGATGAATCCTAAAAACCTGAATCTTAAAACTCTTTGATAGATTACCATGAAATCTGGTAGACATTCATGTTCCCCTTTGGTGTAACTTTGGTAAACTTAGCGCTACCATCATGTCAGAATTTTTATTTGTCCAATATTTTGGTTTATGACCAAATACATGCAAAATTAATGACATCCCATCTGTCCCAGCTGTACTTTGTGTTTAGTGCTAATCAGCAAACATTATCGTGCTAACACGCCAAAGTAAGATGGTGAACATGGTAAACATTATAACTGCATTGTCATTGTGAGCATGTTGCCATGGCTAACGTTAGCATTTAGCTCAAAGCATCACTGTGCCTACCAGCTTCACAGAGCTGCTAGCATGGCTGTAGACTCTTAGTTATGTTAGAAGGCAAATATCCATATGATGCACCATTTTTCTTGGTTACATCTAGATCATTTATATAATTTCAAGTTTCAATTTTAGTATTAACATTTGGAATACTCGCCTATTTAGGAATAGTTGTCCTTGGCATTTGAAAAAGTTTAACCTATATAAATAATTACTGTATTTTCTCAATAACTTGCACTCATTCCTTAATGACCTTACTCTAGAGTGCATTTAAATTCAAAATCTTTGCTCTGAGTTTACTGAACGCTGACAAAAATAAATCAAGATCAGGACCTGGGCAATTATTTTCTTCCTATTTACAGTTTCTTGCTATTCGTTTCAGGGAAACCCAAGCACTTGTCATTAGGAGTCGGCAGCCGTCTTCATGGAGCGTTCACTTCGGGTGAGGTCTGTTAAACGGCCAATTGAATGCTCTGTCAAGCAGAACCTTCCTGTGACCCTAACACACACGCACGCACACACACGCACACACAAACATTTACTGCACTGGCACAGTCCAGCACAATCCTTTGCAAGAACATCAATAGTTTGTTTATAATTAGCCCTGGCACCTCTTGACTACTTAGAGAGAGTGATTGTTTTTGAAAATGGCCCCTGGGGTCCTGTTGACTGATTGGCCTGAGGTGGTTAGGGGGAATGGGGGGGGGGGGGGGATTGAGGGTCTGCAGTTGCACAGGGTCTGTTGCAGTTGTAGGCTGCATTCCTCTCAAGCCGCTCTGGACCCTCGTCTGACAGCCAGTCCGATAATATCCCAGTCAGATAGAGTCGCAGGGGCGGCATGTCTGAGCCCTGTTCTGAATCACTCAATTAGTGCAGCAGGAGGAGGAGGAGAGGGAGGAGGAGGAGGAGGAGGAGGGATCTGAAATATCTTTGTTCTCCAAAACCCACGCTAGCAACACAGAGTAGGACACAAACAGCGTGAGCTCGATTAATAGCAGCAGTGTTTATGCAAAGCAATGCAAGGTGTAAATACAGTTTGTGTGGTCTTGTGGTGACTTCTCTGTTGGTGGGAAGAGGTGTGAGTGTGTGTTTGTTCTGACTCTGTTTATGGAGAGTAACATCACTTCACAACCTGACTCCACATGGGTGCCAACACCTGCTAAATAGATCTCTCACCCTACTTTGAATTTAAGGATACCTGCATCTGTATGTGCTTGATAGGAGTACATTTAGGAATTAAATGCACTTTATTCTACCCTCAGTTTGTTTGGGTAAGTATACCAAAATGCTTTAAAGTATACAGCATGCTTGACAAAATAACCTTAACTTAAAGTTCACTTACTAGCTTTTTCCGAGGCTTTCAACTACATATCACGGTCTTCATCAGTGGATGAGGTTTGCTCGGTTGTCATGGAGTACAGTGAGTGCTTTAACACTGTACTGACATGGCTAACCATTTCAGAGTTTCAAAGATTAGTTGTGTTTTATAACAACCGGGGCCTTATTTTTTTACAGTTTTAGCCATCATTTCCGTCGGTTATTCTAATATTGTACTCTGCCGAAACTTGGGTACACTGTATCGCTGCAACAGAGTCTAGGGTCAAGAAACAAAAGACAGGTTGTAAACAAACCAACAGTTTAGCCAGATCAGATTATCTAAACCGCTTCATTGGGCACCCCTGAAATGTCAGTAATAGGTTGGTCTATATTTGGGGTGGATGTTTAAAACTGACTTTTAAATAGTTTTATGGTTCGCCTTTGTTTCCTATTCCAATATAAGTTTGGCTAGCCTGGTGGCTGGGGCTTTGTTTAACCTGTGTTACTGCTCTTTAACTTGCCTTCTCTTTATCTTTAACTTGGAGACTAAAATGTTTTCATTACCAATAGGAATGATCACCAAAACTGTGAAACTATATGGTGGTAAGCATGTTCGTCAGTTTTTAATTTCCCCAGGAAACTTGTATCGTGTTGTAACATTTTTTTTGTGTGTGTACAACTTGCAGTGTTTGACTGCATTTCTGCAGGACATTTCTTATGTGTCATCAAATTGGTGATTGGTTTCTTTCATTTGCTTGCGTTTTGTCTATCTTGAGTTGCAGAGCATTGAACTCTCTTGTCCACCATTAAAATAAGACCCAAGTTCTAATAAACCATAATAATCCTTTACGATCTAGAGCTTGTAAACAGGATTTTTTCATTTTCACCAGAGATACATGTAATCCTTAAATAAGGCACAAAAATTAAAAGAAAATGTAATAATGGGCAGGTCCATTTCTGGAATCGTGTGAAACATGCAGGAGAGTTATGGGAACAAAAACACGTATTATATGTCATGTTAGCCTGTGCATTCTTGTGTTTTCAACATCACAGGCAATTTATATTGATATTGGATATGGTTTTACATACTTTACATATAATGTGTATATATTTTATACTTTTTTTTTTCTCTGAAAGTTAGACACATAAGTTACAAGAACAGCGTCTCAACATCACTGCCAATTTCAGACCCACAGATTACTCAGCCAATCCTTTGATGAATATGTCTCGTCTACTTTATCGCATAATGAGCAGCAGCAGTGTTTGTTGGGTCATTTTTCATCAGGCACATTGGGACTATTTGGTTTTAAAGGGCAACGGTTTCGTTTCAGCTGAGGTGGAGGAGTGGGGATCCAACAGTAAAAACTCTCACCCTGGTCCTCCACTCAGCAAACCAGCTTTCTTCTTTGATTGTTGTCGTGCTATCGTTTCTGGCTACGTGGGAAATCACTACCGCTGTGTGTCTTCATAAAAGTATATTTATTAACGTTATGCGAGCGACATGTGGCAGACTGCACTCTCCTGTCCTTTGCATGCCCCCAAAACCCCAGAATGCCCACTGGCATGTATTACGTCACATTCCCATAACCAGTTACACCGCAATTGTTTTCTCCGTCCCAGCAAAGACTGGCTGCTCTGCCAGCCTGCGACTGACCCTTCACCTCCCGCTGACCTGTCACCTGCAGACACCCTCTGTGGCTGCCTTTGATGTGGTGTTTGCTCTTATATACAGTAGGGGTTAATCACACACCTTGAGAGAGTGACGTGGAATTCCATACAATGGGTCCGCTGGCCTGTGTTGTCTGAGGGCTAAGAGAGGGATTAGAGATTAAAGGGCAGCCAGTGTGTGAGGTAAACAGCAGAGAACAATATTTTACCTACTCCACGTTTAGTCAGCGGATGTTGATGTCAGTCGCCTTTCTTGATACATAGCTTTGATTGAAATGCTGCTGGCTGCCAGGACTGTGTGTACTCTCTCCTTGTTTTCACTTTTGACCTGGAGTTCTCTATAGTTGGATGTAAATTAAGTGGCAAGATAAAGGATATTTTAGGCTCTGCAGAGGAAAGTAATTGCAAGAATTATAGTGGATGATCTTAATGACCGACGTTGCCTCATATAAATGTATGTTAGCTGAGATTTAAGGTGTTAATGACAGGAACTCTGAGGGCTGGTACTATTTCTGTAATAATATTAAGTGTAAGTGTTTATCTTTTTGGTTTGGCGGTTATTATGGTTTTTCTTCACACATTATTTTTCTTTGCTCCGTCTTTCTTTCTTTCTTTTTCACACACAAGGTAACTGTTTCATATAATACTGATTTGGTATTGATGATCTGATGTTTTCTTCTCTTCTTCTGCTAGCCTATGTCAAATTAAGTGTAAATTAAATCATAAAGAAAATGCAACAAAATATTTCGCACACAATCATACACAAAAAAAAGACTATACTCGGCCACAGCTCACTTAACTAACGTACTGTTAGTCATCACAAATGTTATAAAAGTTATAGTTTCCTCAATATTTCAAAACGTACATCAGGTGTAGTTTGTACTGAATGTTGTGGTGCGTTATAGTTTTACATGTTTCGAGGTTATCAACCATTTAAGGTCACCTTTTATCCAAATTAAATAAAGATGTATTTCAATGAAACCGAGGATGGCTCAGCCATAACCACTACAAATATATATGTCACACTAATGTTCCTCACTCAGTCTCAGAAGAGTTTGGGGAAAACAAAACTTTAACATCATTGATCTTCTAATCTGGGAAGTAACCCAACATTTTTGGAAAATTCGTTCAATCTTTTAGCATTGTTGCAAAAAACCTGCCCGTGCTGAAAGACGGGCTCCTATGAAACAGAAAACATATTCCCTCGATCGCTGAGCGCCGTGCTCAGGAATGGCGCTGCTTAAACGTTAATTGTAACAAGACACTCCCTCAAGAACATGGTCATTCACATGCTAATTGAAACTGAAGTGCATGAGTTATGGCGTAACAATTTCTCATAAAAAGCACCATTCGCTTTTGTGACAGCAGAAAACAAACCAAACTAAAAGAGTACAGTAGATGTCATCTCATGGGAAGATATCTGCAACAGACAATTAATGGACAGTGAATACATATCCCCAAAAGGCACTGATTAAAGAATAATAATAGCTAATCAATGCTCTTCTTGATGCAGACCACCAGCAGTGGTGGAAGGTCTTCAGATGCTTTACTTTAATGTGAAAATACTCCATTACAAGTAAAAGTCCTGCATTCATAATTGTACTTAAGTACATTTTACGATGAAACAGGGTGAGTTGGAGCTAATTCAGATTTATATTGTTGGGTAGTTACAGAGCCACACCAGCGTATTTTTCAGGTTTTAGATCCTTAAAATTTCTGCCACCTATGTTCAAATGTTGAGATATTTTTAATGTAATTTTGCTACTGTTACAGGCAGCCATCCATCCATCCATCCATCCATTTTCTATACCGCTTATCCTCTTAGAGGGTCGCGGGGGGGCTGGAGCCAATCCCAGCTGTTACAGGCAGCCATTGGTTCCTATTAATTTCTGTGCAGAATGAAAATCTATCAGCAGACTCTTGACATTTACCACCTGAGTTATGTAATCCATCACAGTGAACTTCAAGTCTGCATTCACGTCAGCTACTTTATCACTGCATAGTAATGCAGTGAAGAGTTTCCAAATCAATCTGCACTTAAACTGTATTACCATGCACGAATAATGTAACTTGGACAAAAACATTTTCTAATGGATCTTTGTCCTGAATCAGTAGCTGCTTAGAGTGGTTTGGAAAACACATCCAGAATCTCAAGCACAACATGGTTTACAAAATGCTTAGCTATGATGTAAGGTTTATTTGATATTTGATATATACAGTAAGCTAACATATATACACCCCCGCTGGTATGGTCATTTAAATCTATAACAATGCATCATATTTCATAAGATAGTCATATGTTTTGATAGGTAAAATCTTTTTCTGTAAAGTAACTAGTAACTATGTCAGTTAAAAGTATAGAGTAACATAAAATAGTAATACATAGTAAAGTACAAATCTTTACTTTAACTACAATACAGGGCCCTTTATCCTCCAAAACTATATGGAACATCATCTGGAGTATGACACAGTTTGGTCTTGACATCAGATGTGACATTTAGAAATGAATTTGAGGGTGAATCATGTTATGACAATATTTACCCTGGATCACATGTTGTGCAATGCAGCAGGAAATTCATAGCAGGACAGCAGGGGGAGTGAGGCTGTCATTACATTGTTCTTTTACAGCACAACAGCTGATGATCACCATCGCTCACCCACATGGTCCTCTTAATGTGCCTCTACGACCTGCAGTAACTCTTTCTCGTTGACATGCAGTGGGTGTGATGGGGATGTTTGTTAAAGAAATGATTCACCAAAAAATTAACTTTTGCCAATTTAAGTCTGAAGTGAACAAACGGACAAAATATGTCTTTAAATATAGGACTTTCGAATTCACAGTGGGACCATTAGGCTTCATAACACAGCTGGAACACTTGGAATGAGCCGCACGCCCTGTTTGCTGTCATTTTCTGCCTCGTAAATCCCTGTTGAGATGGTCACTGTGTCAGATTAGAAGATCGTAGAGTTATGACTTGACTACACATTGGACCCCGACCAATCATAACAGGGTCCGACTTAACTGTTCCACCTGTGAGCAGCAACACTTAGCAGTCTTAGCAGTGCTGTCTTTTCCCTTCCGAGTTGGTAGTAAGAGAGTGAGTGTGTGGGTGTGCAGCATATATATATATATATATATATATATGTAGTGTGCAGAGGATGGCGTCACACCCATAAGTGTGATGAATTTGGCATAATGCTTTCTGACCCGAGGGTGATAATCATATGGTTATAGGTTCACTGAAATGAACTAAAACATAATTCCGCTTTTGCTTGGTTGTCAACATCATGGAAAACATCATAAAAGTTGTCAAACTAGGTGAGAGAAGGAAAAAAAATGGACACATTAGTCTTTTTGCCAGGACGTCGTGAGACATCCCAGAGTCTGTGTTGTTTTCCACTAGTGTCAGGTTTGTTCCCAAAGCCCAACGTCTCTTGCCCACACCATTATTGGACTAATATCATGTCGTCTGATTTTTGGATTACTTGCAGCTAATTTTGACAAACTTCACTTTATGGTTTCACAACAGTTAACTTCTTTTTATTTTGGGGTGAGCTACTCCTTTAAAGCCCTGCTCAGGTGCATCTCTGAGTCATAAAAACCTACACCAATTCCTTCAGCTGGCCGGGAGGTTTTCTTGATGTCAGTGTGAAGTGTTGCACAAGCATTAAATAAATCCCCATCGGCTTGTGTAAACCATCTGTTTTGGACTGTAACAATTCTTACTAACTTCTGGAAATTGTGCAGTTTTTGAATTCTGTCCTGTGAGCAAGAAGGGTCCGTTTTCAATAGTTTTTCTTTTGTTGTCTGCCATCACTGAGCTAGAGACAAAGAACATGTCCTATGACGTCCAGGAGCACCTGGATGACAACATGTTTTTTTATGAAATGTGCTTTAAAATAGGTTGACCACCTACCTTAAAGCTGGGGTAGGCAAAATCTGTGCAACCTAGGCAAAACCTTCCGCCTCTCTCTCTGCTGCCTCGTATCACTCCGCTAAGCCCCTCCCACCAAACCCACAACTTCGACTGGCAGCAGAAGGAACCGGTTCCCCTGCAAAACCGTATCCCTCATAGGGCTCGCTGTCCACGGTGTGAGCCTCACCGAGACCCTGGTCCCTCCTGCCCCTATTTGTCTTCTCAAAGATGCCCCTCCAGCGCTTCGTGGCCACAGAGCAGAGCGCCCCAGGCTTCAGAGGCAGCTGCAACGCCGTCCAGCAGCAGGAAGAGAGGCTAGTATACCACACACACGCCACTGTCCCCCGTCAAAAGTTATTCCCCACTGTTTGTCATCATGCCTCTTTGCCACTCGTTGTTACGAGCACCATGTCATCGAACATAATGAGCCTGAAGCTCCGTGTGGAGCCGAGACATGTTGTTTTGTACTATTCGCCGCTGTAGGCAAAGGAGGTGTTGGAAATTTATCACAAGTTGCAGGATTTTCGGCAGGATTTTCTGCCACTGAATCAGGTTTTCACCATTTGAAGGGACCGCATCTGCTCTTGTAGCTTAGCCAATACGAACGCAGTGTCATTTTTGCCTAATGACGCCAAAGGAAAACTGCCTACCCAACCTTTAAACTAGAAACAACTTTTCCTGATAAGTTGTGGGCCTTAAATGACACTTTAAGGTTGCCACACAATCAATTTTCTCTGGAAGACAAAGCAACAAGAGGAGTAAGAGTGCCGAAAGACGTGAAGCCTCTGATTTCAAAGGGAATTGCTGATGAGATTTCCAAGAAGTGTCTGTAGGAGTCCTGCCTGCGAATAGGCCTGGTTGCTCTTTGCACAACGTCTTCATCCCTCCCTCCCACTGGAATCTGATGACAAACTAGGTTTAACCTCCCAGCTATGAGTAGCTGGGTTCAGCTTCTTATTGCTCCATGTGGAGGAGTCCTTGTCTGGTGAGAAATGAATTCTAGTGGTAGGTTATGATTCAGGGCAGAAGGAGGTATGGATTTATGTTCCTTCCAGCACACTGTGATTTAAGTCACAAGCACCATGAGTCTTTGTAATAGACAGGGACAGATGAATGACTCTGGAATTTAAAATCAAAATGGGAAACAAAAACTGTGCGATATCTCTTGTTTTCTACATTATTACCAGCTGAATCCTGTGTGTTCCTTAACCATAACACAAATCCTCACTTGAAGATGTTTAACTCACTAAATCTGGGTGGAGTTATAGGAAAAGCATTTAGATCCCCTCCTGGTATTTTAAGTTAAACCTGCATTCATTGATTTTTTTTGGCCACTTGGGGGCAGCGCATCAAGCTGTAAACACAACACTGACATATTCTCACCCAATGAATCATTTAATATTCACTATCCTTTAACTTTGGACTAACTGTTGAGGAAATATCTGTCTCTTTAGCTGTTAAATCCTCTACTATGTTCAACAGCTAGTCGCTAACTGTGTCTGTCTGAGTTTAGCTGCTGCTAAAGCTGTAAAACATGCTAATGAGAGCAGTGGGAGTGAATGAAAACAGTAACGTTGTGACCCATAAATTAAGAGTATGGGCTGGAAAATGCTCAGACGCTCCACAGAGCTAAAGAAAACTGCAAACAACAATACTCTAAAGCCATAGAGTGTATACATGTCTAACCATGGTGAGGCATGCAAAACCACTGGTATGGCCCTTTAAAGTGTACTATAACTGATGTGTGTTTACCGAGATATGGCCACTGGTTTGCTGGCTGGATCTAAATGACGCTGGCCAGTGCACAGTGGTTTAAATATAGTCTCAGGAGGAGATAAAAACTAGTGAAAGCTCTACTATCTGTACTTCAAAGAAGCCAAATTGTCAATACTTCCTCATGGCATTTCAAGTTGTGCCAGTTCTTTCATCTCTGCCCATGGTCCTTTAGGGCCGGGCACTTAGATGGAGTCAGGAAGTCATTGGTAATGCTTGGCATTCTGGGATGTGGGAGGCAAAGCACTGTATAGAATAGAAACAAGCATTCTTGTTGGAGCATTTATTCAGCCAGACCTTGTTTCTGTACTTCATGATCTAATGGTGTCTTACTGTCAGAGGTAACCTTCCTCTCAGCTTCACTGACTCTATGAATTAATGACTCAAGACAAGAAGAAATCCTGTTGTATACTATCCCTGCTGGGGAAAAACCCTGACTATACAAAAACGTGAAGCAGCTTTCTCTCACACTCACCACTCGGTGCCACCAGCTACGCTTTCACATGACAAATCATTCACATTTCCAGCCTAGGTGTTTCCTCCGAAACCATTTCACGGACAAAAGAAACCAAAAAGTGCTGATGTAGCATGAAGGATGGTGTTTTCATAAGTGGTTCGGCGTCTCTGTCACAGAGTCTGCCACACACCACTATCCATTATCTTTCCATGGGACAGGGGAAGTTATCTTGGGGACCTATTGTGTGCCTGGTGGAGTTTTGACTGTGTGTGTAAGTGTGTTTGTGGCACCTCTACTGTGCATACAGGAGGTGTCGCAGAGACCGGGGCTGGAGTCTTGGATCCCAGAGGAAAGTCTTGGCTCCAGGGGGCCTGTCCTCTTCTCTGGCCCTTGCTGGGCTGCTGGGGGAAGCCAGGCATGGAGACAGTAGGATGGGGAGGGGGGAGCAGCATAGAAGCAAATGAGCAGAAGAGGTGCTAGGCCGGCTTTTGCCCTCTCACTGACAGGATCTGGTCAATGTCCTGCCGCCAAGGGTCGCGGCCCAGCTTACGCACACAAACTTATCTCCAGTGCATCTGCCGGGCCGCCTGCGCAGTCAGGCTGTCTCCATTGCGGGCCACGAGCGTTTTCCTGCTGGGGGTGAGAGGAGGATGGTGGGAGGATAGAGGGAGGAAGGGAGAAGGGTGGGGGGGATGCAGGGGGGAGAGAGGAGCTTGAGGCAGGGAGGGACAGGAGGGGGCTCAATGTGAAACTGCCCCTGTAGAGCCCTGCCAAGTCGCTGAGCTATATGGAAAACACGAGCTGCCTCCAGGGTAACAGGACCACTTCTGAATTTCTACAAACAAAAATAGCTCTGATGTCTGGCTACGACCTCTCTGTTCTCTGGCCCTCGTCGCTCTCTGCGTGTCTGTCACATTCGAATTCCCACACAAAGACAAAGCTCATGTTCGAACCTAAACAGCCCACAACTTCATTTGCTGTTGAGTAAGGGGGGGGGGGGGAGAACGCAGAAATTTAATAATTGTGTGGAGCCGAGCGTATTTATCATTCCTTTTCCTCCTCTCGGATGGAGGTGACCTCTTGGTGACCAATTGTGTGGACCTCAATCGAGGTCCCTTTGGTGAGCCATTTCATCATTTAAGCAGCACGAGTTCCAATTCTCATGACCTAATACGTTGTAGAATGCCTGAAATCTGCTGCTTGTGTTTTCTCTTCTCTCCCTCAACGCTTTCTCATCAACAGCAACAGGGATCCATAACAGGAAGAAGTGGTAGACAATTCTGAGCTGTTGGGACAAAGTGGTGAGCTTGCAGTAGAGACAGGACTGAAATTTGTGTACTCTGGAAACACTTTTATAATATCAGTAACACATCGTTTACTTTTTAAAAATAATTGTTTTGGAATTTTTGTCTTTATTCAATTTTTGACAGTATAGATGCAGACAGGACACACGGGGAGAGAGAGGGGTATGACATGTAACAAGGGTCCCTAGACGGAATCAAACCAGGGACATTGCAGTTTACATATGATACTGTACATCTTAACCACTAGGCCACCAGGACCATCATTTACATTTTTTAAAGGATAAATTAATTTTTTTGAAACCTTGGGTCTTGGCCTTCATATCTATTGGTATTGATAACATTGTACAGTACTTACCAAAATAACTGCTGAGATCTGGGAACATTGTGACATTGCAAGAAACAAGAGATCAGACAATCAGACAGGTGTTACACAAGCCAACAGTTTAGTGAGATTATCTAAACAACTATATTTAGAGGTAAAACTGAAAGTGAGCGCACTCGAAATGTTGGTAATAATATGTTTTCGCAAAGGAAAACCATATGCTACGGCAACTATGGTGGGTCAAAGTATGCTGGTTAGTTGCATAATAGCATTATGTTCAATGACAACATTTTTCAAATTCTTGCTTTTTCCAATATCTGCACATGGAAACTACTGTATGGTTAAAGTTAGGGAAATATTGTGGTTATGGCAAATAAACTATGGTTAAGGTATGGTTCCTTTCCCAGCCTGGCTTCTTTTAGCAATGCCACTGCATTTCCAGATCTCTGAATTACTTTGCTGAGTTCAGCGATAGATATAATACCCAAGACCCAAGTTGTAATAAACCAGAATGATCCTATAATGCAGCAAAAATCACTTCATTGGCTTCGATTGTTCTGTGGTCTGTGCATCAGTTACCTTTAAAGGTAACGTTTCACATTTTGGCTGTAAAACAGAGCAACTATTCCCTCCATACTAATTCTAAAGTCCCAGGACCTGCAATAGATCTTCCAAGTCCTACATGACGGCACACCCGACCCTGACACATGCACACCTATAAACCTTACACACACAACTCCCCTCATCTGCTACTCATTGGGTGCACTGTTAAATCTGGACATTTAACACAAAGATAAAACCATGCAATGGGTGTTTACAAGGCAAAGTTTAGCCATGTGACCTCCGGCGCTAAAACTGTTCGTCAGTGACCGAAGGAGGAAGGGAGCAGCAGGGCGAGGGCTTGATTATGGCGTACTGCTCTTCAACCTTTAAACGCTCTTGATGTTAAGAAACAAACATGACAGTAAAATGGAGCCGGTGCCACATTTTTGGGTGGCAAATTGTGGCTGATATCACCACTGAGATCTGATTTCAGTACAGCAAGACTAACTGTGAACCAAATAGGAAGTAGCCTAAAATAAATGAGGAAGAGCTGAATTTACTTTGCACCTCAGTTCAGAGATTTTAAGGAACTTATTTTAGCCTCACCATGTAGTTAGGATGGAGGGTGCAGGGAGAGAAATAAGGGGAGGGGAGATGACCTCCTTAATGTACATTCTGTTCTGCTTTGGCTGTGATTCCCAAGGTTGCCTGTCTAGTGTGTGTGTGTGTGTGTGTGCGCCGGTGCCAGGCACAGCGTCTCCTCTGGCTCACACAGTGTTGACCCTGCCCTGTACTCCCCTCCTACTATGGGCGAGGCTTGGCGGTGCAGCACGTAGCAACACTGTGCTAATACTGATATGTGCATACACAGATAGGTCAACAGACAGACAGACACACACACACACACACACCTACACACACTCAAAGAATAAAGACTGATATTTGCTCACTGCATGAATGCATTCACAGTTCAGAATCTGCAGAAATGAGTTCTGCTTTCTAACGTTCCATCTCCAATATCACTGCTTTTAGCTTGTAAAAAGCTCAGCTGCAGTCTTTCATCAAGCTCACTATAATCTATGAACTAGACAATGGCTAGCAGGCTGCCAATCAAAACAGCATAGTAGCTTTATTAATGAGGAGGTGTTAAAGGGTCAGCACAGGTCACATTTCTCTTCTACTTTATAGTTATTATGGATTGACTGCTTTAGAGAGAACAGAAGAATTCAAATAAAAGGCCTTTCTTCCCTGCATCTCACTCCTCCATTAACATCACCCAACACTCTCAACCACAGATTTTCACCACAGAAGTGAGACAAATATTCCCATGTGAAATGAATCACAAAGTACGTGAAGGTACATTCCTGCAAATGTTTTATACAGATTTAAGGCTTTCTTGCCCAACTTCGTGTCTTAGCTCCTTTAAAACCTCCACGTTCATGTGTGTGAGAGCCCTCGTGGTCCCAGTCACAGCTCCCGATCGTATCTTGCCACCGGCCCACTTTATGTCTCTCACCCACTCAATTCCAAATGAATATAAATGAGTGTTTTCATTGTGAGACAGAACGAAAACAGCAAAGTATGTTACCAAAAACACTGGCTAATACTCTTAAAAGGAGCAAACTCGTCCAAAAGAAAAACAAAAATAGGAAATTCTTGCAAAAAAAAAAAAAAAAAAAAAAAGTGGTGGCTAAATTGTTTTTCATGTCTGCATTTGGCTTATGTGCAAACTGCAGAAGAACAAAAGAAAGATGAGGAAGACCATTTACAGTAAAATGAGACACATGGTTTATCCACGTGGCATTCTATGCATTCACGTTTGTTTTGGGCATTTAGCTGTTAAATTATCCAAAGCGCAACAGTGAAAACAGGCCTAGACTGAAAACATTACAAAGTGACTAATGAGAAGGAGTGCAAAGGTCAAAGCAACAGGAACAAGTCACTGGTTGTGACACGAATTTGTACAAAAGCGGTTCAGATTTTCACGTGCAAGAATTAACTACCATGTACCATCTTACTATTTAAAAGGAAATATGAAAAGAATAACTGACCTAATGTTCCCAAAAAGTGATTTTGTCATTACTGTGGAATCCTGAAAGATGCCAGGAACATGTCAGAAATATAAAGGAGGTTTTGAATAACTTTAACCCTGCCTGCCTCACGGCCTGACAGAAACTATGTGCTAACGTGTTTATAGCGTTAGACGATACTGCTGAACAATGCATACATACTACAATAAAGTCAGATTTATGGATAATTTATCAAAGATGGTGGACAATCATGATATGAGTATCAGCTAGCTAACTGCTAACTGAATTTACTAGCTGCCAGCTTTAAGGCAGACGTCACAGAGTCTGAAATGTCTTCTTCTGGGTCTTACTACGATCTGAAGGTTGTCTCAGTGTAAATCTCTCAGTTCAGGACCTGTTCTGACCCTCGGAGTTAGCCTTTGTTTGGCAGACGCCTTGGCCCCCTTTAATCTTGTGAAGAGATAAATCCTTTGATGGACCTGGCCTGACTCAGTTGAAAGTGCTGCCCGGCCATCTCCATAGATCAACATAATACGGCATGTTTGATGTTGGGGGGCTGTGGCACGCGGGTGGGCTCTTTCTCCACGACCTATAACAGAGTCATCAATCCCAGGCCACAACCGCAGACCCCACCACCTCTCCACGCCTCCTGTCCCTTCCTCCTCTTATCCGTGGACCCGGCCAGAACCAGCCCTGCCCTCTTGACCACTGAGCACTAACACTCAAACCAGGAAAAGCATATCTGCCTGTGTCAGGCACAAACAGGCCGACTCTGAGATGGCAAGCTTTTGACACACATTCCTTATAACTGCCAGCCCCTTTTAAAGGAATAGTTTGACATTTTGGGAAATATGCTTATTTGTTTTCTTGCAGAGAGTTAGTTGCCTAGCAACCTCACTGACGACAAGACTCCAGGAAGCTACTGCTCCCGGCCAAGTAACAGTCTGACACACAACTCCCTGTAAAAGAGATTTAACGTGTTAATTAGTGAGCTTTGGTGGGTGGATTTTGTTACCTTCGGACAGAGCCAGGCTAGCTGTTTACCCCTGTTTCTAGTCTTTGTGCTAAGCTAAGCTAACCTGTTGCTGGCTCCAGCCACATATTTACTCTACAGACATGAGAGTGCATGGTATCAATCTTCTCATGGTGAACCGTTGACACATCAACATCTGTTTGTCACTGAACTTATTACATCTTATGAAAGTGAATGGTCCTTTCCACTGTATACATCACTGGGCTATATAAGTGTCACCCAAAAGCCTGCGATTAAATGGAGCTGAACTTCAGGGAGCTCTTTTGATTCCTCTGATAAGACCCCGCTCCCACTAAGACGAGCCGTCCCTGCGTGATCGCTCAGCGCTGGCCTCACACACTCGCTCTTATCTAAATCCTTCATCAACACACACCTAATCTGACCTCTGCTGCTAATGTTGATAGATTTGATTCTCCTCTGGGGAATATGGGAGAATTCAGTGTCAAAAATCAAACAATAACAACCCATTTCATTATCCCAATGTAGAAAGGGTCAGGTATTATGGACTTGTTAAATTAGAAGCATTTTCTACTGTACAGTAAAGGAGTATGGTATAGTTTTCTTGCTTTGGTGCAGTAGCAGCTAAGGCACTCTATGTGTGATGCTGTCATGCTTTCCTGGCCCTATATCTGTGTATGTGTGTGTGTGACACGCGTGTAAAGAGTGTGTCCCAGCAAGACCAACTAAGGCAAGCAGCGACATTAGCACCCCTGAAATAGCTTGCCAGGCATTTTAATTGCTTTACCCTGCAATGGCTCAAAATGTTATTGGTATAAAAAAAACAAAAGGGTGAAACCTTTCCCATGCGTAGGATTACCATAAACACTAATCGCACGTCACTGACAGGGAGTTTCTCCCAGTGAGAGGTAAAGTCCACGATTTTAGGAAAACAATAAATACTTGGATGGCTAAATTTTAATTCCCTATTGTCGTCTCTGATCTTTGCCCTCTTCCTTCCACATTCTATCCTCTCACCTTAATCCCATTTTTCTTTCAAACCTCTGCTTTCATTATTAGGGCCATAATCACAGCACTCAATGCTATATCCATTAGAGACTAACAGTATTGTGTTTCTACCTCTTAGGGCAGTGGGGGAAAATTTATGATGCATGTTGGCATGTTTGTCTTTAATCATTGTGAAGTAATAGCAGAGTCATGTGCATGAAGCCTCACAATGAGGTGCTGAAGTACTTCATGAGTAGGAAACTTCACACAAACACAGGAAGCTGAGTGTTTCTCACCGAGGGCAGGAGTCTTTGCTGCGGCGCTGCAGGGACTGATGGGCCGCTCAGATTAACCGGGGCCAAAGAACCTGCAGTTCCTACACTTTATTGTTGCCCAGGCTGCCTACAGAAAGGCATCAGAGCATAGATCTGCAGGGTCTGGTGCTGTTATCCCAAGCTAAATGTTAAATGTAGATATATTGTATAGCATTCTGGTTTTTAATGTTGGCAACACTTTACAAAAAGTACTCAAGTGAAAGAATTAAAACTTCTTTGGGTGTTTTTTTGTGAGCACACATATTGAATTAAAATGAATATATAAAACAAAAGAATGACCTGATTAATCATCAGTAGTGCTGTGCCTGCATGTATCATTACCACAACTTCATAGGATGAGTGATTAAAATTATTAAAGAGTCTATATCAAATATCATCAGTGCCTCTAACCTGTGTCAGTTAGAGTATTTCAGAGATAAAACACACTGCCAGGGGTTTCAAGGTATGTATACACTAATGTTATGACGTACATCCTCCCAGGTGCTTTATAAACCGCAGTTACTATGTGCTCGTTTGTGTACTGCAGAGTGAAGGAAACATGCAGCATAGTGCAGATTTGAGGTCCAACAGAGACCTCTAGTGGTGAAGAAGTGTTACGTTGTTGGCAGCCTCTAAAAAGCATGTCCATATGCCAGCAATGTCTCTTTTTTTAATATTTAATTTAATTTAGACTAATTTAACATTGTTTGTCTATTCTGTAAGACCTATTCTGTAGATGAGGACAGGACTAATGGTGGATAGCCTCTATTACAAGCTATTTCTCTTTATCATTTCTGTATGACGGTCTGCAACATTTAGGCTTGGCTGCAAGTGTCCCATTATATAGGAATTTAACATTTCATATCTTTATACACATACTGTATATGATCAAACATGGTTAAAGTGAACATTTCCATTAGATTTTGAGTGATTAATAATCATTACCATCTTTTTTCAGACTAATTTTAGTTGTCACAACTATACTTGGCACTGATAGGCTCACTAATAATAGCTGAAATTCTAGTATAGTATAGTGTAGTAGTATTGTGACAATTCTGGCAATGATGTCTTATTGTCCTCAGATTACTATTACACATTTCTTTAGCCATAATACCTTAATTTTGAGACATTTGACAAAGCTCAGCTCACTTCGCCTGGGATTGAGTGGGACTAGAAAAGTTAATTTAGCAGGGTGTGTGTTAGAGAGATGAAGAAGGGCATTACATTAGACTGCAGCTGTCACTGCAGTTTTTCATTTCATTCAGATCCTGCGCTGATTAGTTCCCTGTTCTCTGGCTCAAGGTGTGCAATTCAGTTGTTGGAACATGTGGAACATCGCTGTGAACTACTGAGTTAAATGTCCTCCTCTCGTAGTATCTACCAATATTATTTCACTTGGTCAAAGTCAGGAGTGTGATGGTGATTGTGAGCATGTTAGTTTATCACAAGACTATTGGTTTCTAGGCAGGGAGAAGAGCATCTTAGTAAAATTACGTTACATCCCACATTGTTGGAAAAACATTCCTGAGAGATGGCAGGGTGCAATTTGTCAAAGCAGGCAACCGCCATGCCCTGTGGCCCCAGGCCCCCGGCTGCCCCCAAGGCCTGAGGTTTGCTGTCCGCCAGTTTGTGGTAATTTGATTGATTGCAAATTACTTTGGTAACTTTCACCACTGAATTATTATCAGGCTAGTCCTGCATTATTATCTAATCATGTGGCTTTGTGCAGTCTTGTGGCCCATCTAGTTCTAAGACTTTTATTAATTTAGTTTATATTGTGCTGACATGGTGTCTAATCCTAAATATGGTTGTGTTTGTTCATATCAACACAAACTGATGCATGGAAAATCTGATAGGAGCACTAAATGTTTTCTGGGTCTGGAATGATGAAGCTGCTGTGTGTTTTCTGCTGCTTGCACTCTACTTATAATAATAATAATAAACTTTATTTATAGCACTTCTCTTAATAAGGTTACCAAAAACCAACAGTAAAAACAACACAGGGATCATACCACACCGGTTACAAAAATACAGTTACAAAAATGTAAAATGACAAGAGTAGGATGATAAAACCCAGCAACAAATTAAATATTCATAAACACTTTCCAATAAAAGAAAGTCTGAAAAGGGGATTTAAAAGATGATAATCATGTAGACTATGTGGTGGGAATACTCAACAGGGTACATAGCAGGGGTCAGCAGGAGTCAACGGGGTCCCAGGAGTCATTTTTGTTCTCCCAGGGCCCCTAACACTTTAATCCGACCAGGGCAGGGAGTGTTCAACATCACTTTATTTCAAGACCTGAGAGGGCAGAATAGGGCAAACAACAAACATTTTGTCTGGGCTGCATTTGTCCTCTTTCTTTTTTTTTTTCATGTCCGTTTGAACTTTTCCAACAAAGTTGTAATTAATTTGGGGAGTGGGTAGTATTCCCCACAAGACTGTGAATTTCCCCTCTGGGGATCAATAAAGTCTTATCTTATCTTAAATTTCAGAAACATATATACGTGCATACAATAGGCCTACATTCATACATCCTCAATAAAATGACCAAAGCCTGATTATCCCCCAACCCTGCCTCTCTTCAGCTCTTCATCAAAACGTGTTGGTTAAGGCCCTGCATATAAGCTACTGCGGCTGTCACCCAAAAACCACTAGATGGCACATTTAATGGGGTTATGGCCAAAAACAGCACACGCAGTGCATGTCAAGCAGACAGATGGCGCAATTGCTGCAGAGATGCTGACTTGTACAGTTCAGAAAACGATCTATTTTCTCAAAACAAACAGAGCCGGGGCCCCATTCTGTCAGCAACCATTGATCATTGGGCACACAACTGCGGCTCGTGCTGATTGAGGAAGCAGCAAGCAGCTTCTTTCGCCATGCTTGAGTGAAATTTGTAATGCATAAAACTGCTCTCAAAGTTAAACGTGCCCTCTAGGAGTGTTTTAAACCAAAAAGTGGTGGAAAAGATTAAAAACGTTGCTTACAGACTCACATTGTGCAGGTCAGACTGTTTTAGATAAAACGTGCTCAGTTTGTGTAATTTTGGCGTGCCGTGTCAGGGAAGCGAGAGGAGGCTTCAGCAGTCAGGAAAAGGTAAAAAAAAAAAAAAAAAGCGCATGTATTCCTGACAGCCCATTGGTCCAAATTTTCCCTGTGCTGCCACAATACTGCACACACGTGACCTCCCTGTTTTCACCCAGTTAAACGCATGTACTTAAAAGACAGGCCACCACCATGCAGCAACACAAGCACGATTAACACAGTATTAATGTCAGCAAGGTAAGATAGTTGGTGCGGGGACTCGGATCATTGGAAGCGGACCATGGCGGCTGCCACGAGCAGCAACACATCCACGGCCACGCTACAGATCAAGCACTCAAGCATCGAGCATACGCGGAAACGCATAGACCCGAGGAGGAGGCAAGCGGCGCTGTCTTTTCTAAGCAACATATCTCTTGATGGAAGACCCGTGCAAGACGATGCAGACAGTCAAAACGGAGAGGATAACTCGCCTGAAGCTAGGACTAGACAGAGCCTGGTTTCTCCGGAGCGCTCGGCGTACGGGGCTGCTGGCGCCACCGGAGCTGCTGCTGCTGCGGCGGCGGCGACCACGGCCGCCCAGGCGCTCGCTTTTGCAAACCAGGCTCTCCTCGCAAGCAGTCGGGCCAGTTTTGGGACGGGTCCCGCAGCTGCCCCGGCGAGTACAGACACGGAGGGCGACGCTTTCGCGCCCTCGACGTTCAGCTCACCTTTCTCCGCGGTCCCAGCCTCGACTCGAGGGAGGCTGCAGACGTACACTCAGGGAACCCTACCTGCCCCTTACTCCAGGCAAACCCCCCAGAACTACTGCCTGGAGGGCGGACAGATAGCCAACTCTGCGATAGAGCTGCAGAGGTCAAGGTAACTGTGTGAACAACGATTATACTGAACCGCCTGGTTTTTGGGAACATGCAGTGTTATTTGGCGTAACGCTGATGTTAAAGGTTCAAGCTTGTCTGCAGGATCTGCACTGTCAGGCCATCAAACTGTACACTGATGTCATCATAGCAAGTAAACAAAACCGTAACCATGTTTCGCCCCCCACAAAAAAAGTGTGCTACTGCAAGTATGAATAGGAGCAGTCAGTCCTCATGCATGTTTGGTAAAATCACTTCTCAGTCCTGCAGACAACTGTCTAGATTTCATTTTTTTCCCCATGCCACTGACAAACCCTCCATTGCATTTTATTTGGTTGTTTTACATTACACATCATCACCAGGCTACAGTGGTTTAGTAGTATAGTTTAATCTGTTAAATGTTAGTAGATTGGCGGGTTTCCTTGTGCATCTCACAATTTAGCAAATTATTTATTAAGTTAAAGTGTAAAACAATGAACTTTTATTTGGAAGTGTCTGTGTTTCGTTTCCTCACAGACACATTTACCAGGGCCCTGAATGAATGAATGAATGAATGAACTCTTAAGAACAGTCTTCTTGCAGGTTTTTATACAGTCAGCTGTTTTGAAAAGGTACTTTCGGTTCTTAGCAACACAGTCTGCCCATACACAACAATTCACAGCAGGAGCTGTTTGTATATTTACTCCATGCAGGTGGTTGTAGCCCTGATATGACTCACTGGTCTGCACAGGGACAGATAGATACAGCATTATCAGGTCCAGCAGCTGCCTAGTTTCCCCAGAGAGGGAACTCAGCAGCACACCTCATCAGTTTCTTTCTTTGTTTCTGTTTTCTTTCTTTCTTGCGCACTTTCTCTCGTGCTGTTTTCAAATTTACTAGACCTCAAATTATTTTTAGTGAATGTCATTCCAAAACCTGGCACACACCTGCTGTCTACTTCTCTGTAAGCATCCTGTAACTCTACACCCCTGTTCAACGCTACATATACAACAGGGGCTTGCTGCTCCACGTGGACGTCTTTTTATTTGCCCTCTTTGTCCACTTTGTCTTCACATTGGAGGCACAAGGAGAGTTTGGAGGGTGTCACCTCGCAGCAGGACAGCTGTCAGTAACAGTCGTCTCATGGTCCCCTCACTGTCAGAACCTGCTGTCAAATCCTCTCTGCTTCTGCTTCCCATTCAGAGCCCCTCTCTTACCCAGATCCTCTCCTCCCTCTGGTGCCTCTGCCAGACTTCTCAGGAAGCTCTGCTTCATGGTGAAACACTCAATAAGCATTTAGTTCCCCTTCCTGACCTCATGGAAATTGCACTGCCAAACTAACAGATTCCGAAAGTCTTAATCTGTCCTTTTTGATAGTGAAAGAAGTGCATTATAACACTCAAGACCCTATCAATAACTTTTTTTCTTGCACAATGTATTTTCTGAGAGACTATTTATAGTTTACTGACGCTCAAAAGTACAGGGAATGAACAAAACACCAGAAACACCTTACAGTGAAGCTCAATCCAGTACAACACCATTATCTACAGGCTCAAAATAAAGTTCACATTAGTTGACAAAACAGTCTGTTTTGGATCATATCTCATACCTCAACAGATGATGTTTGGCCTATTGTCATGAAATTGTAGATGTTTAAGTTTCCATTTTCCAGAGCAGTTTAAGACCCTCTTGTTCATGTTGGCTGGAAAGTCGAGACTGAAAGTTCATTCTTGACCTTTGCAAACTGTTCTGGGCCTTCAACTTCTGAGCCAACATGGACGAGAAGTCAATAAAGTGCTCAGAAAAATGGAAATGTGAAAATCTACAACTGCTGGGCAAACTCCATCTGCTGAAGAAGATCATGTGATATGATAGAAAGCTCCAGGACGAATTCTAAATGGACCATGTGGTGAGATTGTTCTGTAAACTGCTGTTTTCAACGTCAAGAATGAACTTTCAGTCTTAAAGTGAAAGTTGTTTGGTTCAAATAGGTATATACACAGTGGTAGTGAATAGTGTGTTGTATATGCATGTGGTTTTGAGAAGCCAAAGAAGCCAAACTTCCCAAATGTTAAACACAAGCAGCCCTCCAAGAACTGAATAAAATACAGTCCAAATTTGGCAAAATTATGATTTAATCAAACTGCTCAAAACGTTCTCTGCTTGCTTTGAGTACATGTCAGTTTTCGATACTTCGTGTTATGGACACATTTCGGTTGATACCAAAAAAAGCATTGAGGTTCAATACTCAGCCCTGGCCACAGTGTTGCATATCTGGCATCTCAGTTCCAGTATGTAGTTGTTAAACCCCGACTGTGCCCTGCTTTTGGAATGTGCTTGGAGGATGTCCACACAAAATGACTTCTAATGTTTAGAAGTAAGCAACCTGCTGATGGAGCGCGGCCATATTCCACCGGCGCGCAGACAGACGAGCGCTCTGCACAGTGCCTGGTTTGTTTTCTGAGGGCAGCTGGTGGAAACGTGTCCAGAGGTCCCTGGCTGGGAGAGGCAGGATGCCCAGGCTTTCTGAGAAGCAGCCTGGCTCTCTCCGCTCTGTATTTTCTGTCCTCCACTTCCTCTCCCAGGGGCATCAGAGACACACTCTCCCCTCAGACTTTTGGCCTGCAGTCCTGCTCCCATTCAGGAAGTCGCAGAGCCTCTGATGTGCCGCCAACATAGACTTTCTGAGGCCAAGGCTGCTTTAGACCATATCCTCATCAGAATCTAATGCATGAAAATGATGTATGATTTCATATTCAGCTTTCCTTCCACTCCTCAGCCTTCATCCATCATGAATCAGCATGCCAAGAGCTGCGCTTTAAATATAGCACACCTATTACCATCTGGCCTTGTCTGCCTAAGGTGTAGAGCTATTTTCATTTCATCCTTCCCCCCCCTAAAACACAGGCAGGTTAAGTCTTCTCACGTCCTCTTTTAGTTACGCTCTCATCACCATTGGGTCTTGCAGAATCATGTACTTTACAGTATTTTAACAAGATGTTTTTTTAGCATGAGGCAGCAGAGGCTGTGGCTGGAAAACAAGGAGCGCAAGCCATTATAATGGTCCTGTGGAGTTTTGTGCGATCGGGTCACATACTTCTGGTTATGAGGTTGATTGTTATTCGCTGAGATCATGGTTGGCATAATCACAGGATTGTATAAGAATGCTTCATTTTCCTTCGCAGAGTCTCTGTGTCTGAGCTGTCAACAAACACTCTGTAAAGCCTGTAAGATTTGTCAAGTAGGAGACAGAGTAACAAGGGTCAGCATGTGTTTTGCTTCAAGCTGTTTCAAGTTGGACCCTGAAGTTAAATTTCCACATTATGACTTGTTCTGTTTCTCACTGAACAGCTGTCATATATTGCTTTTGTACACACCAGAACTATTTTATTTGCATTTCAGTTTCTTTAACTTCCTTTTTGCCCATTTTTTTTTTTTTTTTCAAATCTGCTGATACATCCCATTTGTTCTCCCAGTGTGTTTAAGGATCAGAGAAGCTGAACTGCTCTGACTGGAATTCTTTTTTTTTTTTTCATTTTTATCTGAATAATCACATTTCTGTTTGCCTGGGCTGTATTTGTGTGAAGAAGCCCAGAACATTACATTTATTTCCACTCAGCAACTCTCCGGCAAAATGGAAGACTGTGTCCTGTGGCAAGCTGCCAACAGGGCGTATGTGAGAAACTGTTTAATCTCCACATCTAAATAGTCCACTTGAGTTTTATAGCTTCATTGGATGGCAACACTGGGCAGAATTATCAATAGCTTTTTGAAAAATGTTTATTGCAAGAGCATGGCATTGCATGCGTCTGCAGTAGAAATAGCTTAATGCTACATGGCTTGCATTTATGAAACATGCTTGAACGAAATCACTTGAGGCAACAATAGCAGGACTTGTGTCAGAGAGAGGGATGCTTGTTGTTGCTCCTTTGCCACTGATTTATACTGAGGCTTCTTTGAAGCTTCTGACTGGGCCTTGTTAATGTCAAACAGCGTAGAAACTGACTGTTCTAACCCTAGTTGTTAAGAGTTGTGTCTGAGGTGAATGAGTGGCCTGGCTTGTGTTATTATTTCCAGGATCTGTAGCGGCCTGGAAAACATCTTTTGGATTAAAAGCACGTCCTGCTGCTGCCGTTCATCTACAGTGCCTGGATCAAAGTCCTCACAGTTCATTTGTGTCCTCATGAACTGGAAACATGCCCTTCGGCCAACTGGTCAATGATTTTTGAAAAACAGTAACAATTCACTGAAAGTTTGGACTGGTAAAAAATGTCGAGATAGAATTGAGACAGATGGCTACAAACAGTTATTTCTTCTTTGGCACAGATTGGGTATACAGTGTAACACTCTTTTGCAGAGTTAAAGGACAAGTCTGCCTATATATGTATGTTGAACGCTTTTGGTAGCTGTAATCATTTCTCCTGTCCATACTAGCTGTAAAATGATCAGTCCTCCAATGCAAGAGATGGGACCAAATCTACATTCCTCCATTCAAGCTTCCAAGGTTGCAAGCTTTTTAGTGTGAAATTTCATCTTTGTGTTACTATCCCTGCACTGCAGCTCTGCAAGGAAACACTGTCTGGGGTAACCCAAAGAGGGACTTTGTACTAAAAACACAGTAACTTTGGAAGGTACACACTTGATATTGGCTTCGGATGAAGTTTATGGTGCATTTTTCTGGATTTCGTCCGAGCGCTGAGAAGTCGCATCGGACAGGAAGAATTATTACAGCAAACAATAACTCTTTCAATGTATATATTAGAATGTGAGTAAACCATTAAGATAGACATGAAGAAATCCGAACCTATACTTATGTACTGTAAAACTGCATTCATTGACATTTTTGGCCACTTGGGGCCAGCGCAACAAGCTGTAAACACAACACTGACATATTATCACCATATAAAGTTGGTATAACGAAAGTGTTTGCAAACAGTTGCCTATTTCCACACCCAGAAGACACAGAGAAACATTAGCATCCATGAATGTAAGTCCATTATTCACTCTCCTTTTAGCTCTGTTTTGGTTTCTACCAACTCCGGAGAAAAGTCTCACTCTTTAGGTGCTAAGTGTTCCACTGTGTTCAACAGCTAGATGTCCCATTTCACCTCTAAATACATCAAAATATAGAATCATGACACCTTGGAAATGTTTTCTTATTACCTAAATTGTTCCAAAAGCTTAATTAAACATAAATTAGTTTTAGGAATGAAGTGATGCACCATCAGATAAAACTAGAAGCTTCGTCCTCTCAGACGGCCTGTAGCCTCAGATCCTTATCCAGTCAATCCATCACTCAGGGTTGTCACTGGCGAAGGATGATGTAAAACCATAAATCACATGATCTCACTCGTCTGACCTTCAGGCAGAGGTCACGCCCCTTCATTATGACCCTTTCGATGTCAGCTGCCCATTGTTGTAATCATTTGGACTGAAAAATGTACTGTTCATGCCCTTTATCAGAGGCTGATGTTCTTCTCTCCACTTTATGATCATTAGGGTCATAATATACAGTGCAGAAGGTTAGCCAGTATAATGGCCCTCGGTTTCTTGTCTGCTTCATCAGTCTGGCTCCTCATGTAAACACTTATCTCACCCCGGCTCCTCCGGTATACAGTGATCACTCAGCTTGTGTTGGTTTAAACCCTGGGAGATCCTCAAGGACAGAGTCATCTTTTGTTAATCTGTCCTCATGCTCTGTCGTTTATTAACCAGCCACTCTACTTTACACTCCGCTGTCTCCCCCTTTGGCTGGAATGCTCAGTGAAGAGGGGGTGGGTCAGGTCAAGTGTCATTAGCTTGTCTTGCAGGGTCTGCAGTATTACATCACATTTTGAATTGTGAAAAGAATTGGATAGTCCGAGATGATATACAGTATGAATGGTGGGAACAGTCATTTGCAGATTTATTTAGTACTTGATGACAGATAGACCCTCTGGGAGAATGTGAGAAGTTTGAAAGTTTTTGTTATTTGACCACTAATGTGTTAATTTCCACTACTTTAAATGTGGCTACTTTGGAAGGATGACTAATGAGTTGGATTATGTTGTTATTATGTCGCTAAACATGCAATTACAACCTAATTTTGGAACAGCTCAGGCATACTTAGCTATCACATGTGGGTTTGTTTCTTAAACTGGCAGCCGATCATATAAAAGTGGTCCTGCAGAATTAGCCGGTTGAGTCGTGAAACTAAAGTGTGAAATAAAGGCCAACTATGACAAAATGTGTTACACAAAGTGCATGCAGAGCCAGCTCGTTATCCTCTTAGCAGCTCTGATCCTGGAAAATTCTCTGTGATCTACACAAGATCGAGGAGTGATCATTGACCACACAGGCACACAGTGGTGATCGTAACTCGACCGTCCAAGACTTGTTTTTGTAAATTAACTACAGAACATAGTGAGGCAGGTGATAATGTTACACCATTGTATACCAACAATACCCAGCTGTACTTATTACCCACAAATTGTTTATCACTGGATGAAAATGGGTGATGGGTATGTTCCACGCCATTCAGTTTCTCAGTTGTGTAAAAGTACAGTGAGGTGGATAGCGGCTTTATCCGCTTATTAACACATTGCTTTGCACTAAGTAGGTAAATGGAGATTATGGTTGAAATTCCCTGCATTGTTTGTGAATGCTGATACCTTGTTTTATTCTAAAAGCTAGAATGACTTCAATTTGTCAGGAAAATGGATGGGCTTTCAGTGCACTTACTTGCCATTTCAGGTAGTGCTGTGGAATTGACTTTGATGTAGTGTTGTGCCTTTTAATGAAATTGCTATGCAGGGCCATGTGCCCATGTGTTTGGCACAAAAAAAAAAGATCACGCAAAGGATTATTATTATTGTAGAGTTCTTCTAAAAGCTGTTTTGCAGAAGGACAGTTGGTCCTGTGTTTGGTGTGATGTTTCTTCATATCCCTTAACTTCAAACTTCCCCTCTGTCTGTCTTCCCAGACGAAGACTCATCTCTCAGCGCTCTTCGCTTGAAACTCTAGAGGACATTGAGGAGAATGCTCCTCTGCGCAGGTAGTAAACTGCACAAAAAATACCGTTCACATTGTCTGCTACTGTACTTTGTGTGTCTAAACTGAGACATTCAGCTCAGTGTAATGTATCCCACTGGCACCGTTTCTCTGTTTTTTGAGGTACTGATGTGTTGTGTTTGTTTTACGTTTTAGATGCCGAACCCTATCGGGTTCACCCCGACCAAAGAGCTTCAAGAAGATCCACTTCATAAAGAACATGAGGCAACATGATATGCGCAATGGAAGGTATGAAGGCAAACAACGCCATCCCTTAGTCAATACAAGTCCTCAGTGGATAATGGCAGGCTGCCTCAGTCAATGAACTGCAGTTTGGATGTTTCTCACATTTCATGCCACATCGTAGTCAAGCCCATTCACTGCATGTCATTCTGACTGCTAAATGAAATGTAACTGATTGAGAATCCTGTCCATTTACACAGAGTATAATGTGATTGAATTTTATTTTAATCTTTATTTGATCACTGTTAAAATATTTGGAATTGCACCATGAAATCACCCTGACTGCTAAAAGCCAAATCACATATTATTGTGTCACAGTTTACACAAGCATGTATTCAGCACACAAATCCCTAAATATAAAAAATTGGAACAGTGGTGTTAACTTTAATGTTTTACTGGGTGTAACCAAAGGAAAGGAGGTTGTTTAATCTAGGCCAGGAGACCTAGAAAGTGTTTCTGGGTAATACTGCTCTGGTGATTTTCATCATTATCAATGTCACATTCTTTTGGATTTGAAATCTAATTCAGTTAGCTTTTTTCAGAGTGTTTTGTGGTGCAGAGTCTAGTTCTGCTGCTTTTTGAGAAAACATTTTTTTCAGTTGTTTTTTTAAAGTGTAAATGTATTTATTAATCTTCAGTTCTATTATTAAGCATTTGGCTCATATGAAGAAGCAGATCTTGTGTGCAAGTTAGTACAGTATCTCTTGTTTAGACAATCGGTGTGCCATCTTGATAAGTTCCACTTGTTAAATTAAGTCACCTGATAAGTAAAGTTGTTTTCCCTCATATCCAGACCCATGATTCACGTGTTGTTTATGTCCTGATGTTGATTTTGGCCGAGTAGTGAGATTCATCATGTGTCTGTGAGTTGCAGCTATTGGAAGAAGTAATTTTGAGGTTGTTAGTTGTAGTGTTACGTAAAGTCAGAGCCTTTCCGCCCTCTGCGCTGTTGACATCTGGTCACTGGGAGACTTCTCTGACTGGATACTGTATGCATGTTTACACAAGTACAAGGCAATTTTGTTTAAAAAAAAAAAAGAAAAAGAAAAAAGAAAGCACTTAAGTTATTAATAAAATAAGATCTTGAAACAAAAATGCATCATTGTTGCCCCCAAACCACTGACTACATGCTACATGTGCTGAAATACTACAAAACAACACACACTCATACTGAAGTTTCAGCCCATTTTCTTCATTCTTATTTTTACTGCATACTCTATCCAACTTTAACCTGTGGATCTTGTCAGATAGATATTGATTAGCTTGTTTACTATTTTTGTTTTTATAGGATAGTCCTTATCAGTGGCAGAAGATCCTTCTATAGTGTATTTTCTGTCCTGCCCTATCGAGATTGTAGCCAAGCAGGGTATGTATCCTACAGCATGCTGAACTCTGTAAATTCCTCCAGCCTGTGCTCCCTCTTTCCCTTTTGTTTTTTCATCCCTCTTTTTCTGTGGATGTACTCTCCTTTGACTGGTGCATACATTGCTAAGGGTTGGTTTTGGTGGATGCATTTTTACCATTAAGGTTTAATGAATAAATAAACAGTGGGCTGAAATGGGCTTCAAAGGCTTCATTTCATATATGCCTAGACTATACTGTAGCCCAGCGCTTGTTGCTTGTATTGCTTTTCCCATAATGGCTCCGGTGGCTTTTGGGCACTCATCTTTTTGTTCAAGTCAACCCATTTTTGTCTGTTGCAACTGTTGCTGGCTTTGCTGTTAAGCATTTAAGATTCCTGGGGTTCCTGCTCTTCTTAGATTTTGAAACTTTAGCCTTTTTCATGTGTTGTCTTTGGTCTAATTGTCCACGATGCTGGCAGACTGGAGTTTCTGTTGCCTGCACTGCACACAGTCTTGACAGTCTGTAATTAACCATTTTTGTTCATTCTTTGCCTTGGTTTAGTTTACGTGTCTTGGTGTGAAACAGAAAACATCTCTGGCTCTGTAGACGACGCTTGTTTCCTTTTTTTTTTTTTTTTTTTTTAAAGCATTGCAAGGCTCCATGTAACGAGAACCCACCTGGCTTGCATGGGGATAGCTCTGGCACTGGCCTTGGTTTCTGACGCCCCTCCAGTCACATGAAACGGTGTGTTTTGGAGGAAGTGAAAGAGAAAGGGTACAGATAAACACCAGAGAATACAATGCACAGAAAGAAAAGCTCCACACCGGGGCTTAGTGAAGAGCATAAAAGGCTCGATCTGTTTGTGGAATTTCCTAAGCCAGCCGATCAGTGCAAGGTCAAGGGTTAATAAACCCCCAGGGCTATCCAATATGCACATTTAACTGCTCATTGCTGCTAATTGACAGTTTACAGTCAGACTCTGGCTGGTTCAGTCAAGTGTTGTAACTACAAAACAACATTTTATTAGACTGGGCCCAAACAGCTGATTGCATGTATTTCTTTCCTCTTCTTTCTTGTGTATCTCTGTCCTTATGCTTACTATAACTACTGCCCCATGGACAAAAATTGCTAAATTTTGCACAGCACCCAAAATAATTATGGAGACAATTCTTCTACAGTTACAACAGTAAATAGTTCAATTTAAAGGAATGGTTTGATGCTCTCTTGCTACGAGTTTGATAAATAGAAAAGAAACATTTATACCACTCTCGTATCTGTCTGTTTAAATATGAAACTACAGCCAAGAGATGGCTAGCTTAGCTTAGCATTAAGACTTGAAACAGCTAGCTTGGCTTTGTCCAAAGGGGAAAAAAACAAAAAAAAAACACCTACAAACACCTAAAGCTCAAAATAAAAATGACAATTTTACACAGGAGCGTATGTGAGGGACTATTTCTTGGACGGACACGGCGACTTCTCTTACTGCACTTCCTTTTTTTTTTTTTGTATGGAATAAACAAAGGGATAAACATGTGGATTAGTGAGCTTCAGAGGTGCTGGTAGGTGGATTTTTTTTAACCTTAGTTTGGACAGAGCCAGACTAGCTGATTTCCCCCTGCTTCGAGTCTTCATGCTGAGCTATCAGGCTGCTGGCTCCAGCTTCATGTTTAGCATACTGACATATTAGATAATAATTATATATAGTATTCATTTTCTAATCTAGCTGTTGGCGAGAAAGTGCATAGCCGTGTTTTCCAAAATGTCAAACTATTCCTTTTAAGGGAAAGAAAACATTAAACTATGCTGACAAAAAAACTGTTTAATTGGACATCTGTTTATGGGGCGTCACTGTCTCATGACAGCTAGATGGTCCTGGTTTCAAACCCCACTAGGGTCGACTGTGGCTTTCCTATGTGGACTTTGCATGTTCTCCCTATGTTGGCACGGGTTTCCTTGTGTACTTCCGTTTCTTAGACCCTAAAAGACATGCATGTTAGGTAATGCTCCTGGCATTGGAGAGCAGTTGAAGTTGGCCTGCGGGGTAAAAAGTTAGATGGGTCAAATGCAGAGGACAAATTTCCCCAAAGGGATTAATAAAGTATAACTTAGTGATGCTCATAAGTTTAGTGTAATGGGTGGAGCTTGGGCAAGGCTGTGGGGGAATATTATTACAAGCCAGTCAACCGAACCCTAAACTGTTTATGTGAGCTGTAAAGTATTTGGTAGTAAAGTAGCCAGCAGGGGTCAAGATTCTTTAGTCATTTTAATATTTATTCTTAGTTCGCCTGATTCAAGCTTTGGAGACATTTGGCAGGGCATGATGAGCCCTTTTGCGTAAATTATAACACTACTAACATACAGATGTTTGAAGCCAGCAATTCCTAATCATGCATGTTACTAAGCAATGTCAGCTTTTCTTATGATTTCCTTTCATTGCTCCTTATTCTCAGCAGAATGAGGCACAACCGTTTACTTTCTGGATCCCCTCATAGAAAAGCTCTCACCCTAGAAGCCTTTCCGTCTCTTATGTTTCCCCCTTTTTATTTAATCTCCACTGTTCTGTGAGACGTCTGCTGCCTGGGGATCTCTGTGTCTATGATGCATCTGTCAACATTGTGTCCTGACGTGCTTGTCTGTGAGATAACACTGTTTTCATTATAACAGATTGGCCTCACATGTCATCAAAACACTGGGAGAGTCATGTGAAGGCCCGCTGTGTCATTTCTACTGTGTCACTCGTATTTATCTGGTCACCATTTTAAATAGAAAGCCAGAGAGAGCTAGGGATGATGAGGGAGGAGTAGAAAAACGAGACAGTCTTCTGAAATTTCACTACAATGTAAATACTGAGCTAAAATAATGGTGAAGTTGATATTACACAAACACAGGTAGATATTTGGCTATTTTTGTGTTCTTGCTTCGACATGAAAGCAAGCCCAAGAGACATTTCACAGCATTTAATTTAATTTTTCTTCTTCTCTCCATTTTTTAGTTTGGAAATATTAAATGCAATTTCCAGCAACCTTTTAATCACAAATCTTAAATTGCTAGAAAGAACTGGAGTCTTCAGCTTGCCATTACATCTTTGGAGTGTGAATAAAGTGGACTGCAGGCATGTAATCTTCTTTGTCAGTGCACACGCTCATTAGCCTCTACTGGCAGTGACCTAAAATCATCAAGTGACGTTAAATCATAGCAGTAACCAATGCTTACTTTAAGTAGTATATTTTAGTGTATTAGGTTTGCTGTTGTGGTTTTATCCTCATATGCAAACATTGAAATGCCAATTAAATATGACTTAACGGGCACACGTGTTTTAATTTTGTATGTGATTGCCCCGGTCTACTGTACGTTCTCAGCTGCAGACATTAAATACAGAAATATTTGGCCAGTACCAAATGTGTTCAGTCGAGGGCTCTCCACTGTTTGCTCCACTGACACACTTTATTTTCATTTGACCTCTTGCAAATCTTTCACAGTACTATGGCATTTCAGGCATTGGTGAGGCAGCAGCTGAATCTGAAGAGACTGGCCTGCTAGAACGAAACAGTACTCTCCTCAATCCTTCCTCCCAAGGGTGCTCTTTATTTCTGATTGCCCTGAGATGCACCCAAAGACACAGGCAATTACAGAAACTAGGCCAGCTGATGAGCACAGATCGATACAGGGCCCATCTGTGAGGTAGAGATGTGGAGGTGAGCTAGAAGAGGCCTCAGCAAGAAGGTTAAGGAAAGGGATGGGAGTTGAAAGAAGCAGTAGGATGGTTTGTACGGTGAAAGCTCTAAAGGTCTTGTGCTCATTAGGGATGTAAAGCTGGAAGGAGGGCGTCAGCGGCACCCGTCAGGAGGCGTCAGTGCCAAGGAGATGGTGATCGGGCTGGAGGGAGTGGAGTTAGGAGCTGATGGAAAGGTGAGAAGCCAGCAGAAGTGTGCTGTGTGGAGGGGGGATATAATCCTTTTATCATTACAGAAAACAAGGGGAATATAAGACAACATACTTACTGTGATTATTCAAAAAATATTGCAATGGTGTATCATTTTCTAATTGGTCTTTTAAAGAGTGAAATTATTATTATTGTGATTATGCTTGCTGCAACATATCGGAGTATAATGAGTAGTGTGTACATGAGTCTTAATTTACTCACATTCAGTGTTGGGGAAGCTCTTAAAATGAAATTATCAAAGGTAGCAATTACTCTACACATGAAAAAACAAAGTTACAGCAAGGCTACCAACTATTTAATGATGAGCTGTCTGCATTTTAGCTGCTTAATGAAAAAAAACATGATTTTCTTTTTTTATGCTAAATGTTACTTCAGTTATTGCAAGAGCAATTTATTGCACACAAGGAAAATGCCAAACATGCCAAGATAAAGGTTTTTAACATCAACGCTCATTTTCCAATGTTTGAAAAATGGATAAATGTTTTTCTCCAAGACAAGCTTAAAAGAATACACCTACCTTTTTTTTCAGTTACTTAGCTTGAAATGTGCTAAACAAAAAAACACGTATGCTGTTGTACTCGAAAACCTTCCAAAAGTGGTAGCTAACGGTGTGGTGGCTACATCCCATCCTGTCTTTGCCCTAAACTAATGCTGAACAACTATTTTCCACAGTATCCTCTCATTTCATGTTAAATGTGTGTGCACTAAATCACTCGCTCAATCACAGCTCACCGATGCTTGAATTTTGAAGGAGAATTAGCTAGCTCACTAGCTTGTTATTTGCCAGCTGCTACACAGGCTAAAACGGTACTAAGCTAGCAAGTCAGCCAAATGATTTGCCTTTATACTCTAAACTGTTTATCTTTGCCGTTGCACTGGGTGTTTGATAAATTGAGAAAATACATTTAGAAGACGTTTGTTTCATGTGTAATGTTCAGCAAGGTAATTCCCACTAATGAGCAGTTTTTAGCATATTTGAACCGGGCAATAGGACGTTTTCCAAGCAGCATTTTGACAAGTCATTGCAGGAAAACCCCAGGAGTAATTAGTCACATTATTAATAACTGCATTCCATTCAGGCAAGTCAGTTCCAGGCTCCTGTTATTGTGCATGCTGGCTCGCTGGTATGATGTACTGGGACACTTAATGAAACTGAGCCCTCGTTAATGTTATTGGTACCACCTGTGCTTATCCTGCTTCGACAAAATGCTGCTGTGAACAATATCTATTAATCTAACTGGCTGAACAGGCGTTGCATAAAGGCAAACTTGTTGAGGCTTTTGTGAAACAGGCGTCATAACTACACCTGTGTCTGCAGACTGTGTCCTACACCCAGTTCCTGTATCCCACTAATGTGCTGGGCGGTCGAAGAAACACCATCGACTCCACCTCGTCCTTCTCTC
This sequence comes from Macquaria australasica, assembly GCA_005408345.1. Taxonomy (NCBI): domain Eukaryota; kingdom Metazoa; phylum Chordata; class Actinopteri; order Centrarchiformes; family Percichthyidae; genus Macquaria; species Macquaria australasica. Next base: position 1,492,986 of record SEMN01000076.1, read on the forward strand.
AGTCTCGTAACGCCAGCCATAGAAGCCTCAGTCTGGGCCGCGCCAACAGCAACCAGAGCAGCTTAGACACAGGTTAGCCGACTGCCAACAAGTGCTTAACTTATTCATTATGAATGTTGTCAATTCTTCACCCTCAGTTGTTTTTTCTAGTATATTTTCACTGGGGAAGATATAGTGCAAATGTTAACTTCTGGCTCATCCTGTGTTGTTGTGTTTGTGCTCGTGGCAGGGAATGATTTGGGGGACTTTCGCGAGTACGACCCCAATCTGCTGGATGACCCGCAGTGGCCGTGTGGAAAACACAAGAGAGTCCTCATCTTCCCCTCCTACATGGTGAGAAGCTTAGCTAGCTGCGTCCAACACATCGTCACCACCAGCAACAACAATAACAGCAGCAAATGCAGCCTTGTCCTCCTGAGAGCAGAATGGAAAAGTTGTTTTCGTTCAGGACATAATTCACTGAAACAGATCCACCTCTGTTTTGACATATTGTTGAAACGTCCTGCGATATCTCAATGTTAATGCTTTTTTTTTTTTCAGTGGTTATTTTTGTCATTGTGGACCTTTTTTATGTGCTCAGTTTTCCCACAACAAGAACAATAACACGCCGGAAAGATTTGTCTCCCTCGACAGTTTCTCCTGAATTTTATCAGCGGTTTTTGAAAAGGAGCCAGGAGGATGTTTCAGACAGTTTTAATCAGCAAGGTCACTGGCTGAGACTCTCTCCCACCTTCTGGGAGCTGAATGAATACACATACTTTATTCCAGTGTAGTGGGCAGGAGCTATTAAACAACCACTTCACCAGAGCAACAGTTAGTGTAGTGTTTTGTATCACTTTCGCACTTTTTCCGGAAAAGATCGGATGTTTTATCGTAGTTGGAAAAAGAAAAACAAACCTGACTAGACTCCCGCTTCATTCTTTCCTGGGCTCTGTTTTTGTTAGGGAGACTGGCAGAATACACAACAAGGATAGTTGAAATGTTCAGTCAAGGCCAGGTTATGTGTGTTGTTTTTTTGTTTTTTTTTCCTCTTCCTCCAATTACAAAACCCAGCGTCTCACAACAATGGCTATTGTGTTTACTACAGGAATGGAACCAGTAAATTCTCAGCATTTCACTGGTTGAAAACAGGCTGCTCAGAAAACATGACTCTCTGACTGAACTCCCAAGTTCAAGCTGGGGATAATAATAGCTTTTTCTTATACTCTGCATGCAAACAAGGAAAACCTCACTTAAGTCATTTTAAATGACTTTGTTGGTGGCTTGTAGATTTGTGTAATAGTATCCTCATGGTAAAAACATGGTTACTGAAATGTTTTTATGTGGTGACATAAGTTGGTGTGAGACATGGTCATAGTCTATTTTCTGTCATGCAAAGTCAGTGCCATTCTGCTGTATGTTCATTTCTCAGGGCTACGGCCATCGATAAGCATTCGTTCTCCTTCAGGGTTCATGATCAGTACCATGGTGTTCAGGGTGGATGCCATTATTCACGCTCCATGCGGTGCCTGCAATACCATACATGCATATTAAGAGTCATCCCTATATTTTTAGCACCACTGTATAGTGTGTCCTTACTTAATCGCTTCTTCTCAGTGGTCACTTCATTATACTGAAGGATAACTCAGTGTTATTTTTTTTTACAACTTTGGTCTTATTTCTGTACATCTGGCATCATTTCTATCAACTAGGAAAACACTAATCACTATAGAAGAGCATCAGCTCACGATTTATTTTATTTTTGATTAATCATTTCATCCATAAAATGTCAAAAAATAGTGCAAAATGCCTATTATAATTATCTAGAGCCCAAGGTGATGTCTCCAAAAGCTCTGAACAACAGTCCAAAACCCAAAGATATTTTATTAACTGTCATATGTGACAAAGAAAAGCAGAACATTTTTGAAACGACTGTTTTGCACCATCGCTTGAAAAACTGAAACGATAAATCGAGTTTCCAATTAACTTTCTTTCGATTAGCTAGTGATTAATCAGCTAATTGTTTCATCTCTACACCCAAAGATATTGCTCAGATTTTTGAACACAACGACAATGCTACAGCAAAGTCCGACTGGGAAAGAAACACGAATGAACAGACGATCAGATCAATCCTACACTTAGTTATTATTTTTATTATATTTAAAGATTATAATATTTTTTGAGGTGTACTTTCAGTGAAATTTGGAGACAACACAAACAAAACGAAACAAAAAAAATGCATTTACATTTACCACAGTTTAATCTAATCGCAGTTACAATCAGTGGGGTTAGGGATACGTGTGAGGTGGTGCTGAGATAAAAAAAAAAAAAATGGGTGTGTATGCTTTGTGTGTGTGTGTGTGCACACTTGTGTGTTATTTGAGGGCGGGGAGAGAGCTGTGGTTTAGATAATCTGGTTTAAGTGTTGGAGGTCAAACTGAAAGTGAGTGCAGCCAAATGTTGGTCATGATCCCACATGTACAGCTATGACAAGTACAATAGGTCAAAGTTCAACCAAGAAGTTGGTCTGTAAACTGTAATGGGAATGTTGTTATTAGTTAGACGTATGATGGCCAGATCTACAAAAATAAAACCCATGTTGTAATAAATCAGAAATATCCTCTAGCAGTAAAGATTCCTTTTGACTCTAGAACACCTTTTTAATTTAAGTTGTGGATTCACCAAAGTGCTACAAATGCACTTTGTTCCTCGGGGATCTTATTCTAAGCCCAAACTCTCAGCCTCTCATTATACTGCCTTAATGTCATTCACCCTGCTGGTGCTCAAAGCATGTTATAACAAGCACCAAGGATTGTTAAATAGAAGCCTGATGAAGGCATGGAAAGCTTAGTTAGCAAAATGTTTTGTGTCCTCTAGGTTTTTAAAGGAAAAGGCTGATAATAATCTTTTTATTATCATCAACATATCCTATGAAAAGACTAAAACCAACGATATGTTAGTCCATCTCTCAATGTTGTTCAACGTCTATACTTTGCTGTGGCACTACCAAAAAGCTCAGTAATTTGCTAAAACAGCCAGGCACTGTAGTTTTTAGAAAACGTTACACAAACAGGAGTAAATAATACATTTGTTTGGGACTATTTTCTGCGGAGGATTGATACACATTGTATGTGTGCAAGTGAGTATTTAGAGCAGCAGGATGGTGTGCGTGGGATTGACTCAAAATAAACTATAGTGCCCATGTTCATTGTAATGAAAGAACATGTCGTCCAGTGCAACAATGTGGCACGTTGATGTTTTTAATAGTGTTTGGCACTCTATGGCACAGAGGAATAAGCTATATCAGGCTTTGGATACACACAGTAGGATGTGTTTTAGTTGGTTCAATCCATTGTTGGTTCTGGCGTTTGTTGACAATAAGAAAAATAAAGAATATCACCAGACTTCCTTTAAATGACATGGGTAACACCAGCTCCCTGTAAGGCCTCATTGTGAGACAGTGGAATCCAACACTAGTGTGCGAGGATCCAGTCACACTCGCTCAGTGCTGAAAGTGTGGTCATTTTGACACCAGCCCTGCTTTTTCTTTTCAGACTACAGTCATTGAATATGTCAAACCCTCTGACCTCAAGAAGGACATGAACGAAACCTTCAAGGAGAAGTTCCCCCACATAAGGCTTACACTCAGCAAGATTAGGAGGTAAAACGGAAATGTATAGAAGGTGTCATATTAAGCACGTTTTCTGTACAATAAAGATGATTTAACTTGTGGTTTAACTTCACCATGACCTGTTTTATTTTATTTTTTTTAACATGAACTTTACTTCCCCCTTTCTCTCTTTTCCTTCGTCATTATCTCCTTTTTCACCTCCCTGCAGCTTGAAAAGGGAGATAAGAAAGTTGGCCCAGGATGAATGTGGTTATGAGGAACCGACAGTGGCCATGGCTTTCGTCTACTTTGAAAAACTCGTTCTTCAAGGCAAATTAAACAAGCAGAATCGTAAACTCTGTGCTGGAGCTTGTGTCCTTCTGGCGGCCAAGATTGGGGGTGATCTCAAGAAGCACGAGGTCAAGCTCCTGATTGATGTAAGTTTCCTCACTCACACCCCCAAAAATCATAACTTTGTGCCTTGACCATGCTCTGATGATGACTTGTGTTCTCCCATCACAACACATTAAAGGGTCAGTTCATGCAAGTCAAAGTCAACAAATCAAAAGGTGAAAACTGTCCACAGTGAAGTCTGTGGATTATTAAAGGGGAATGTAGTGAATTTGTATGGCACTTTCATAAATTTGGGGTCTTGTGAGAGAGATTTAGAGAGTAACTTGACACTAGACTGAAAAGCAGCCTCTCTGTTCAAAGTTTTGATCCTGTTTCACCTCTAACCACGCCCAGCAGTGATGTCACAGAGTCCGCAGCAAGACTGCAGCAAGGTGAGAACCACTGGAGGTCAGAAAAAAAAATCAGATTTTCAGGGGGTGTTAAGTTACTCTTTAAAAACAGTTTGGTTAAAAATGATGCACCAGATGTTGAGATATCCTAATTGTTTGTTTGTAATAGGGGTCAAGCTCCAAAAATGGGGGCTCCTGAAACTTCCCATAACACAGCTCAATAGTGTCTTTCCTTACACCCTCACCCTGCCAAGTAAAGGCCCATATTCAAACATCATGAGGGTTATTTTGACGTTAGAAAGCTCCCTCCAGAGCCACTGAATACATTATAAATCTTTTTTTCCCAGACTGAGAAGTTTTGTGCTAGTAAAATCACAACATTTCACCTCTGCTACCATTTTGTTGTTGGCTTGTAGAGTATGATGATTGCATCAACAGTAGGTTTGTCAACCATCCAAACAACCATCTCCTCTTGTCCAAATCTGCTGTGAGGCAGAGCAGGGCCAGCCCTCATGAAATGCTGGTTAAAAATAAGCAGGTTTGGTTATGATTCACTGAGATGCAATTAGGAATGCAGCATTGCATATATCTATTGTTTAATCTTAACTCGTTTTTTTTTTGTTTTTTTTCTGGCAGAAACTGGAAGAGAAGTTCAGAGTGAACCGCAGAGAGCTGATAGCCTTCGAGTTCCCTGTCCTGGTGGCGTTAGAGTTCAACCTGCACCTGCCAGAACACGAGATCATGCCCCACTACAGACGCCTGCTGCAGACCTCCTAGCATTAGTGACCCATCAGGAGGATGACCACCAGGTTCCCCCCTGATCCTCTGTTTCCCACGGTATCCATCCTTCCATCACCTCTTGTCATTCCCGTCTGACAGCTCTAAGGTACCGCTGGCTGTCACTCAACTGCAGCCGTTGATCACTACCGACGGCACACTCCTTCCTCTCAGAGACCTGAAATCAGCCAAAGGGACGCACATTTCTAAAACTTTTCTCCATTGTTTGACTTCTACATTCATCATCACTACAGACTTCTGAAAGAAAGGGTAAAACCGTCTGCAAACAAGTAGTTTGCATGTTTTCACATGTCTTTATCTTCCTTTTGTATATTTTAGACCTCTCTTGTTGATTGAGAGGGCTTTTTTTTGTTTGAATCTGATGAACTCTTTTTCTCAGTGAAAGCAACCAATGATTGTAACATTTTTATCATCTCTTTTCATTAATCTCCTTCTTGTAAACTTTGGTATGATTGGTTGCCTCCTGACCTGCATACAAATTTAAACAAAAGCCTTTTAAGTGGCTGGTTTTGGCTGGACTTCCTCAGAGTGACTCATCTTTTCGCAAGTCATCGTCTTAAAAGTGCACTTTTTGAATATTGCGAGGCATAGGGGGAAGGGGGACATTTTTTCAGACTTTAAATGAACTTGGGAACTAACCCTGAAAAATAAGCTGTGTTCATAAGAACCACACACAAGTCATTTGAATGGACCTTTTGAGTCGTTTTTCTCTCTTATGGTTTATTCACGATTTTCTAGCCACAACTATCTGCATGAACATAATTGTTTGTACACAGGTACTTGCAGACAAGATGGGACTTCCTATTTTCACTGAAGTATTCCATTCATTTTCTACCAGTCAGATGCTTGCTATGGACTTATGGAGACCAGACCCACTTTTATCAGTGTCGAGTTTCCTGTGCTCTATGTTAGAGTGTATTGCTAGCACATTTACAGTGCTATAATGGGGTCAGGAAGGTAGTTTTGAAGAGGTGTTCTTGAGTGCAAAAATGCCATTAAGCAGTGATCAGGATTAGCAGCAGAGTGGCAGCAGGGTGCTCTAGTGTTGAGAGAAAATGTCTGTCACCTGCTGAAGTGTCCTTGAGCAAGACACGCTGAGTCCCTACAGGCTTCAGGGACACTTCTGTTTAGCTGTCCTGACCTCTGACCTCTCTGAGGAGAAAAACGAGATCCCAACAGGGATCAGTGACGGATCAAACCTTTGCATATAACTTGAATCAGCAGTTGTTGATTTGAAATTTAAGATGTTTGGGGGAAAAAACACTGAAAATTAACAACTTTATGAATGTGACCAATTTAACAAGTATTATTCCATTTATTTGGCATGTATTTCAACTTGATTTTCTCTTTTTATTATCTTGAAATTGTCTCACACAATACCACAGAGTATTAAGAGGCCACCCAATCAGGAATGGTCCACATGAAAAAATGGTATTTAATGCTGCTCCAAGTATTGATGGTATTTGAGTTGAAATGATGACAACATTAAACCAAATTTAAAGTAATAAGAAAAGCACAGATTGTGCTGATTTTAAGGAAATACTGAGCTTATTCCTGTTTGCAAGCCCAAAGATTTCGAGATAAGATGCACACTAAATACTCTTTGAGGAAAGACTCATGGGCGACACTTATTACCTGTGTATGTTTGTAAATAAATTGCTTTGCTTGTGTCAATCAAAACAAGACTCTGACATGTTTTTTGCTGTTGAGTGAACAGAAACCACTGGACTGTTTGTTCTTGGAATATAAGTGAAACTCTGTCTTAAGGTGTGTTCAGACTTTAAAGCAAGTGAATCTTTGTCTGGCGTCACTGTGCAGATGTTAGCTGTACGCTAGCTAGCAATGGACTCTCAGAGCTCACCAGAAACTCTGGTTCTCTCTCCTTTTTCCTCTCGTCTCTGTACGATTAATAAAGCCTCAGAATAAGTGCACATTTTTTGCTCAAGTTGAAACATTTTGCGCCAATTCACGCCACCACAGTCTAATTGCATTGACTTTGTATACAGCCTCTAAAATTCACCTCGTGTTCTGTCTGAACACACAGTTAAAGTCCCTGAAAACTTGTTAAGTACTTCTCTAACATTAAATAGTAACTTAACACCAGGTTGAAAAGCAGTGTTTTGCTGCCCTCTCTGGTGGAAAGTTTCAAGCCAGTTTCACCTCTGAACTGGGCGTGGTTAGAAATGTGCTTTGTAGCATCTGTAACCACACCCAACAGTGATGTCACGGGGTCTTACAGTACACCCACTGGAGGTCAGCAAAAACAAGATTTTCAGAGGGTGTTAAGTTAACATTAAAGCTGGGGTAGGCAAAATCTGTGCAACCTATGCAAAACCTTCCACCTCTCTCTCTGCTGCCTTGTATCACTCCACTAAGCCCCCCCCACCAAACCCACAACTTTGAAGGAGTCGGTTCCCCTGCGAAACCGTATCCCTCATAGGGCTCGCTGTCCATGGCGTGAGCCTCACCGAGACTCTGGTCCCTCCCGCCGCGACTTGTCTTCTCAAAGATGCCCCTCCAGCACTTTGCAGCCGCAGAGCAGAGCGCCCCAGGCTTCAGAGGCAGCTGCAACGCCGTCCAGCAGCGGGATGAGAGGCTAGTACACCACACACACGCCACTGTCCCCCGTCAAAAGTTATTCCCCACTGTTTGTCATCATGCCTCTTTGCCACTCGTCGTTATGAGCGCCATGGCATCGAACATAATGAGCCTGAAGCTCCGTGTGGAGCCAGGACGTGTTGTTTTGTACTATACACCGCTGTAGGCAAAGGAGGTATTGGAAATTTATCACAAGTTGCAGGATTTTCCGCCATTGAATCAGGCGCATCTGCTCTTGTAGCTTAGCCAATACAAACGCACTGTCTCTCTGAAATAACCTGTGATTGGCTAAAGTCTCCCGTCACGGGATAGATTTTCTGAAGCCTGAAAACAGAGGCTAGAGGAGGGGCTTTGCTCTCAGACCACTTGAATTACAATATGCTGCACGGTTAATATGGCATTTTTGCCCAATGATGCCAAAAGAAAACTGCTTACCCAACCTTTAAGTATTCATGATTAAGCAACAGTCAAAATTAAATTCAGGCTAAAAAACATCTTTAGTTACTATTTATTAAAAGATTAACACTCAAAAACTCAGTTAAACTGCTTTATCTGAACTGTGTGGGTGTGGTTTGTTGGAGGTACTGGTAACATAAGCAAACAACCCCACAACTGTCATCAGATTTTGATTTAAATGTTTCTAAACTCTGATTGGTGTATGGAAATACGTGCCATCAATCTTCTCAGCTGAGCCCCGCCCACTTCAAACCAGTGAGAAAATCAGAACTCGAGGAATCTCTAATGTGAAATAACCCAAACTGTTCTAACTTTGGCAGATAATTGTGTGTTCAGTTATGAACTCATCACTCACATACTAAGTTACCTGACTGAGAAAATCTCCAGGGCCTTTAAACACATCACAGGTGCTCACACCACTGTTGAGGCTCAACAACTAAGAGAACCTGTGGGGTGTTTCATAAAGAAAGATTACCAATTCAGTAAATCAGCCTTATTTTCAGGAAATTCTGTTTCCTATGTGTTCCATGTGTTACTATGGAAATGTATCCCCCCAGACTAGTCTGGTCCTTGTCAGGCTAGTTTTCAAGCTTGCTGTAGCTTCACTTCAGGTTGAACCAGTGTTACAATCAATCTGCCAGACAGAAACAGTGTTTTCTCTAAAGTCCCTCCCTGAAGGTTTCTCTAACTGCTGCGCTGGGAACAGTTCACGATACATGTCAAAGTCAACTCGCAGACATGTTACATTTATCACAGTTTGACATGGGCTGCACTTAATGCATACCTTTTTCAGTCTTAGGTATCTGCATAATATCCCATGTGCTTTTAAAATGCACTGCAATTATAATAAAGCCTTGTAAGTAGCATTTTCACCATTTGTTCTCTCTTAAAGGTGCAGATAGCCAAGCTGAAGGGATTTTACAGTATTTTCACCACATGGATTCTGATATGTCATTTGTAAAAACCAACATTATCAAAGTGGTAGAGAACTGAAGTTTCTAGAAAATGCTAATTATTTTATTTTATTGCTATAACATAAATTACTTGTCTGTGGTCCTATTTGATACTTCAAAGTTGCACCATATCATGTTGCACCTTATGAATGTTAATTTCCATCGCTTACAATACAAAGAAAATTCACATTACTCACATGGAACTTGTGTCAGAGTCACTTCTGGTCTACAACATGCTGCCTAAAGTTCTCTTCTGCTTTGTTAATGGAAGTGGTTTTGTTCATTTTTGTTTTATGACTTTATTCTCCATATTATATGTTTAATATGTACTGCTCTGTGGCCACAGATATCATGAACCAGCCGTGCTTAAACTGACTGACTGTCAAGAGGAGCTTTTCACAATAAGCCCTGCTTGTCTGAGCCACATTTATGAAACACCCCTCTGTCTTGCAAATGCATAACTCGGGATTATAAAACTGTCAGGACTGATTATTTCAAGTTCACGGTAAATAGTGGTGACTCCAGAAGCCTCGACTGGAAATGGATTGCACCTGTGGCTCTGATGCAATCTGAGAGGTCAGTTTCTCATCGAGTGGGAACTCTCCTGCTTGACACGTATCCAATGTAAACAAGGCCCGCAGTCACGCCAGTCTTGTGCTGCCATCAAAACAAACAGGCCAGGGCCGAGTGTGGACACATGGCATACGTGGCTTAGTCCCCTCCATTGACAGCCTAATTCCCCCCTCAGCGCCTCATAAAGGGGTCTATTGACAGCCCTTCCTGAGCCCTGCTCACACATAAGTGACCCTCATTGTGAAAATATGTGTACCATCGTTTGGGGCAAGCTGCGGTCTATTGACCTTCCCTTTAAAATAACAACATTTGGCTGAAACGGCATTTTGCCCCTTTCCTGTCATGATACTGTGACTCAGGACTTTTCCACCATGTACAGTAGTTTGTAAACAAGGAAGTAGTGAACACTGAGGATTGTGGCATAGTAACTGCTGAAATAATTGAGTGGGAACCTGTTTAATATCCTTAATGCTGGATTCTGTTCTGTTGCAATATTACAAGTTTGACTGTACTTCTTTGTTACATTTAGATTAGAAGTACCGGCATGTTTCTAATGTGAACAGGGGAGTCTGAATCTGTTAAAATCAGTGACTGCAATGTTGTGTTTCAACGCTGGTCCACTGCAGGTGGACCTGAAAATCTGATCCTCTCTTCATGTTTGACAAGGCTACCTAATCCCTTTTGTTCCACCCCAAGAGTCTATTTCAGAGACAGCTGAACCCACTGTAACAGAAAACCAGTGACGCAAAGCAGGACATTAAACGCTTCTTACTCTTATTTATTGATGGGTCTTTCAAAAAACACGCAGATCAACTTTTTAAGTAGGTGTGGTGGAGGCCCCAATGTGAGTTCAAGGACAACTGTGGGAAGAAGCACGTAGGAAAGGACTAGCATTCCTTGAAATTGGAGAAAAAACTGTTATGGAATCACACTCAACTACTCTGGATATACAAGACCCTTTTTTTAATCCCACACATAACCATTCAGTTCAACAAAATCATTGTTGTAATTAGAGCTCCTGAGCTGTGTTAGTTACCAGATTATTTTCTAGATTAGTCCTGTTATCTAAGAAAAAAAAATTCAGGGGGTTGATAATCCAGGGTGACGTTCAGAGGGAGGGAGATTCAGTTGGCAGCTCGGCCCGTCAGAACAAATTATGAAATGAGAAGCTCTTTCATAATAAATCATCCTGTGTGACTTTGTATGCAAGGGATTACACTATAGTATGTATAGAGTATATAGCATATATACTCTATATACATTACACAAGTCTGAGGCTAAACAGCACCAATAATAAACTGTATAGTAACAAAACTAATCAAAAACCCTTTAGTAATAACTATAATTTCAGTAAACTGCTGGTCCTTTGTTTCGTGATAACAATATCCCTTTTGTGAATCACAACTGCTTTTTCTTGTATTTCAGTTTTGATATTGTCTTTACTTTGGTTTCTCAACCAGGATTTGCTACTTTCACTTTGGTTTGACTTTCAAAAATATTTAAGGAATTTTAGGAAGCTTAAAAATGCATTACAATCTTCACAGTACTCATATAAGCAGAGCTATCCATGTCCGTGTTCAACTCTGATTGGGTTTTAGCCAAAAACGTGGGGTTAATTTAAAAAAAATGTATTTTAATGTAGCTTTTTTCCCCCCCAACTTTAGTTCCTAAAATGTTTTTTTCATACCTTAATGAACTACAACGCCCTTGCTGTGCAGCACGTGTGTGTCTGTGTCATAATGAATGATGGGGACAGGTCAGAGTCTAGTGAGAGGTGAGCCTTGCCCACCTTACATAATAGTACTCTCACAACCTGCATATCCCCCCCCTGCAGACAGCAGACCTGGAGAGGAAATTAATATTTTAATCTCTCAGCCAGATTCAAAGAACAGCCCCTGCTCTCACAGGGCAGCGTATAAATAAGTCATGAGCTGGAGGTTTGGGTGACAACAGGGCTGGACAGACAGACACAACAGCACATGCTGGGAGGAAGTACACAGCTCGGGGCTTGGCAGAGACTTTCGAATGGGATGTGAGTGAGTGACTGATGGCCTGTAAAGTTTTGGTGTAAATATGCAGAAGCTGCAGATTCAGACGCTGAACAAACCAGCTCCTTTCAGACGCTTTAGTTAAGATGCTCTGATACTTGCACCCTGCAGAAATTAAATTCACTAACGATGTAAAAGCATGGCAAGACTGCCTCTCTTCAAAGACACAAAAATGAGGTCACTCCCACTCCATTACTGAGAGCATGATGCAGACAGAGCTCCATGAAGGGATTCAGGCGCCACACTGTGGTCAGTCTGAGCAATCTCAACTGTGTGTGGTTCATGCTACAGATCATCTGCTGCAGTTATATAAAACTACTGCAGATTTTGTTCCAAAAAGTATTTTTTAAGCTGGAGCAGAAAAACAACATGTAACTTAAGAGATGTTACAGTGGCGTTTTATATTTAACTGGTACCTCAGTCTAACTAGGGTATCACATCATATTAAATCAAATGTACATCTGCAAAAAAAAAAAAAAAAAAAAGATGAATTCACTGAAGTATCCTTTGGGAAATAACAAGAAGAACCAGGCTCCATTGCACACTTTTCTGAGAATATTTATTTAATATGTGTTAAAAACCGTTAAAAAGTAAAGTATCCAGTTGCTTGGTTTAGTCTGTTTTCTCAAATTAATATCCTTCAATGTCAATGCACAGCACTGTTAACAAGCACATTTCTTCATTATTCATGACACAACTTTCCATCAACAATTCTGTGTTACATTCCACAAAAAACAAACAAAAAAAAAAAAAAAAACATTACTGCATCGTGGAAAAAAACACACCAGAAAACTAAAAGCAAGGAATGGTACTGTTCTTTAAAAAAGGTCCCAGCAGGTTTTATACACCTTGGGTAAAATGTTAACATCCTCTTCCAGAGATGTCACAACCATATTCAAATTAAACTAGCGGGAGCACACCACCTTGATGAGTGATTATCTCATCTAGTTGCAGTCTCATGTTGAGGTGCAGGTGATGTACGTGAACGCGGTCCTGGGATGTTAAGTTATTTTTTTAATTGGCTACACTAAGTAGTTGGTTTATCTTTAAAACATTGTGATTCCTTTGGAGGACTTACTCGCAACGACACTGGATGAGGGCTTTAAGAAAGCAATGCACATTAACATAATGTTAATAGGTAAAATAAAAAGAATAACTTAAATGTGTAGGAATGAAAAACAAGCAAACTCAGGACTGTACCATTATCTAGTCATTCTACAGTATTCTGTATCAACATACTCTAGATGACAAAGGAATAAGTCTAAATTAGTCCTGTGTACGCTATTTACAGTTAAATGTAAAGCTTAGTCTCTTCACCTCTTGATGCAACAAATATTTTTGTTCAGCAACTGTGCAGTGTCTCGTTTACACTTCAATGTAAAACCATTATTAGCATTATAGCACCCTTTACACCTGGCATCAACATGTATCTTGACTAATGTCACACCGGGATTTTTTGTTTTGCTGTGACCATTTGTAAAAGCACCCAAGATGGACTAACAATCTAGTTATGCAAACACTTCAAAAGGACACTTAAGATACATTAAATTAGCTCTAAAATGAAATGTTGCACTGGATCATGTAAATAGCTTCCAATGTGGAAATAAAAGGCAGGATGCGGTTTGGAGAGCAACATGCAACACCTAAGGTGCAGTGTGCATTAGGACTGTTATGTTTTGGCTCTGTATTACAGTTTAAAATGAAACGATGACTGTGAGGTTTCAGCTTTGGGGGTGTTTATATCCACATCCATGTAGCAATTGTAGCTTTTTTTTATGTATACTCCCAAAGGAAAAAGGGGCTAAAATTCCTACACTGCTCTCTGCTCTTAAAGTCAGCACTTTGACCTCAAAGTTCACTCAAATCCCGTGTGCTGGAGTCAAAACATTACTGTCCAAATACTTACAAGATGCACGGGAAACACATTATTGCTAGGTGAAAATGCTACAACTTGCTGGCCTGCTATATAATACAGTATGCAGACACAGCCCCGGATATGATACACGTTAATGCCAGGTATTATGAGGGCCTATGTCAATGCCAGTGTGTGCCAGTCAATAAATGATTCATAATATCAAACAGTTCTACAAAAATCCCACGCAAGTAAACATTTGCAAAACAATGGCCTTTTACACATTGTTTTTTTCTGGCCTATATTTAAAAAGAAAAAGTTTTACCCTTTTGAGTTTTCCCAAATCAAAATAGCTCATAGCATATGAAACTGACTAAGACTTTGTCTGTCAACTGATGTTGGGGGTGATGTCTCTCCTACTTCCACACTGTCAAAGTGGCATTTTTCTGTTCAGTGGCATGTCGCTCATGCTTTAAATACTGAAGTCAAGCTTGTCCTGTAGTGTGAGACGGAGGAGGGGCAGGAGGAGGAATGGCAGGGGTCCAAAGTCTTTCGAAGTAAACTCAGTAAGTATGCAGTTGGACAAAGCCTCTGGCACTCCTACTCCCAAGTATATTCCTGAGTTAAATCCGTGCATAGTAGTGGCAACGATGATGAGTGTGTCAGTAATCACAGAAACAGCTTGCGCTCACACCCACATAGTCCCTCCCAGACAAATAGTTAGTTCATTGTTCACTGTCCCAGTGAATCATTGGCCTGCTAGTAGTTGAGGAGGCGCTCCCTTTCTGTACCAGCATACCGCTTGTTAACAGCAGACACTTTTGCTTTGTTCACTGAAGGACCTGTGAAAAAAAGTCAGAACATATTGCATTTAATAAAAAATAAAAAAAAGCATTAAATCTGTCCTTAAATCTTGAATGATTAATGTCTTTTCCTTTAAATGTGTGACATTACTGACCGATATAACTGAGCAGTACAGGGAGGAAGATGAGGCCATGCGTTGCCCCCAACAACACTATGGCCAAGTACATCCTAAAGTAGAAGACCTGGAAGATCTGCGACTTGGAAAGCGCCAGGATTAGGATACCTCCAAACTTTGTTAACGTGATCCCACTGAATACCTGCGGAGAGGAAACGGTGTCATGTCATGTGATGATGACCAAAATTAGGCTTGATGTATAGAGGACCAAAATTATTTTACAAGTGATTTCATGTCAAAAATGTTTAAACTTGACCTTTTTCAGCTACAGTTTAAGATGTAAATTAGGTTTCCTGCCCTACAGTCTTGTTCACACTGATATTTACATTACCAGCATCATTTTTCAACCCAAAAAGCTCCTCATTTACTTTAAGAGGTAAAGCGAGACTTACAGAGCTGCCCATGTGAGCCAGGGCCTCCTCAGCCCGCTCCACTCTGTTCTTCTTCACACTGATGGAAAAGGCTCGCATAATATGACTGCAGAACTCCACCGAGATACCACAGCTCTGCAACAGAGGACAGGAGACAACTCAGCACCAAAACATGGAAATGCTGGAATAAAAGCCAACTGATTAAAATTTCTTTGGCTGCCATGAAATGAATATTTTATAGGTGACATGAAGGGCAAGTTGTTAAGAAAATGTCCTGATGGTTATAACATAAGTGGGGACATCTAGGGACACAGTGACATTGCTAGAACAAAGTCCCTTATTGCAAACAACACAAGGACCAGGCAGACTGTAAACAAGTCCCCAATTCAAAACACAGGAACGTACTAGCTATCACTCTTAAAATGACTGACAAGTCTTTTAAAACATAAACATAATACTATGCAACAACTAAACGTAAGTTTTTCTTGCTTTACTTAAAAACTTACTGACGTTTGATATTGTGTTTGGGATATTATTCAGGTGTTCCACCCACTGTACGTGTGCATGTTAAGTGTGTTTCATGTTGCTTCTCACCATGACCAGGTTCACAAGGGACACCGCGTTGAGGCTGATGTTCCACAGCCACATGACGCCGAACATGTTGACCAGGATCATGGCGATGGTAACGCTGACGAGCACAGCTGACCACAGCTCGAAGCCCAACAACACTGTCGTCACCACAAATATGGATGCCAGTGACACGCTCAGGTTCAGAGCTGTGTCATATGCAATGGTGAGGTATTGCTCGTAAAACACATAGAAGACGCTGCAAGGGAGGAAAATATATTTTAGTGAACACCCCTCAAGAAAACTGACAATTGTTGTGCAGGTGCTATTTTAAAATGGACAGAACAGGATGTGGCTAGTCTATACTATGTACCGTGATTCTTTTTTTCGACATTCATGTTCTTTCAGTCAAAGCTAATTATCTGCTACCTTATCCTGCAATGCATTTAAAGTGGGACCTAGAAGTCAACTTATTCTAACATTAAATAGACACAGCAAATCTAATTTTCTTGGAATATTTGATCTACAGTAGTGGTGGCGTGACTCTTTTTGTTAAATAGGAAACAGGAGAGGAAGATTATTTCAGTACATAAGGTCAAACATAAGCTGCGTTGCCATTTATAATGTTTTCTTTGCTGTGTGCTTATCTATGACCTACTTCCCTGCCAATACCTTTGAACTTTGAGTTCAAAACAAACAAAACTTCAGTTACATGTATCTCACCATAGAAAACCCTAAAACAGTAGGTGAAACTGAAAACACCTAATTATTGTCACAAAGACAACAATGACTACGATATAACTTATGCAGCCTATTAAGCAAAGGTGAGAGCACTACATGAAGTACAACAGCACTTACCTGTAGGCAAAAACTTTGTGGCCCATGGACTGAGTGATGTTGTCAGCCAGGGTTCGGGCCATTTTTAAAGCGTGTATGAAGTCTGGGGACTCTTTCAGGATGGTGTGGTAAGTCATGAAGTAAGTGGCTCCGACCCCTGTGTTTTCGGGATACAGGTCAACTGCTGTGCCATAGGCTGCATGGCCGCTGGAGGAGCATTAATGCATTGTGAGAGATAAAAGGAGGGGAAAATTACCAACCACAACGAAACTGGTATACTGTGATGGGAAATTCTTAAACACAGTCAGAAGTTAAAGTGAAAGATTCAATGACATGTAATGTGTTTTCAATAAAAACCTTTAAAAAAAAAAAAGAACATTTCAGCAGAGCTATAAAATTACCCTTTTCCACACTTGGCGTTGGGATTGTCTGACAGAAACATGGGTAGAAACTGCATGAAGTCGTCTCCTACTGGCCTCTGCTTTCCACTGGGAGTCATGGGCCGACAGTGTACACAGGAGGAATTTACCACTGGAAAACAATATCGGGAATATATTCATCCATTCAACCAACAGGATTGGAGAAATATACAAATTTGCTCTGAGACAAAGCCATGAACTGAGAACAAATGAATAAACAAATGACCTCAAGGTTGCACTAAAAGGTTTTGGTAAAAAACAAAAAAACTTTTAAATACTAGAATAAAGAATAACCTCTTTCAGCACTGTGAGCCTAAACATCAACAGAGTACAAGTGTAACATAAATGCTTGTTTTTATTATAAATGTCTTTATTAAAGACTGAAGCAACATGGCTATATTAACATTTAGGTGATAAGCATATACTTCCTGAAACTATTTTTAAAGCAAATCCCATGCACAACACAATTCGCCATGTGGGCAAGGAATTTCACCGTTTGATTGTTTCCTCCTTCCTTTTATATTTTTTTATTTCCTCCTATTCTCCTTTTGCTTCCCACTTCCTCAAATAAACTGACTTAACTGTACACAAGTCATTTTAATAACTAGGGATCTATTAATAATTAAATTATTGCATTAATTTGTTGAATTAATATTTACACCAACATTTTGCTAACCTACTTAGTGCTAATTAATGCCAGAAACACGATGATCCTCTTAAGATGAAAACTTGTTTGCATAAGTCACTCTTACAATTTTAATATTGCAATATCAGAATTTTAGTTCTACAAAACACAATGCGTAATATTTGAACAATAATTACATTAATGTTTTGTTTTATATTGCCATATTTCTGCTGTTCTTTTTGCTGGATTATGCCCTTAAACGCCATTTGTATCACTGCATTTTGTGTATGAAAGACTGGCAAAAATGTCGACAGCAGCAGGTTGTGACACCAGGATCATGAGACAAGGGTTCAAGGCATGTTGACATTGGATAAAAAATTTACCCGAGGCATTGCAGAAGGCCCCAGTGGTGTTGTAGTATCGACAGCAGGTGGACTGAGGCTTCACCCAGTCAAAGTAGTCATCAAGCCAAGAGGACGGTGTGAAGGCAATGGTTGTGCTGGGAGTAAAAGGAAAAGTGAAATTGAATAGATCAGAGGTTTTCAAAGTGGGAGGCGGGCCTCCCCGGGGGAGAGTTTCAGGGGAGGCTCAGTGAATGGAAGTGAAAAAAATATTACATTAGTTATCAAAAAGGAGATCACATAGAATATCCTAAATGTGTGTGATTTGGTTAAAGAGATAATTCAGAGATACAGTAGTTTTGGGTAGGTTTACTGTTTTTCCTACTTTCCCAGAGTCAGAAACTAATAAATGCCTTAGGACAGACCTTTTTATGTATTTGGTGTGGTCTGAAGGGATCAAATAACATAATCATGATCCCATAGGCATCCAGGAATTGAGCCAAACTAAGCAAGTACACCAAGGGGGGGTGAGGGGGCATCTTTTTCCAAGCTTTGTCTGAGGGGAGGCCCACAGTCTCATATACATTCAAATGTATGTTAATGTAATTAAAACAGGTCCTCAGACAACTCCTGCAGCTAATTTTTCATTTTTATCCTAAATATCGATTTTGTTTTGTGCAATTAAATCAACTGTAATCTCACTTGTTCAAAGCTCAGACTTACTAGTTGCTGATGAGTGAGGAGGCGTAGACCTGCTGGACTAGAGAGTTGTTGTTGCAGCCCACTCCTCCGCACACCATATTCTGGCCCTCTGGAGTACTGTAGTTGAGACCGTCCTCTACCACAAAGTACAGTGGAGCTCCGGTGTGGAGATACTTGCTCATGTTCTTAAAGTAGTCCAGCACGTACGAGTCCTAGATGGAGAGACAGACCATGAGAATAGTCCTCCACGAGTACAGGAATGCAAGCCAAGGCTATTATGCATGCTGTATGGGGAAGACAAAAATGACATGCAACTGATCTAGCTTAATGGATGACTGACAGGACCAGAAAAAATCCCCCGCAAAATAAACTATATTACTGGTAAGTACGACAACAAATATTCAAAGCATAACCATTCTACTACTTCTACCCACATCTATTTAACAAAGATTCAAGCAGTGCCCACTATCAATCCGTGATCACACAGTTATAATAGACAATGCAAAGACTTACATCAGGCATGGAGAGTTTCTGGTCCAGTCCAATCTCTACTTTATTCACCACAGCAACACTGAAGGAGAGCATTCCCACAAACACTGCCACCTAAACAAAGAGAGATGGAAAAAAACTTTCTAAGAAAATGATCATGTAGTCAACAACCACTATATTCTACTCAATGAAAAAGTCCAACTGTCTTATGACAGATGTGCACGATTGGCAGAGTGTCACTGTGGTACTTACTATGATCGGTCGCACCCACTCTTTGAGGATGAATGGGGCATAGACTTTCTTGAAAAAACGGAAGAGGAAGCTGTCCGTCTTGGTTTCCTGACCTTCTGGCAGCTTCACACAGCAAATGATGTCGAGTCGATTCCCCTTTTTAACACACAGGACAAGGTGGCAATTGAAAGCCTGTAGCTAATTTGAAGGTTGAATCATTTAGAACGATGCTTCAGCCATGTGTCACTCTGAGGCCCAAGAGCAAGTAGTTTTCACTGGCTAATTACAATGCTTTGCAAACAATCAAGGACTAATCAGTTAAATTAGCTCGCGTAGAGATTGGTAGGATGAAAACTTAAGTCACATATCTGTACATTAAATTGGTGCTGTTAAATCTGTAGGAAATCCTTCTTTTTTTTTTTTTCACGAAAACCTCACAATCAGCCAACTGCAGCCCTTCCAGTATCATCATTTATGTCACCACTATTTCCCTCAGTCTCACCTCCTGTCGCCTGGCGTCCAAGCCGAGCAAGCTGACAAAGCAACTGATCTGCAACAGGAAATCAATAAAAACAGCCAAGCCAGCAAACATAGAGAAAGTCCTCACTGCGGGCATGTTGGACAGGGCTCCTGCAGAAGACAGTCAACAATTTTATCAGCATGTGACTCACCAGGAAACTATGGCGGTTTTTGTAGCAACTGTGTCAATCCTGTCTACAAAAACTATTTTCAGGGTTCATACAGCTTTTTAAGAGTAAAATTTAGGCACTTTTCAAGCACTTTCAAGGTGCCTAAATCAAAAAATTTCCAGACTCTCAAAGCCTTTATCATCACATCTAAAATATTACTATAAACGCCAGGAGACAACAAACATATATGACGACGGAATAATTTCATTTCAATTATTAAAAGGTTTTTGGTTTACATGAATGATTGTGTAGATGAAACACCAGATTATGTTGAAAACCAAGCACTTTTCAAGAAGTATATTCGAGTTCAAGCATATTCCTAACCTTGAAAACATGACAGTTAAAATTAAGCATTTTCCAGACTTTCAAGACTTTGTATGAACCCTGTATTTTCTCAATTTAAGGTGGAACATTATCATTTGGAATGCACATAGTTTCCTTTACATTGTCCCTGTACATATAGGGTGTATTAAATAGGTGATCTATTTTACCCAGGAAGAAGGCCACTGTCTCGGAGAAGGAGGAGAGGAACATGCTAGGGGCTACGTCTCCAAGAATACGGCCAATCTGCTGGTGAAGTTCCTCCTGGGGCATCCGCTCATCCCTCTGTTGAGAAAAACAAATGGAAATCACTTTTAGCAGGTTTAGCAGGTTTTATTGGCAGCATGCAAAAAAGAAACCAAAAGGTATTCTCATTGAAATCTTTTTAAAGAGAGACCTGCAAGCAAGAAGACAAGCACAGTTGACATAACTTGGTAAAGCAACAAAAATGTCATGGTTCAAATAAATAAATTATAAGCACTAATAATCAAGATGAACATAAACATTAAACCATTCAACCACATGACAAATCAATGGGTAATTAAATAACAGCTTAATG
Source organism: Macquaria australasica (assembly GCA_005408345.1). Classification (NCBI taxonomy): domain Eukaryota; kingdom Metazoa; phylum Chordata; class Actinopteri; order Centrarchiformes; family Percichthyidae; genus Macquaria; species Macquaria australasica. The sequence goes on from SEMN01000076.1 coordinate 1,513,726, forward strand.
GATTGGGAGAAGGGAGGTCACCTGATATGTCTGTACTATAATAAAGATGTTGTCTACTCCAACAGCCAGCACCAGGAAAGGAATGACCTCAATCACAATGAGGGTGAGGGGGATGCCAAAATAGCTGAAGATCCCCAGTGAGGAGGCCACAGAGCTGAGCACAATCAGGATACCCGCAATACCCAGAGAAATCTTAGAGTCCACCTGCACGGGCAAAAAAAAATAGAGGATCAGTCACAGTCTTCCCTTTAGCTGATCCCTTTTACACTTGAGTGTCACAAAGTTGTCAAGCATGTTGTACTAGTTCTGTTGAGGTTTTAACAAGGCAATCTGTCAAGCTCTTGCGTCACAGGCAGGAACACTGCGTAATGTGTAAACTATTTCAGATAGAGATTATAGTATTGAAGATAAAGGAAATGCATGACACATTGTACGAAAATGATGAGGACGATGGATAAGTGCTTAGGCTCTTACCATCACTCTCTTGAAGCTGTGGATGTGACCCAGGGCCAGGGAGATGTAGATGAACATTATGGCGTAGCTGATCACTATGGTGCTGATGTCACTGTTGCTCTCCCTGTTTATTTCATCTTCAATACTCCTCTCTGCATTAAAGGCTATGGTCAGGTTGGGGTTTTTGAAGTTCTTCATGAACTTGATGAATCTGAAATACACAAAAAATGTCCATAAGTACATGCAAAGAAACCATTAACAGTGACTTTTGCTAGCTAAAAAAGAGCGTTCTCTAATGGATTTTAGAAACAGATTGTTGTCTCACTCTTTCTCCCATGCCAGAGCTTCGCCTAGCCTGACTGAGTCGTTCAGGTAGTTGTTGAGTGGAAAGGTGATCACTAGAGCGGTGGCATTGTTGTAGTTGGTTTCTGTAATGTGCAAAGAAAAAAAAAAAAAAGACACATTCATTGTTAAAGTAAGGCCATCACTTAAACAACCTTCAGTTATCAATCACATTAATAAAGATTAGCATCCTTTTGGTGGAGAGACAATAACAGCACAGAAAAGCATGGCCGCCTCTTAAATTAATGGTTGTGATTGGTTGCTATGGCAGCTCTTATGATAATCAGATGAAGAAGTGAACATCTTTCTTATTCTTGATTTTATTCACATTATCATTTCAAATAGCACACTTGTAACCTGACTGCTAAACAAAAAGTGATTATATTGTATATACCGTTTAGGGTATATACAAAAAATGTACAAAATGTACAAAAATATTGGCCCCACCTCATTGCTAACTGCATCAACACTGTAATATTAGCAAAGAGCACAATGTCAGGTGTTACTGGTACAGCTTTGGAAGAAGTTCAGTGACCTAAAGACCATAGTCTTTTTTTAATGCAATAAAAGAATCAAAGGGGTTTTAAACAGATTATGTAACTACTGTAAATGGACTGTAAACTACCACTGTTTTCTACGTATCTGTCCACTACAAGTGTTAATCAAGCTCACCATCGTAACCCCCAAGGGCCAGCCAAGGAAAGATGGGGCCGCCAAAGGTGCCTAAACAGGGGTCATGGAGGAGAGAGGTGTCATTGAGGGATGCTGGTGCACTGTGGAAGAAAAAACAAAAATCACAGTCATTATTAGATCAACCCATTCATCAGTACAGGTTTTGCCATTATCTGACCTCACTGTAGTGCAGTTCTTAGAAAATAGATCTTTGTGAGCTGCAGGTGTTAGATAGAGTATTTTAGTATTTACTAGAGGTTCTGACCGTTTTACTATTTTTCCTGGCAATGAAGACAAATTTAAGACCATGAGTGCCAGCTTGTTGGTAAACATTTGAAAAGGAACAAAAAAGAAAAGGAACCAACATAAGAATAATCACCTGACACAGTAGAGGAAGTGGCTGTGATAGTCAGCATAGACAAAGAAGTCGTCTCCCATGCTGTGGTCCAGCACAGCGTGGCTGTTCTGGAAGTAGTTGAGGACACTCAAGATGGTACAGTTGTTATTGTATGGGGCCAGCGGAGCCAAGCAGAGATCCTTCAGCGTGACGTTTTGCCCCTCGTATGTGGCTACAATGCCCTCGATGTCAAGCTGCAGATCCAGCACCTGGTTGGTTTAAGTTAGAAAAAAACGAAAGCAGACAAAGAAAAAGGAGAACCGATAAACCACACTTTCAGAGATGCAGCCGCACTTCACATTTCTATCTAACAGACACAATATTTCTTTATACAAAAACACACAGTGGCTCTAGTGATAAAATACTGCTAATGCTCCATCTTCCAAATTCACCTCTCCCACTAACCCACCTGGTGCAGGATGTCTTTGTCCAGGATGGCTCCAAATGGGACATCTGATCCTCCAAAGTATGGGGAGTAGATGAAAGTGTCATTGAGTGGAGTTGTTATAATGAGCTGCACAGTTCGAAAGAAGGGTCCGAAGTGGCTGTCAAAGTAGTCCTTCTCTTGGCGAGCCTGGCTAGAGGGAGACGACCACAGCTCAACAGGGTCTGTGGTGATGTGCATATAGACCAGGCCACCAGAGGAGGCGACCACCAGTATCAGGCTGCCCAGTATGACCACAGAGGGATGCCGCACACAGAAGGAACCCCAGGAGCTAAAGAGGATCCGCAGCGCATTCTCGAAACGTTCCCCCAATGTTTCACAACATGATGCATTTACTAAGAGGAGAAAAAGACTGGGAGTTAGTTTATGTCATGCAGCAACGATATTACTTGTATTACACCTAAAGACCAATGCAATTACTGACATGACAAACAGATTACAGAAAGAAGACACACAATTTGACTTATCATGCATTACAATACCTTGGTCAGGATTATCGTTGTTGAGAGACAGTGGGTTATTGCTGTCCAGTATGGGGCCATACTCAGACAAGATGGTCCTTTTCCTGTATGCATAGAGAACCACACAAACCAATTCAATATTAACTTCTAAAGCAAGCATTAGAACATCATACAGCAACATGGGGTTTGCAGGTATAACACATGAATCCAAGGAGAATACACCACAAGCAAAGAAAAATAATCTGTCAGTCCTTTACCTGTAACACCAAGCTCCCAGTACAGCTCCAATAAAGATAAGCAGGAAGGCCATGTAAGAGATCCACATGATGACAGTCATGGCATCGAGACCAAGGATTGTCCAGGGAGGGGGGAGAGGGGGAGGTACAGGTTTGGGGCCGCAGGCCTTTGCGCAGTCCTGACATGAGCAGGGACCTGAACCGTCCTCCAGGCCCTCTGTACAGGCATACGTCTTGTTGTTCATGGGAGTGTAACCAGACACCGGGACATCTAGAGCAAATCAACGGCATAACACAGCATGGTGATTTAACCATACAAAGAGCAACAGATGCAGCAACGGTAAACACCTATTTGACTTCCATAAAGAAAGTAGGGATGTTGTTCTACAGCAGGATCATGACCTAACTACTACAAAATGATTTACCTGAAAATATCGGGATGATAGGAAAGGGAGTCTGTCCATTGTTAATATCGAACATATACTGGATCCAGTTAGTAGCATTGCAGTCCTTTGCATCCTTCCCACAGAGCAGCGATAAAGCCTTCACGTTGCTGGATGGCGCCTGGACGTCCTTACACGCATTGTACATGGCTGAAAAAGTCCAATTTTATTATATTTAGGGCAAAACTCAAGATTTTCATGAAATTAAATTGACATCCCCTATTTTATTTGACCAAAACTTTAACAGTTATGACCATTAGTCACCCACAGAATTACACAACAGAGAGCATGCCTTCATGTTTAAGTAGGGAACTGATGAAGTTTACTCAATAGCTGTGACATGTCACGAAAATAATGTGGGTGAAGCTGTTTTTCAAATCTAACGTCTGGCTGTGAACTCACCATTAGCAAATGTCTGTCCAATATAGTACTGCACTTCAATTACACTGGACTCGTTGAACTTGGTGGCGTTCATGAACTGACTCTGGTGGGGGCTGCATGTCAGCTCACAGAAGAGGTTCATCAGATTGAAGAAACAGGCGGGGCACCTGCACACAGGCGTAGTGAGTGTGAAAACGAAAGGGATCATTGCATAACTTATAGAATGATAAAACAAGTTAAAGTTTAAGAGTGTATAACAGTTTCATGGAAAAAACAAGGCAATAACAAATGCAGTGGAGTAACTAAAATCTACAAAAGATAAGAAAACATGTCAACCTCGTCAAATCATAGTTATTTGGCCTGAGAGCCAGTCTGTCTCTAACCCATTATTTGGAACATGGAACACTAAGGCTTGCATGTTAGAGCAACATATAACATTTGAGCAGCACATATACTGACAGATTTAAAAGGGAAGATAGCTTTCTCTTTGTGTTTAGAAATTCACAAGGAGGAACGATAATGCCCTTCCAAGCATGCTTCATTAGTTAATATTGTAACTGCAGTGCATACCGAGACAGGAACTGAAGGGGCAGCTGGAGACTCCCTTTGAGAGTGCGCAACTGGTTGACATCACAGCAGAGGCTTCGCGTTCCGTAGTCATACCCAGGACAAAACTCCTGCATGTAAACAGAAAAACGGATGACGCCACTTTGACAGAATCTTTCCACAGTGCAAAATAAAGCACCACTGAAAAGGCGAAGCATGTTACAAAGAGATAGGGTTGAGCGTCAAGCATCAAGCAACAAGACACTGTACGTACCGTGAGAAGTTCATAACCCTCAGAGTGGAGCGGGATGGGAGGACCAGTGTAGTTGCAGTTGTACTTTTTTCCGGGCACCTTTTCAGATTCACCACACTCACTATACCACACGCAGTGCTTGGCATCAACCTGACAAAAAGACAACAAAGACACAGTGATCATATGTGCAAGTGTGTTTCAGTATGTTGGTCTGCATACAGTATATTTCTTTTTTCTGTAGAGTCTGCTGAATCTTAGCTTTTTACTGATAGAAGCCTACATCTATTTTTATCTAGTTAGGACAAGAACCAGGTCTTGCCAACAAATCAAAGACAGCCCAAACACACCGGACCATGTGACTTAGTTTTGGCTGCTCAAAAGGACTTAACCATTCTGATCTGAGGTTATCCTTGAGGTTTTATATTTGCCAGGTTAAACCTCTGGACATGTTTCACATCCTGTGTTTCTTAGTATCTCGTGCTTTGTATGTCTGAAAATAAAGATTTCACTTCTGCAAAAATGTTTCTTTACAATCCGTCATTTGAAGAGTAAACCTTGTAATACAGACAGAGAGTTAGTTTAGTCACATCGTGCACTGTTATCTTGACTAACCTGACATTCAACGTCAAGAAAGAAGGCCAGAAAAAGGAGAACTGTGGTTAGATTTCTATGGCATAACATAACATAACAGCACTCAGCCACTGTAGTTCTGGCTATAACCAAGTTCAATCTAAGCACCTGAAAAACATTTATTTTAGATCCGATATGTTAGAGAAAATACAATGACATACAATTACCATTGTTTAAAATGCTTATATTTAATACTATTTATAGCTGCTTTAGTCAAGGTTTTCTGTTATCTGTCTATTCAGCATCAGAGCTCTCACGTGTTCTTTGTTGGAAGGGGGTGACTTAGGGAAGTTAATTCACTTACTCTACTGAAACTGTTTTATGAGTAAGCCCAGTGTGACTCTGACCTACTTATGTCTTGGGATAGAGTTCAAGGGCAGCCCTCGAATGTTGGAGTTTTATGCAGCTGTGCTCTTACTGTACCTACTATTTGTCCAAAGTCCATTTGCAAGACTCAGAACTAGTTGTACAAGACTTGTTTATATTTAGTAAGAACCAGAACTCTGCAATGTTTGTTTAAAGCAGCTTAAACATAACAGAAACCTGATGAACGACCCCCCCCCACACACACACACACAAAAGAAAATGGCACACACACACACACAATTTTCTGTGAAATCTTTGCTTATCCACTGCAGTCTCCAAAGAATCAATATCTTAACTCATCACATGTCCTTGTTGTTTTCTTACCAGGATGATGATATCTTATCTCGAAACAGTAATGATTAAATCAGATTCAGGATCAGAGCTGATGTTTTAGCATAGTTTTGAAGTAGTTCTATGCATTGCAGTGGGTTGACCTAATTAACTCATGAGTAGGAGTGCACACAATGACTACTGATGAAAAGTGAGTGATTATCTACATCTGATTAAATCAAATTCAATCAAATCAAATGGATGGCAAAATGACATCTCCACCAGAAATACCCTCAATTGACTATGATGTCTTTATGAAAGAATAACATTCTCCATAAAACTACAACAGGACAAATTTGTAAAAATATGGAAAAAAGGTGGATCTTGTATATTACACCTTTATGTCCATCATTCGTTTAATGTGAATCTTTTTTGTAATCATCAGTATCATCAAGGTACACCCCAAGAGTTTTGTCGTATTTTCTCTTGTAATTCCAATGTACTTACTTGTTTATGTATTATTTATTATTACTATTTTAATTCTTATTTCGTATCCTTTAATACAGTTGTTTAACAGTCAAGCATTCAATTGTTTTTTTTGTCACAGTTACTACTACATTATATGTACACTTGGTAAATCGAAAAAAAAGAGAATTTCAAACATTAAAAAAAACCATTTAATCTCCAGTCATAGTCAATTCAGCTATCTATCTAGCTTCCATGTCATCTAACGCGTGACTGATAAACAACTCGCTAACGTTGCAGAATCAGTGTTGTTTTGTTTGTTTCTTTCATTCCAGTTTCGTGAGCCATTTAAACTGAGTTAACATTTATAGCTTGAGAACGACCACAGTACTAACTGAAACACGCGTGTCTAAGCTTTGTTTTAATATCTGGGTGAAATGTGGTGGCGGTCTGTCTCTGTGTGTGTCGAGACATGACAGAAGAAAACTTCTTCAGAGTCCAGGACACACAATCCGTCTCTTTGAGGGATGTCAAAGCTAACGTCTTCTATCATCCATTTTCGATCCGCGCTAACGTTACGAGGCTGGTGCACTTAGCATTAACGCTGGCTATTATGTCTGAGACGCTGTTAAGACAATAACTGGCTAACGCTATTTTAACCCGGGATAATAAAAATAAAAGAGCCGAGACCCTAAATAGCTCAACTAGCCCGAATCTTAGTTTTGGTAGCCGCCTCAGACTAACGTCACACTAGCAACTGCCGACCGAGCTGAGTCATGTTTTAGTCACGAGAACACCAACGTTAAGTTTCACTCACCCATCGAAAATGTCCCTCTGACAGGAGTATAATGAAGAAAAGTGGGCCTAAAATGCTTCTCCCTGGCAGGACTCCCATCCCTCTTACTGAAGAGACCGAAATGAAGCGACAGTCCGGAGAAAGTTTCGCATATCTTGCTGATGGTTTGATGACTTCTTCCTCGGATTATTTATTCGGGGCGGAGACAAACTGTTGCCTTAGTGCTGCCACCGCACGACGATGAGGGCGCACTACACCTAAACACCATGTAACCACATGAGTCTACTCACTGTAATTTATAGGCCCCGAAAACTTTTTTTTTTTTTTATCGATCAGCTTCTTAATATCAGCGATGGGCTTTTGTTTTTTGAAAGCATTCTAATTTTTATTTATAAAATACAACATGTCAGACTTCATCAGGGATAGAACTATAAAGTCCTGGATTTATTTCCATTGTTGTACCTGGTGTTTACACAGTCCATCAAGCCCTATCAAGGAGATGACGGAGAATAATAATAATTCAATATAATTATAATATAATTATTGAATTAATATAATAATAATTCAATAATGTCTGACATTAAGAAACATTAGAAAATAGGGATTGAAAAGCTAGAAACTTGAACATGAACAAACAATCTATGATGTTTTTCAGGAAGCAGACAAGGTAAAAAGTATTATAGACACTTAAAAAATCCTATCATAAAAAACAATGGTTAAATAGCTCAAGAAGCAAACTTCAATGTACCAAAAAGTAAAACAAACAAGAACATTAGTCCATTAGGAAATACTGTCCAGAAGTAGTATAGCCTGTGCCTTAAAGGTATGCATTTGAGTCTTCTTTAATAATAAAGGCACTTTATTTAATTCCCTGACACCAACACATAGAAAGAAAATCTTACCCAATTTAGACTTTAAGTTTGCTGCACTGGCTCTGGTATTATGACTATGAACTTCCCCCACCTTTTTGAAATTATAGGAAAACTAGCTGTGACCTTTTTCCATGTGAAACCGTTAACATCATGTTAAACTGAATATGATTAATATACTATTGAACTCCAAATGTGGAACATTTCCGGTTTTGTTACACCTGCTGTGGTATTGTCTTTATGCAGAAAGATATTATAAGATTCATCAAAAAAAAAAGAGATAATAATAAGCCAAAAAAATACGTTTTTTTGATTAATTTAATAATAATATTGGAAAAATACCATATCCACAAATATAAATATGCAAATTAAAAACCCTTATTTTTATTAATGAAATCAAACACAATCTCCTCTACAAACAAGAAGACTGTTAACGATTGATGTGTGCTCTTTGTTTTTTGATGTTCTCATGTGAACACATCCTTCTGTTCTCTGTTACTGTTAATGATCTGTTTCTCTAAATGAAGTTTGAGGAATGTGTCAATGAAATCTGATCAAAGGACACCCAAAACAGTCCTGATGAAGCAGATTAGCTGAGTGTTAAACTGACAATTCTTTGTCTTTCTTTGATTGTTGTTTATTTAGTTATAAATATTTAATGTTAATGGAGAAATACTTAAGATTTGAAACCAAGTTTTCAGGTGCTTTAGATCAAAATGTGTAAGTATTTAATCTAAATGTTAGAATTTCTCAGCTTTAAACCAAGTTTTCAAGTGCTTTAGATCTAAATTTAGAAATATTTAATCTAAATGTCCCTAACCATCGCCTTTACAGCTTTTAACATAACTTTATATCTAATCTATCACCTTATGCTTAAATATAAGTTTGTAACCTAAACTCAAACATCTCTAAAACCTTCAAAGACTGATCATAATCTTAATCTCTAACCCATAAAACCCCAAAGTCTAACCATAATTTATTACATCCAAGTAAATATACCCATTTCTAACTCTACCTAATTTAACCATATTTAACTTAACAACTCTAAAGTTTTAAATTGGTCAAAATCTGCTGTGTTGGCAGTTCTTTCAGCTTGCAGCTCATTATAATTGGAGTGTTTGATATAATAATTTCATCCTCAGGTTAACATTTTAATTTCACTTATTCTCTCATGTCCTGAACACAGCACCATATCTTGCCCTGCTGATTAAGAAACCCCTTGTTTATTTAAATGAATTCCCCCCTAGTTTAGAACAGGGCCATTAAATATGTGAAGTGTTAAACTCCTCAGTTAGGAGTTAAACAGTATAAACAGCAATGTAAGAGCAGATTTAGGAGAATAAACAGCATCTAGAGCTCACGTTTGATCTATTAAAAATAAAAAGCTATTGTTTTATTCTGTGTACATTACATATAATGTATACTATGAGATTTTGTGCCCTAAATGCTCAATCAAGCTCTTTTTCATCTCGTCAGCAGTGGTTTCAGGTCACGGCTGGTGATCACACTGACATGCTCTACCTAGAGCCTTTTACGTTTGCATTTGAATCCCTTCTAGTGAAACAGCAAAGCATCAGGGAGGATGCTGCTCTCATTCAGCTGATTATCTGCTAAAGGCATTTCATCAAGTTGTTACTTGAAGTGCTGCAGGCATAAAGATAAAAAGGCTGAGTAGATGAGTGAATCTTCAGCTGTCAGTCCTTCTCATAATTTTCCCATAGGGAAAAAAAAACAAACAAAAAAGATGTTTTTCCATAGAAAAAAAGATTTATTCATGTTCACTTTTGAATGAAATAATCACAATTCAGGAATAAGTGCATATTCACGTATGATGTGACAAAACCGTGTACTGAGTATAAATTATACGTGACTATTTTTGGGTTATATTACAGCATAATCAGCTGTTTTCTGTACATGTACCTGTGTAAAATCTGCAAAAGTAGGCTTACAGGTTGCTACAATAGTATATTCCTTTAAAACTAGGAATAACATTTGCAATGCTAATGCTCTTGCAAAACTACAAGACTTTAAAGCCTGGAGCAGATTCATAGATGTGGTGTCAACACCCTGTGTGAGCAACAGCCTACACTTTCGTTAAAAAAAAAAAAAACAGAGAAGGAAAAGTCTCCAGGTAATAATATAGATACATTAGACCACAAACATCAGAAACATTCTTAATTTCTAACTTGATGTAGAGCCAGTCAAATAAAACAACTCATGTTTACAGCAAAATACTGCTTCCAATCTCACATGACCTAGGACGGTTCAACCTGCATTTTTCAAACAAGTGGGAAAAAAAACTCTATTGAAATTTGGAACTGTTTTAAAGCTTAAAAACTGTCATGTCAATCTGTTGATCACTAAAAATGTGATAAGCAGCTGGAGTGTTACAAAAGATACCGCCTGTGGGAAGTAATCAGTAGAAAGTGCCATAAAACGCTTCCTGGGTAACAAACTAGTAATGTGCCGTACTGATATAAAGCTCAGAGTTTAGCTAACTTTGTGGGTTTACACACAAATATGCTTCATGCTACGGTAGTGCTGCAGGTTTTGAATTGCAAAACACAGCAGTGTGAATACGACCACTATCACATTTGCTATATTTACTGTTACATTCTCTACATAGTGTGATATCACACATCAGGGGACACAGGAAACTCTACTCTCTGTGATACATACAGAACTGTCTTAGAGCATAAAAGGTAACACATTTAAATGTTACAATTCAACAGTATTCCCCTTAAATCTGACGATACATTCTATAGATTGCAACGTTTTGTTTCCTCGTTGACTCATCCAGGAAGAGTGTCGTCAGGCCTCAGAGGATCCCAACAGTAAAAGCCAGCATTTTACTCTTAAACTCCCTTTAATCAACTTGACTTCATCAGAGAGAAATGTTCTGAGGCTTCACATCAGCGTCAAGTGAAGCCCCACTGTGCGTTTAAATTCCAACATATCAATACTGTTGACTGATTGTGTATCTAACTTGTGATTCTACAACACATGTACCTTAGGCTGTGTTTTGGGTCGAGCTGCCAGTTTCTGTTCTTCGCAATAAAGCCTCTGCCTCCTAAAAAAATGGAGGCGTTGACATCCTTTTTAAAAGCAGTCCTCCACTGACACACTTGGATAACATATTACAGCATTTTGTGCACAACTTTTAGAGAGATTTCCAGAAGAGACTTTCACTTTCTGACAGGGGTTACAACATGTATGTATCTGGTCCAGCAACTCTCAGGTCAACCGAGTCATGTACGAGTCAGCGTCCATCCAGCTTTCATCAAAAAAGAGTCATCTGTAGTCTGGTGGTAAGAAGTAACTCTTTGGAACGAGAGAGGGGTTTTGCGTATGACAGCATGCAAACAACACGGGAAGCTGCACAAAGTGTTACCTGACTCTGTAAGACAGGATACAACATATATGATAATTTATGGTACCACTTAGCTATGCTTTCCCAGCCAAGGCAGTAATGCCCTTTCTGAATGGAACAGGAAACAGCCTCTTATTTCTTGTCTGTATCCACTAAGTCCTCAGTCTGGGCCCAGGTATTCTACGTTCTCCGCCGCTGGGATGTGCCCGTTGGCGTGGGTCTTGAAGGTGGGAGTGAAATCCTGTTGGTAATCAGGGTTGTCTATGCTATTCTGGGGATGGAATTTCTGAACGCTGTGGACCGTGCCGTTGGAGGTGAGCGGGAGGATGGCGGGGGACGGGACCTCGTTGAGGTACTCGGGTCCGTTGGCCCCGTTTTTAAAGCAGTTAAGGTACTCTGTCTCTGTGTCGTCTGAGGAGATGGTGGGAAGCATGGTGCGAGGTGGACCAGGGTGCTGGTAGATGGGATTCATCACATCTGAGACCCCATTCTGGTTCATGTAGTCTGTAAGAAAGCCAATGACATTAGCAAGGACACTAAATAGTTTCTCATTAAGTGTATATAACAGACCATGATTGCATGTTTTAGCCCATTAACTACAAATCATTACATCACTGCACTGCTGATCATTTTCAGATCCATAAGTTTGCAGATTGATTTCCAGCCACTGTTTGGAGTTAAAGGGTAACTCCACAAATTTTACACATAAAGGTCAGTTTATTAGTCGTAAGGAGTACTACTCAGTCTGTGAAAACAGTTATATAATATATTCTGTTGCTCTGGAGGATATTTCTTAAGTCTAAGAAAATAACCCTGATGATGTCATCATTATCGTGGCTTGGGCTGGGAGACTTCAAAAGTTTTTCAAAATGTCTGCGTTACAAACCGGGGGCATGGAGTTTGAAAGAAGTGGATGTTTACAAGACAGGAAGGGTCTAACAAAAAGATGCTATCGAGATGCATTATGGGAAATGAAGGATCCAGTGTTTGTGGAGCTTCATCCTTACTAGGAACAAAAAAAATCTGGATATCTTGGCCTCTGCCGCATCGATTTTGACCAATCTTTTATACATCTGTCTCGCGCAAATCCCCTAACTTTATGGGAGTTCCCATTTAATGGCAGCAGGTGGTGAGAATCAACTAGATTTGCTAATCGAGCTATGTTTCCCAAAGGATTAAATCAAACAATAAGTAAACTCTGATGCTTTGAAAAGGAAAAGGACAATGAGAATTCAGAAGTTTGTACACTAAAAAGGTTGCTGCTCAGCAGGTGACTGATGCTGGAGTTTTCATCAAGCCAGAAAAAAAAAGAAGCAAAATCTAATAAAGGGGGTAGGTAATACACAGATGGTAATAATACATGTTCTTATGGTCCTGAGTAGCAAGATTTATGCACTAATGGTACTGTAAAAACCACTGGAAGAAAGACTACACCAAATAGTAAATGGCATGTGTTCTGCAGCTGGGGCAGCAGTGCAATAAGTCCAGCAATAGGCTTCTTGTCCACTAGATGTCCCCCTTCCTCACTGAATCAAACAGAGGGACAATGAGGGAGCTCTACTGAGATTAATGTGAATGACATAAAAAAGTGGTGCCACTGAGGGGTTTTGAAATTGAAAGATACTTGCCTGGAGCTGGCTGGAAGGCGTCGTCAAAAAGTTTGTCTGTGGGGTCAGGAATATACCGGAGAACCAGGCTTCCATCTCTGCTCGGGAATCCATTCTGCAACATAGGACAGAGGTTTTTAGGGCTGTGGCACTGCGAAGTATAATACAAATAGGTCAATGCAAAGAGGGAAGTCATTTTCTTTAAGTGCACCTTGAAGGATTGGTTTTGTCTTACCAATAAGCCATTTCTGCTGTGGCACGTTCCAATGCTGCTGTTGAGGCTCTGCAAAATAGATAATATAAACTTGAGTTAACGTCTCATGATGACACCAGAGCGAATGCAGAGCAGGAAATTGTGTTTTATAGATCCATAACACATTTGAATCTGCCTCTATTATCCATGAAGCAGACATTAAGTGAAGAAAGGTTTCAAATGTAACTAAACAGGCATTTTCAGTGCAATGGACAACACAAAGATGGTCTGCTGTGCTCAGTTTCAGATTTAGACAAATCTTTTATTTTTGTTATCTTTCACTTTGGTTGTCTTTGATTCTGACTTCCTTCTTTTATTCATAGTTTTTTTTAATGTGTGTGTTTCTTTTGGTGATTGTGATTTATTTTAAAGCCTCTCAGGGGACAGCGAGTTCCCTTTGAATAGTTATAGTAATGTGTTTTTAATGGTACCCGAGGACAAGAAGCCATAGCTGTCATCTCAGTACAAGCTGATTATGATCGAAATAAACGTCCACCGAGCAGATTCATATTCATTCAGGCAATGTGACAAGCTTTGTTGTGTGTGTCAGATTCTCGCGTCAAAGTACTGTGAACGGCGTTAAAACCATGGAAACCGAGCGAATAAAGAGAAGAGAGTGACAGCTGTGGCAATGCAATTACTTTCAACAAGAAAAGGAAATTAAACACGCTGAAGGAGCAACCATCTGTAAAAAACGAGTCTTGACCGATAGTGGGCCGTGCCCCAACAGTGATATTACAAAAGCAGGTTTACGCTGAGCTTTTGTTGGACAAAGATTTTAAAAAGTTCGCCTGTTTGCCTGCAAAGGTAATTAAACTTTAAAAGCTCATATGAGCTAACCAGGCTGTCAGTGGCCGGCAGTGATCCCAGGTAGAAGAGCCAGACCTACGCATGGCCTTCACTGAACCTGAGGTAGAAGAGTTCTCTTCATTCAGGTCTCATCAATCAAAGGGCACCTGGGAGGACACGTGGGAGATGGGATGATGATGAGGACCAGTGGGTAGGGGTCAGGAAGAGGAGAAATTGTCCCAGAGGTGACAGTTAAACAGAATGAGGGCAACTGGGGTCAGCAGGGTTCAGGCCAGGTACGACTGGCCACTTAGATTCAAGTCAGGACAAATACTTTAGCTCTCCTCGCTGTATGATCACCTGGATTCAGTTTAACAGTCAGTGTTCTGCTTCTGCTGCTTCAAGTGAAGGCTAATTGCTTTCAACAAGCTAAAAAATGACACTGCGTTTTTTTCCATTCTGACTCACAGGGTAATGATTTATGCAGAAATCCCATTTCCCAAAACACAGGTAAAATAGCACAATTCAATTTCCAAACAGTTGACTGCCTGTTGGTAAAGTTCGCTCTGCTGGTGCATGTGGTGCAATTTCTTTAATCAAGTAATGCCGCTTCTTCTGGGAAACTTTACCCTGCCTCCAAAGCAGCTGGTATTCCTCTTTCACCGTTTGGATAGAAAAGGTCAATGAGAGTGAGTCTGGTGTGTGCGTCTGTAGTAATAGGTATCTGTGCCTCATTATATGTACTTATTCACTTTTTTTCACTTGACTCTATAGTGGCTGAAAGTTCACCGCATTAAATATTGTGACAATATTCTGGCTCTGGATCTCAGATTTGTGTAAAACCTTTATATGATTAGAGATAAATGTAGTGGACCAGGTCAACAGCTGCTATAGTTTAAATACAACTGTAGCAAGTGGGCCTCTTGTTGATATAGAAGTACTGTCACATACAGTATATGCTGTATAGTGTATAGAGTATATTTCATTTTATGGGTCTTTCTCTGTCTACACTATTATCTAGCACTTTGGTTTTCTTAATACTTCTTTCTAATTTTAAAAGTAAAGCTCCCAGCATTCAGAGCAGTATTGTCTAAGATAGCACCTTTGAATCGAGCCTTCAGACTATTAATGACAGCACATTATTAGGCCAGTCAGTGTAATTTGTAATAATACTTGACAAAAAAACTGCACTTATTAAAGTTAGGAATGTTGTCTCTAAAATATAGCATTCTTTTACTATTTTAAATGTCTCATCACAAAGCCTTTCGTTGTATTTTCTGTATGAAGTAGCTTACTGTGGAGTGAAGCAGCGGGGTGTGGGAGGTGCTCGGGCTGCTGAAGAAGCCATGTTGTGGCACCAGGTACTCATCTGCATCCACAGCGTCCTCCATGTCCTCCCCGCTGATCAGGCTGCGGTACAATTTAGTGTCCGGGGGACTCGGCAGGTGCATGCGGTCATCACCCTGGAAAAGGTAAATAACTCATCAGCTTCGTGTGTCCAGTAGGTTACTGCAATTTATCATCAAAAAAAAGATTTAAGACTGTTACATGTGAGGTAAAATTATACCTGAATGACCAGATAACGAGAAGGATCTCGAGCCATCTTTGTAAACTCAGCTATTAGTTCCCGGAAACGAGGTCGGCTATCAGCATCTATCATCCAGCCTGTACAGACACATCAGCAGATATCATCATAAGACAAGAAAATAACATGAAACTTTAGCATTATCTGTAGGGGAATTATCAGAAATGAGCTGCAGCGGCAAATTTAGTAGATTCTAAAAAGGAAAATATCATGTAAATGCACTTAAGAATAGCAGAAGGTTTCAGCCAGCATCCCACCAAGCTTACATTTCACCATGATCATGTAGACATCTATGGTACAGATTGGTGGCTGAGGCAGTCGCTCCCCTTTCTCCAGGACCCCAGCTATTTCACTGGCTGGAATCCCATCATATGGTTTGGTCCCAAATGTCATCAGCTCCCAAACTGTCACCCCTAGAGAAAGGAGGACAGTTGGTATATGTCAGTCTGATGAGCTGTCATTCGCTTTGTTTTGCTCCCAATAAAAGGGAAGAAATGAGAGTGACAGGATGTAAGCTCCCCAAATATCACACAGTATCAAAATAGCTATGTTGACAAATTGGCTCTGCCTGCAGGAGTTGGAGTGAGCAGGTTGCATCTCTGTGTTGAAGGAACTGAAGAAGGGAAAAGGAGGAAAGGAAGCCCGTCACTTCTGCCAGGGTCTACTGATGCTTTTGCCATATAGAGCGGAAGGCATGATCAAACCCTCGGGAAAGGAAGATTTGGAAGCTGGCCCACACAAGAAAGCTATGCTGTGTTTGGTTTATATGTGTGTGTGTAGGCATCTGTGCATATGTGTGCTCCTGTGTTAGAAGAACTGTTTATGTGGGTTGTGGCAACAATCTCTTCTGACGTGATTTTGTCCATCTGAGACCGATGGTGTGTAGGTGTGGGCTACCAATTATTCTAAAATCGCAGATGCTAGCAAGATGTTCTCCCTTTCTCATTTTGTGTTTTAAAATGTTGACAAGCCTAGATCCAAAAACAACATCCCATCTGAATCTTCCAAATGTCTTCCCGCTCTTTGCCTCACTCGCTGTTAAAACACTTTATTTAGCAATGAATAAATATCTCTCCGGTGAGACTGCCAGCAATACTCAGGAGAACGGAAGCTCGGCTGTTACACAAGGATCCAAGTTAAATCTGCATTGCAGGCAGGGTTCATGCCTCACTGGGTTAGAGGTACAGCCTGCATTCATAAAGCACAAGACTTACCATAACTCCACACGTCACTCTGGTGTGTGTATGTTCTGTTAAGGATAGATTCAAGGGCCATCCATTTTATTGGTACCTGTGGAAAAAGAATGTGTAATATAATAATCTCCAAATATTGCAGTGACTTCCAAAAATGCAATATACCTGTAAATTTGCACTTAAATCATAATCATAATGTTCCTTTGAGTACATCTGGACAATAAGCTTGACTGGACCACAAAATGCAGTATTTTAATGAATGCAGTACTGTGCTCCTTGTGTTTTATCAGATTGTTTTTGCTGACAACATTTTACATTCATGTGTGCGCAGGGGTGTTTTTTTTTTTTTTTTAGAGAGGGATGATGAGAAGGTTAATTAGCTGTACACTTGCCAATTGACTCTCAACAGCAATGTCCGTAATAACCTGTTAAAGGAGTATTAACTTAATTCGTACCTTAATAACATCCAGTCAAATTTGGCTTCTTTACTCAAAGTACTGTAACACTTTCTTAAATTGAAATCCATTACTGTCTTTACCACACAGTATAAAATGTAATTGTGCTGTCACCTAGTGGTCAATAGTCACACATACAAAAATCCACATTTTATCATGAAGTTACTGGAAATGCTAACATTTCACATGGAGTTCAATTTTGGAAACGTAAACAAAGTTTTTCGGTAGAGTTTACAGTTCACAGGAGATGAGAAGCAGTATGCTGTCATCACACAAAGTGCGTCACACAAAGCTTAAAAAAATGATTTCTGGGATTGTTTCCTGCATAAGGATTATGTCTAGTCCCATACTACAGATGTTTTTCAAAGGATATCTCTACTCAAACATCTTTTACTCTGACACTCGGTGTCTGGAAGACTGTACTGTAATGTTTAATGAACAACAGAACAGCAACAGCATTCAACTACAACAAATGAAAGAAATCTCAAAAGGTGTCTATGTTTTTCGATCCAGTCCAGCTTTGTCCAGATGAATTTCTAAGAACTGGAGAGTCTCCACATCTACCCCTCTTTGAGGACAAGCAATAAACTCTCTGGACAGAAACTGAATATTGTATTACATTATCAGTCAAAATGATTATATCATCTGTATGGAAAAAAATAAATAAACCACAGATGTAGTGGAGTTCTGATAACATAAGGTCAATATAGATCAGTAAATATGTTACTATAAGGACTACCATATTACTACCATATTATTGGATTTTTGATCAAGTTAAGCAAAATAAGATAAATATCAGGAAATTATATTATTATGGAAAAAATATTACATCATTGGGAACTACAGAGAGAAGTGTCGTCACCCTGCAGTTAAAATTAAACACAAATACTACACATTTTTCTGTGAGGAAAATAGTGCTTTCAGTTGCACAAAGAAACTTTGATAAGAAAAGGAACTTATCTGATTTGTCATTTCTCTTAGAAGTCAGTTCACTGACAGAACTATTTATACTACATCACTTACATAAGATACAATCTAGAGCAAAACTACAAATGCAAAAACACCATCTTTCATGACATGGAGCAAAGTCATTCATCTACAGGAAGCCGTCTGTCTAATAAGCACCCACTTTGTAACAGGCTATACATGCACAAACAAGGTTGTTCATATTTAGGCCTATTTGTCTGCAACCGATGACTATAAAACTAAAAACTTAATTTAAAGTGTAGGGCACAACATTTGTCTTAGTATCTTGATAAATATTTTAAACTTATTTAATCTTTTTGAAATATTCATGACAGACAGACTGTTTTACTGTACTTTAATCTCCAACCAACCTTTCCGCCATCCGCATGGTACTCTTTCTCATCTGCATTGAGGAGTTTGGCCAGACCAAAGTCAGTGATCTTGACATGTTGAGGAGTCTTCACCAGGACGTTTCTCGCTGCCAAGTCACGGTGTACCAAGTGGCGCTCCTCCAGGTAGTTCATACCCTTTTGTCAAACAAACGATGAAGTACAAGTTATTACATAAGTGCAGCGCCCTTTTCACTAGCTGTCAGATAGGGCTGGGTTTTACGGTGTCAAAACAAAGAAACATTGCTTGATCAGACATGATAAAAGATCTAAAATTGCTGAATTTTGATAGACTTATCATCATCAGCTGATGAGTCATATCATTCAACAATATTTCTTAGCAGATAAAGCCAGCATGAACTGTTCTTTCCAGCCGTTACAAAAACAAAACAACTTGACTTGCGCTGCAGCACTGCTCGGTTGCTTTAGTTTTTAATCACATGTCCTGTACGACTATAAAACTCACATAGACATAGGATAAACGGTATTGTTACTGCGAGCAAGCAGCATTGAAAAATTACACTACTGTTATATCTTTGTTACTTCATATCTATTGTAGGTGTGTTAAACAACTACAGCCTCAATGCCTTTACAAGGTTTCTCTCTTACCTTGGCTATCTGCACACACCAGTTGAGCAGGTACTGGGAGCCGATATTGTCCTTGTTCTCTTTGACATAGTCCAGCAGGCAGCCGTAGGGCATCAGCTGGGTGACGAGCTGCACTGTGGAGGTCAGGCAGATGCCAAGCAGACGACACACATGCGGGTGTTCCACGCTGGCCATCACATAAGCCTCCTGTAGTGAGCATGTAAACAAAAAGGTTTTTTGTCATTCAGTGTTTGATATTACTTGGGAGCAGTCAGGTGACACAAAGAACAAAACAAGCTCCTTATCTAGTGGGGAAAAAAGAGAAAAGTGTCATGCACTTTGATGGATTAGAGCTGCAAAGACAAAAAAGAAATTGTCTGTTTGAGTCAAACTATCTATTCC
Source organism: Macquaria australasica (assembly GCA_005408345.1). Lineage (NCBI taxonomy): Eukaryota > Metazoa > Chordata > Actinopteri > Centrarchiformes > Percichthyidae > Macquaria > Macquaria australasica. The sequence goes on from SEMN01000076.1 coordinate 1,533,348, forward strand.
ATCTTCCACTGAACCAATATTGGTAGAAGTGTCCACATTTTTCCTGGAAACTGATAGCTTAAGAAACATAACATTTTTGGAGATACCCAGTGTTGGGTGATAAGCTTCTCAGCAGCAGTCATACCCAGCCAAGCATATTTCATTTGGCTCAGCTCTCAGTCATCATAACAGAAAAGCAACTTAGAAAGAAAAAAACATGGGGATAATCCGCACTGGCCACCAACAACAGGCTCCCTACAAAGAGACCCGTGCAAACAGTGCTTCAAACTGAGCTTTATTTAGTAAGTTTCCTGCCACGAGTGCATTAATTGTACCCCAAATATTTTCTACATGCCTATTACAGTATCAACATTGTTCAGTAAATAACCACTTGATTGTTAGGAGCTCTGTAATTCTGTCTGGTGAGGGAGAGGCTTCAAAGCACATTCAAAAGCAGGCCTCTGCCCTTAAGTCATGAAGTTCAGAGGATGTGCATGTCCACCACAACTTCCAGATGTACAGTGACTGAGCCACACGACCGCAAAATCACAGTATCTGAGATGCACATTCAGCCGTTTGCATAACGCATTTTAAACAGGCTGCTTTCTCAGTGCAACTACAGGACTGCATTCCTTTCCAGAACACCTCAGCCTTGGATTACACACCAGCGCCCACACACAGCCCTCCAATGAATTAATCCTATATCCTACAGCCCCGTAAGAGGGTCACTGTGTAGAAACATGACACGTTCTCCATTACAAGGAAAATAAAAAGTCATTTGTTTCAGAAATAGTTGCATGTGCTATAAATTACAGGATACATTACAGCTAAATTGACACCTGGGAAGCAATAATTGTCGCTCACTTGCAACACACTGAGGTACTTGTAAGCCTTTTAAATCAAGTCAAAATATTGTGATAGTCACAAAAAGAAATGTTTTTAACTTTTGTATTTCCACTGTCATTTCCCACCAGCAGCACACACTTTACTGGAGTAGTTTGGGAAATAACGTTTCCAATGAATGGCTTTTATAGCTCTGACTCAGTACTACAGTAAGCGTAGAGCCAAAAAATGTACCACATAAATCAGTAAACCTACGTCCAAGATCTCTTTGTTTGCTTTTGGTGATGTGGCTTCTCTCAAAACTTTGATGGCCACCGGGATCTTCACATCCTCTCCCTCTGGAACCCACAGGCCCTGTATGGACACAAGTTTGTTATTTTACATGCTTTAAGTATACCTGAATCATCAAGTGAACACAAGTGCATACATACAAATGTTAGCAAAAACAGTACAATTACAAATGCCGACATGTACTGTATGTACTGCATGAGTGCAACCCCACCCCCAAACACTTTGTACTCTATACTTGTGAGGACCCTTAATCCAAAGGTTGAAAATAACTAAGTACATTTACTCAAGTACTGTGCTTAAGTACAGTTTTAAGGTACTTGTATTACCATTTTATGCTGCTTTCATACTACTTCTCCACTACACTTCAGAGGGTAACATTATACCCTTTACTCCACATACTCCATGTATCTGTATTTTACATACAAAACATATGACCACTTATAAAACATGCATTGTCATAGACTAAACTACTCAAAAGTAAATAAAACAGTAAAATGCTGCTTACACCTTAATACATCAGTAATAATAATCAAATCATATAATTTAACACTGACAGTGGCCATTCTGTTGCCTAATGAATACATTTACTTTTGACATATTTTGCTGCTAATATTTTTCTGCTTCTATATTTTGACTTAGATGTCAACACTTCTTTCACCACTGACTAAACCTAACTTTAACCTTCACAACTAACTGGCTAACCCCAGCCTGTACCGTAACCATAACATCAACCTAATTCCAACCTTAACTCTATAACCAAGTCTTAACCCTCAAATAACCCTATGAAAAATAAGACGTATGTTACTTTCCAAAAATGTCCTAACTCTCAAGGTCTCAAACTCAAATTGGTCCTCACAAAGATTGAAATTCAAGAGCACACATGCACACTTGTTTTTGTACCAAGTAAGAACATTGTGGTGACTTAATGGTGTAGAGACCGGCTTTTTGTCCCCATATGGAAGATAAGTGCCCACAATGTCACTGTGTAAACACACATCCCACAATGAGATTACACACACACACAACTCTTGAAGTGAGAGTGGAGTCAATCGTGGATGATCTGGCAAGTTAAAAATGTGTCTTTTAATTGAAAAATTGACAACAGATGTAGATGAGCGAAAACACTGACGGGTGTTGGTTATGTGGATTTGGCACATACAGTACTCCTGAGCTCCACCTTCAATAAAGCTCAGCGCTGGAGTGGAATTTTGACAACAACGTCTTTTGAGACACAAACCTGAAGCATGTTATTACCTTGTAAACTGTACCAAAAGCTCCTGATCCCAGCACTTTGATTTTCTTAAATTCAGGTTCCTTCAGGATCCGCAGCAGAGCCTGGTTTGGTGCCTCTCCACTTGGAGTCAGAGGTTCAACCAACTGGAAAAGAAGGATTAAATATCTTACATACTGTCTGGCAAACAGCAGAGCTTTTATCTCTGTAACTTAACCCCAACATCTAAAAAACAACTCCTCTCAACATCTTGATGTCTCCCTCCAAGCGTGGTGACTCAGTTTCCTCATCTTACCTCTCTCTCTTGGAGAAATCTGCGCATGGTTCTCTTCCTCTTGATGTGGCGTCGGCGTAGCAACACAAAGACAGACAGGCCCGCAATAAGAACAGCCAGCAGTCCACCGACTACACCAGCCGCAATCATGGAAAGACCAGAAGCACTGAAAGACAGGTGGGCGCTGATGTAAGAATGCAGATAGAAAACAGAGCACATTTACAAATTCAATAAACAAGGAGAGATGAGATTAGAATGTCGAACTTAGGCAAAGTCAGTGTATACTTCAGCATCAATGATCAGTGTTACTGTATCACTCACCTTTTATTCTGGCAGCCTTCGAGACCAGGCGCAATGCACCTGTAAACAAATCAATGCAAAGAATCTGATGTAAGCACAACATCACTGTGCTTTCACACTGCAAATTCAGCAAGTGATCATATGCCCATTGTTTGCCTATGAAGCTAAACAATCAGGGGAATGCTTTGCAATCAGTCCATCAAAAAAACAAAAACAAAAGAAAAACACAGAAACTGTTGCCACACTTCTATGTTTCCTAACATATTCATTGCAAAAACAATGAGAAGTTGATTTCTTCCAGTAAAAGCATCCAAGTTCTCTGCAATTTGCTACAAGTCTACAAGACTAAATGCTTTGAATGGATGCATCAATATTGCAAAAAACTGTTACAAAAGCCCATCAACACAGATGCTTGCAGTGGTTTAAAGGACATTCTGGTGTCCCTGAACCACTTCCCTTCTCACTCATCCGTATAGCAACCAGCCACCACCATGGCTGAATGTTGTCCATCAATGTGAACATTAGGTTTGCTTTAATTTCTGTCAAAGTTTTTGTTGTGTTCTATAATGCAGTGCAGACCTCCATCCATTGAATACTGAAATGAATGGAAGCCAACGGCAAAAGCATTCAAAAATCTACAAAATGAAGGTATGCTTTGGAAAAAGAGCTAAAGTAATGTGAAATATATATAAATGTTTTATTAAATGGGCAGGAATGCAAAATCACTGGTATTTTCCCCTCCTAAAATGTCCAATTTCATCATTAATCTCAGCAAAAATTGCTTCATGTTGAAAGCCAACCTCTCTCTCCAGCCTGTGCCAATAGGACCACAGCTGACCCTTCTGGCTTGGACTGAGTTACTGCATCAACATTACGACAGACAAATGTTTGCAACACAGGGAAAAGTAGTGCCAGTTCTCAGGTCGGTTTAACAATGCTTTTACCCTTGAGTGCAGTTTTTGTGGCATAGCTGGCACACTTTCATCTCATCTGCGTATTTCCACACAAGCGTGTCGCCCTCTCCTGGCACGCCTTGGGGACATCGAGACACACAAAAGAGTCCATCTTGGAAGTTGGCACACTTCGTACAGTTTCCAGAACCCTGGAAGTAAAAAAAAAAATTAAAAAAAAGACTCATAATGTTTACAACTCTCTTGAGAGGAGTAGTAAATATTATGTAAACTGCACTGTCTCATAGTAATAATTTCTCAAAGCAAGCCGCATCCATCTTCCTCATAAAGATGCAAATGTTTAGCAATGAATCGCCACCCAGAAAGGTTAGAGGCTTTAGTTTAGGTCAGTACAGCTCTGGTCTCTGAGGCACTTGCCGCAGTCAAGTGCTAAAATTTAATACTTTCTCTCAACCTGTCTACTTCTTCTTTTTTCAATAATGATACCCAACATTTCCCAGAGTTACTATCAACAACCTCAAAAAGGGGCTTGAACTTGTTGTTTTCAGTCAAAGACGGGATTATGAGCGTGTAAAAGCAGACACCCCTTATCCAAAACAGAACATGTCTTGTGTCTGCACTGCATTATGGTCTATTAAAGCTGCCGTTGATGGAGAAACTGGTAGCGCTAACACTTCTGCAATGGATTTCATGCTGCGTAATTGTTCATTTGTGATGCTCTTTGATTCTGAGCAAAAACATGACATTTATTGTTGACATTTTAGATTCATAAATAATGGGGAACAATAATAAGTGGGAACTGTTGGGTCTCTGTAAATATAAATATAAATATAAAGAGTCGGTCTAGACCTGCTCTACTCGAAAAAGAGCCCTGAGATAACTTTGTTATGATATGGTGCTATATAAATAAAACTGAATTGAATTGAATAAATAATGTTCACAAATCTGTTCTACAATAGTTTAAGTGTTTTGGGTTTTTTTTATGGATGTTTGTAATAAAAGTGTAGTTTTTGTGACACACATACAGGCGCACTGCAGGTTGCAGTCCCATTCATTCGCTGACACTCGGGGTGACACTCCATGCAGGTTTTATTCACGACAGCCTCCCGTAGCTCTCTGCAAAAACAATAACAAAAGCTGACAGACTCTCACCGCTGGTGCATCGCATTTCAAACAGTTACATGTGGAGCGAAATTTTTGATCCCTTTTTTGAGGGCACAAGTTAAATTGTAAGCATGTCGAGATTCAATGTTTGACAGAGATCTGCAAAGATAAACAGATGTGAGTGAATGTGCCATTTCAGCTACAATGTTTGTCTTATATCTACTGGAGGTTTAAGTTCAAAATACCTTGGATCGTATTTGGTTTTAGAATTGCTTTGATAACAAATCCCCAAACTCATCTAATGTCATAGTCTGGAAATGCTGGTGGTATGAAAATAGGACTTTGAAGGACTTAGCTGTACAGCAAATAGATCTGATGTTCAGACTGTTTCTTTGTCTAAAATAAAGAACACTGCATTTCAGAGCTTAAAAAGGCATTTAAACCCAGATTCTTCCCTTACCCCTCCAGGATGTTGCAGGAGTCAACACAGCTCCCATCACGGCTGTAGTCACGGCAGGTGAAACACATGTCCGGGCCGGGGCCCCAGCAGCCATCCGCGGTGCACTTCCTGTCACAAGTGTTGTTCCATTGAGCTGAAAAAAAAAAAAAAACCCATACAATCTCAAGAAGAGATCTTTCCAGCATAATTATTCAATTTTGAAATTAGACGTAATTTATTAAATCTGGCTGGTGCATTGCGTAATCAGAAGTTACAAAACAGAACAACAAAAGGATCTGACTGAATTCAGTATGGGAAACAAAAATAAATTTACCACATGTGGCAGCATCAGCATTTTCCTCTATGGTAGCACTTTGGCTTTCTGATTTGAAGAGCCCCTTCCAGTGGCTTTTGTTGGTGTAGCACAGTTTCTGGTTCTTAATGATGACTACGTCTCCATCGCTGATTTCTTTCAGGGAGCGAAGGCCCAGGTAGTTGATACCGAGCTGAGCCATAACCACGCTGCGGCTACCACTACAGAAGACAAAGAAAGTGGAACAGGAAGAGAAGAAGAAAAAAAAGGAGAGATTTTATGACAGCCTTGAATAATACTCAACTCTTGAAAAACAAATTCGTTCCTCATGACCTAGTGGTTGTGAATCTACGGGGGGGCATTTACAAGGAACATACCGTTTAGTTCGTCCTCGAATGATCTCCAGATTCTCAAAAGGACTGAGTGAGCTCAAGCTCTCTGGCCAAGTTTGAATCCACAAGTAACCTGAAGCAACACATGGATTGCTAATTGTGAAACTCTTTAGTGTGCATTTAGTGTGTCATGCATTACTCAGGTCTTACGCAGTCTTACCAGTAATTTCTTTAACTGTCTTAAACACATCAAGCTGGGCAGGTTCCATCTTTGGTGTTTTGGTATATGTATCCCTACAAATAACAAGAAGGTACATGTTAACTGCCATTGGTAAAGGTACAGTTGATATATATAGGCAGACATTAAGGCTGTAATGCTGTTAATGTCCTTGACTTACCCATAAATCGATGTGTGGATGATAGCAATGTTACCATTGATTTTCGTGCAGTTTTTAAAGGAGTCAATGTTGGTGGCATTGATGGACAGGGTGTGAGTCAGGTCTCCTGTTCCAAGTCCATTACACACTGTAAACAATGAAGAAAACAAATATCAGTACAGAAACTATTTTAAAGCTCTTGACCTTACTACTTACTACTACTACTAATTCTGATATTAAGCTAAACCAAACAGACAGGGGCATTTTAGAGTAAGCAAACTGTGTTGGAAGTTCTGTAGTAGTCAGACCCTTTACTTCGGTAAAAAAATCAATACCACAATGTTATGTACAGTAAAAGTACTAATTATTATCGGCAAAATGTACTTATCTGTACATATCAAAAGTAAACGTACGTAAGTAGTTATGCCAACAGTATGTTCCCTTAAAGTGGTATATTATTATAAATTATAATATTGGATTATTACTAGTGATGCATTAACATGAAAGCAGCATTAGCATGTTGTAGACGGTCAAGGTGGAGCTAATTCAAACAATTATACACATTATTAAGTGGATTAATTCAGGACAATGTATCATATTTTATAATTTCATGATACAATTTGTATGTAAAATATTGCTCGTAGTTTAGCATGAAGACTGGGAACAGAGGGAAACAGCTAGCCTGGCTCTGTCCAAAGGTAACAAAATCCACTTACCAGCACCTCTAAAGATCACTAATTAACACGTTATATCTCCTTTCTTGTAAAAATGACGGGGAGTGATGTGCTAAGCTAACCGGCTGTTGGCTGTAACAGCTAGCTTAACATTTACTGGATAGATATGAGAGTGGCATCGATCTCCTCATCTAACTCTCAGCAGTAAAGTGAATAAGCATATTTCCCAAAATGTAAAAAAGTAAAAAGCGCAATATTGGCCTCTCAAATGTTGTGAAGCTGAAGTTTGAATAGCATAAAATGAAAGCACAAGTACCTTCGAATTTTAATAATGCACAGTACTTAAGTCAATGTACTTTGTTCCACCACTGCTAACTATGTATATTGTGTATATGAGTCAGAAGTATTTCCCCAGGTTGCACAGCGATAGCTTAACCTTTTGGGCACAGTCCGTCACACTTGGCGCACTTCCTGATTCCTCCCTCGTCCACCTCGTATGTGTTACCACTGCATGTCCGCACACACGCTCCATGATCAGTCACAACATAGTTATCTGGAATGATTGCAAAATACAAGGTGTTTACTTCATAATTGTGTAATATTCAACATTTACAGGTTGAATATGTTTGATTAGACGTACAAAATAATGCTGCAGGCCATACGGTATAGACTGTGTAATACTGGGACAGGAAGTTAAACTGAGAAAGAACAGTGTTGCATTAACACGGCCTGAAACTCAATCATTTTCTTTTCATGTTTATACAGTTTATAATTAAACTGAGACTGTAACCACTGAATGTCTAACAGCCCTGAAGGACAACCTGGGCACTTGTTCAGCATACCACATGTGAAAAAGCTCATAATCATGCATGATGTTTTTAATATTGGCCAGTGAAGCCTATTAGTTTGATTTTATTTATCTTGATTGTCAAGACAACAGCTACAGTGCAGGCTTTTAAGTAAAGTACTAAATATATCTGTGTCTAAGAAGATGAAAGGTTTAGTATCAATCTTGGCTAAAAATACAAAAAAATTGAGAATAAGTTTCTCTGTTTATAGTGGTTCTTACGTGGGCAGCTCTTGACACAGGTGGCCCCGAAGTTGTACTTTCCATGTGGGTTGGGAACCAGCTGATGCAGGTTGGGGTCGTAGCGCATAAGGCCTGGGCAGGAGTCTTTACACACCCCGTCGTCCTGGAAGTCCCGACAGGCCTGCAGCACAAACAACAGTCATCCAGTACGCTGGGACCATAACAGAGCCCCACACTAATGATAACACTGCATTCCTCTATCACAGCCTTGGCTTAATCCTCAGAGCTGCACAGAGAGGGAGAGCAGACGCTGATACTCGAGGCACTGCCAAATGAAAGATTTAATCAGCACTTATATATCTCATTGGTACTAAAACCAACAACAATACTTCTGATCATAAAAACAGATGCCGCTGAGTGAGGACTTTGTTTTGTTGGAGGCTTCTTATCCAGATTTGATGCAGAAGTATGAAACATTCAGTGCGTTTTGTTGTTGTGTTTAGTCTGTCTCCTCCCCAGCTCCTTGATTATATCATTACTCTTGTCCCCCATATGAAGGTGTCTCTCTCTCTCTCACCAGACAGTCGGTGGGCCGCGGTCCTGTGCAGCCCGCAGCACAGTGCTCATTACAGCAGTCGCTGGGTGAAGGTCCTTTGCATCTCTTAGAGCACTGCTGTGCACAGTTCAGCTTTGTTACTGGAAGTAAGGACAGGACGAAGTCAGTGGAATGACCCGTAGCAAGTTCTCTTATTTCTATCTCTATTCAAGTGCATTCAAGTGTATTCCAGTGTATTCCAGTGTGGTACACTCAGGACACTCGCACTACTCTTCCTCTCCATTGTCTCTCTGTTGGACCGATTTATATATTTATATTGCTCTTGTTTAGTTTAAATTTGTATTTCTATTGTTATTTTTATTCTATACACTTCTAATTTTTTTTTTTAACTTTCTCTATTTATCTGTACTTATTTCTGTCCTTGTGCTGCTGCAACACCTGATTTTCCCCTCTGGGGATCAATAAAGGCTTATCTTATCACAATATGAATGCAAAGAGGGACCCATTGTTTCTCAATATGGAAACTATCTAACATTGCTAACTGTTTTAGTGTTGCACACCATACTTATGGATATACTGTACATTAACATCAATATATAAATTAAAAACATTACAGATTTCAGTTTTAATACAGCATATGCACTTGAGTTTTGTTTTCTTTACTTCTAACATGAAATTAAATCCCAGAATGACAACTCACAGGTCTGACAGTTTTGAGGACCAGGTGCCCAGCATGAACCATTGAAGCAGCTTGAGTCACATTTTTTACCTGCAAAAGCAGACAAGAAATAAACAGGGTAAAATGTTTACTTCACACCCTTGAAATTCTTTAACAATGCACAAATCAACTGATAAAATGAATTACTTTGCAGTCTTTGCCTTCTGCTGTGAAACGTATTACTTACAAAATGGATTTTTGCTGGCCACTGGGAGATCCATGAGTGGTCTGCTGTCAGCGTTGACAATATCGTACCACTGTATTGTTTCCACATTGCATAGATGGCTGGTCCCAAACTTTACACCCCCTTTAAGAATTTCTGCAAAAGAAAACTGCTACGTGAATTCGACTGAATTACACAATTCATTTACACCAATATTTTTACAGCTTTATAATAATACCATAGAAAACGGGGGAAAAGGAGAGGTGCACTGACCTGTCAGACTGGTCAGAAGAAGCTCACTGGAGCCCAGACCTGTTGCTTTGTCATAATTGGCAAGCACAGCAAGGGCGAACGCTCCCTCATAGAGCGAATGACCTCGAATGATGCGCAGGTTCTTCAGAGGAATCCTGGACACTGTATTGAGGGCGATCAGGACATAGCCGCCCACCTCTTCAATAGACTGTGGAAGAAAGAAAAAAGAGAAAACTTTGTTGTAAACTGAAGTGATAGCCTTTTTTTTTTACATTTATATCAACCTTATAACACACAATGGTGAAATTGGTCTTCCAAAATAATGGTGGCATAACAAAATAATTTGAAATGCATGTCAGTTACTGTATTATTAATGGACTAGCCCGACTTGAAATCACATTTAGTTTCTTTGATAGATGGTGTTTTACTCTCGAACTTGCGGTCTAACATATGATCAGCTGGTGCAACAGGCTGCTGACACATAATGATAGATAATGTTGGTTTTACATTTTTACTATATAGAGCACTGTCATTTACTGCTACATCTTTTGATTGATGATCAATTCTAGCATCCTTTTTAGAAGAATACTATAACCGCACATTGCCACCTGTAAATCAAATATAAATCAAGTGATTCTTTTCCTCAAAAATATATACAGGAGGTCGCAGTTTTAGCTTTACCATCCTGACTAGTCCCTGCAGGTCTTAACAACCTCCACCAATGAGATGGTTAGGGCAGTATGTATGTAGCCTGAAAGGCGACACCTAGGGCAACAACAAAAATAAAAGTCCAAAAAGTACTTGTTATCGCTCAGCGCTTCTCTAGTGGAAATTACACCCTGAGTGTATGATATTTTGTTTGTGTGTGTGTGTGTGTGTCCCATCACATCTGCCCAGTGTTCACAACCTTGTCGTTACAAAGCTCCAACCAGGCATAAACACACTGAATCATCTGTCACTATGGACTCACTCTCCACTGATTTTAATTATCTGTACTGAAGCGATAAGAGCAGTGAAGCGCCAGCGAAGATCCAGGATAGACTGTCTGGCGAAGTGGCCTCAGACCACTGAAGAGACAACTGAAAAAACAGATGATAGGAACCCGTCTGATATGTGCATGTTTAGCCTACACTGCTAACAGAGTACAGTCTTTACCCCGAGGAAGGACAGGTCACGGTGCTCCTCCATGTAGGTGACCTCCAGGTTCTCCAGGACCACAGTGCAGTTGCTGTAGGTCTTCACCATGTTCAGGTAGTGGTCCTCTTTGGAACCCAAAAGGTTTAAACGGTTGGTGATGCCTTGGCATACTGCAGACAAAAAAATAAAATAAAATAAAAACTTTATTTAAATGACACAAGATGCAAACTGGTTGTAAATCATCTGCAATGTCACAAAAGCATTTATCCAAGGCCCACAGAGCTATCAGTCAGAAACATTCACAGCTTATGTAACACACTGGCTCAATTTATGCCTTTCTGTGTGTGTCTCTGTTTGTGAATTTGATCTGCACAGTCATAACTTGGCCAGCTTTCATGTGAAAATACACGATCTGGGTTGCATCTACAATAGGAACCAAATCTCAGCAACAAGCGAATTCTGGCTCATGAGTCAAAGTGAGCTGGCTGTATTTACACTGGCAAAGGCCTGAATCTTTCCACTGCTATGCAGGCTAGTTAAAACAACCACTGCGACCAGCATCTCCAGGCCCGTTGTGTCATTTCAGAGAAAAGATTTGATGTGTCACAGATTCCATGAGATTGGTGAGTGCATCTCTTTGGGGGAACTAGCTCTCTAAATCTCATAATTAGTAACCGCCTCAATAACTTCAGCATAGTTTAAGCATATCTGATTTCAGGGCAAGTTTTTAACATGACTAAATAACAACTTAGGGCTTAAATCGAATGCTGAGCTGTGCACTTTCTCGTGTTTTCAGTTCCAATAACAACAAAGCCATTGATAGGAGATTCACAGGACTACAATTATGGGCTGATAATGTAGCCTATCTGGCGTTATGCAATAAAGTGTTTGCATAAGGAAGGCAGTATTACTAAAGTTCAGAGGACACACAAGGCTTTTTCTTAATGAATGTAGTTTTAAAGGAGGAATGCGTGTCTTAACAAAGCAGGTCGTCTTCCTCAGTGTTCAGTCATCCCCTGAGCTGGTCGGACAGGTTCTGACTGGCACTGAAGAGAGAGTCAGCTGTTTAACACCATGACACCCCTCCAACACACACACACACACACACACACACAAAAATGCTCTGTACACACATATAACAAGCATATAATTGAGTCTCTTTTAAGTCTGCATTTGTGGGTTAACTTGAGCAATAGGTTCAGAAAAACAGAAGATTCTTCCTCCTGTTCATTAGAAATTATGGCGCTGGTGTAATGTCTCTTGGGTCACATTCCACAACGTGTCTGCTCTTGACTACTGAAGAAAACCAAAACATGCGCTCCAAGACACACCTCACAACATGCCACATAACAGTTAATTTAATTGCACAGAAGCATTTCTGATTGGACAAATTGAAGAAAAAAACATAATATCATCTCTCAGCTCAGTCAAACTAGTATCTGAAGCCAATATTTTGTCCCTTTCCTCGCCCGCTGTGCATTTTACTCTTCTTGTTGTTTTGAACAGCTATTGGGCACCCAATCAGTGAGAATTAGGCACAAACAGCTGTCTCCCGCCCTCCCTCTTCTTCTTCCTCCTCATTAGTTTATCCCTGAGGGATCTCCCTGACATGAACCCTGCTGTCCAGCAGCCTAACACCCAGGCAACAGAGGCAGACTAGCAAAAGCAAGCTGACCATTTTAATTAGAGGAGGCATGCGAGATGTAATTAGCCCCCTAATTATTACTCAGACTGAGAAACCAAACTGTAATAAACAAAAAGGTTGTCATGACTGTGCAGCTGTGAATATTAATCAAACTGATTTGGACATCCCCAAATGACAGTTTGCTAATAGGGATGATCATGGATAATTTGTTTGTTGTTTTACCATATAAAGTACATCTATGCACAGTATAGCTCCCAGCATGCAAACATACAGCCTGCTTCCTGTCTGAATGTTTTGTTCAGTTAATATTTATGATGAGCAGTAAAGGCTGCGTGAGGCAGGTGACTAAAGGTTCAACAAACTTCCTCCACCAGAGCCTCAGACTTGTGTGGTGCACAAGCAAGAAAAAAAGAAAGAAAGTTGATTGCTCAAGCAAGCAGCAGTATAGCCACTGTAAACATTGTCCCCCGTCCAGTTGTTGATTTCACAACTCCGTTGCAGGTGGTAAATGACCTGATATTCCACTACCATAAACTGACTTCCTCATCAGGCAACACATGAGAAAGAAACAAGGTCAGGCTGTAGCTACATAGACGTTTTAAGTAAAAGATGGCTTCATAGCTACTTAGACTTTTATTTCCTTCAACAACACACCTTCTACAAATGAAAATGACTCCCATGTACAGTATCTGAGTTCGATCTGTCATAAAAGGTTGAGCAAATTGCAAACCTTTCTGCTAGTACAGAAAGATTCAATTTTGACTCATCAAACCTAAAAACACAGCTTACTGTCTGCAATCTGTTAAAATGCAAGGGTGGGGCCTGCAGTGACGTAACTGATACTGTGACAAAGACTAATTATCGATTGCTTCACTTCCTCCAGCTGTATTGTCATCACAAAATGTCCAGGAGGTAACTTTAGGAGCAAGGAGTGGCAGGTCTGGTATATCTCTGCCCCAGTACTGTATGCATGTGTGTGCATGGGGGGGGGGGGGGGGGGTGTACTGGCATGTGTGTGAGTGTGCAACACTGTGAGGAGTAAACCATTCCCTGGATTGCGCTGCGCTGATCAGCACCCAGTCTGAACTCGACAAAAGACTTGATAAACCCGATCATTAGTCACCTAAGCTTGGTGCAATGTGCGGTCGCATATCACTCTTCATGTTTACTTGGGGACTTGTGTTGGAAGTCAAGGGTGTGTGGTAGATATTTGTTTCTTGAGGCTATAGGATCTGTGCGACAACAGAAAAAGAAACTGCCTACACTTATTATGTGAGATAATTAGCTCATTGTTCAGGTCCACACTCAATACAAACCACAAATACCACGCTCAAGTTGAGAATACACATGCTACTGTTACAGAGAAGGCAGGTCAAATCAATAGGTGTGTTAACTACCTGTATTTCTCTCCAAGAGCTGGAAATTGAGGAATAATTACTCAAATGTAACCATATATTGCTCAAAAGTTTGTTCAACCTTTACTTTTAAAACGTTAAATTGTGTATGTAAAGCACAAAATCACAGGAAAACCTTACAATATACTGCCATCCAATGACATTTGAGTTGACTCAACAAATTTGAATTGAGAGATTGAAGATTGATACCACTGTAATGTCTGTACAGTAAATGTGAAGCTTCTGCAAGCAGACAGTCAGCTTAGCTTAGCATAGAGACAAGAAACAGGGAAACAGCTAGCCGGCCTCTGGTATATAACCCCCCATTAATGCAGAATTGCCTTTTTACACTTCTGCTTTTGTGTGGATTAAAACAAACAAGGTATAATGTGTTAGTTAGTGAGCTTTAGATGCGCTGATAGGCGCAATTTGTTACTGTTGGACAGAGCCAGACTTGCTGTTTCCCCCTGTTTCCAGTCTTACTGGAGCTAACTGGCTGCTGCTAGCTGTAACCTTACCAGAGTGGTATCAATCTTCTCATCTAAATCTCTGCAAGAAAGTGAATAAGCACATTTCCCAAAATGTCAAACTTGTCCTTTAACAGCTTTCCCAAGGTAACTGTAAAATTGAACTTGTTTGACAGAGAAAAGGGGAACGAGTGAAGTCACGACAGACAAAAATGTACAGTAAACATTTGAGACACATTAACTAAACATGGTAAGATCAAATGTACAATGTTAAGTACCAAAACCAACCAAAGGAAAAAGGTCAAAGTCTGCCATAAATCCACATTTTGAGGTCTCATTTACATGTTTGGATGAAACTTTGTGTTTTTCTGGCTATGAGAGGAAATACAGAATGTCCACAAACGCAAACTAAACTTTCCAGAGACACGGCAAAAACTTCTCTAACCCATCTAATGGTTTCCTTTGGTACACTGAGCCATCTACTACATTTAAATCATCATGCTTTATACCTTACTACAGACAACAGAAATGGCCCTGCCGTGTTCTCTTCCTCTCATTCACTACCTGCAATTCAATTACGCCGTGTCCAGAGTCTGATAATTACATTATCTGAAACTTATACATAATTAATGGGAAGTAACGATGCTAACTGACATGACTTGTTTATTTCTCTCTCTAAGTCAACAGCATTACGGCAAAGTATCTTTTGTAACTCAATCTGCAGCGTTCCTCCGCTGATAACAAATCGATGCCAGGATTAATTCCCTTATTTAGAGGTACATTATGGTTAACCCCCTCATATGTCTCTGCAGACAATTGCTAAGAGGATGCTGATAAGAGGAAAATGTACACGTTCCGCTTTTATTGGCCTCAGTTTAAAGTTGGGGTTCACTTGGGGTTGCATTAACTCAAATTTCTAGACCCTCAGATTTCACAGAAGCATAAATCTCTCAAAGCCCATTATCAGAGAATGAAGGGAAAAACTCCACTTCCTTGATTCTGTCTGTGCATTCACATCATACTTCCTGCTCTTATATTATCTGACTGGCTAAGATTCAGGAGGTGATCAAATGTCCTATATAGCCGAATCCAGCAGCACAAGTAGTCATATGTGCATTCTTTTGTGATGTTTGTATAAACATACTTTGTAGTTTGACATTCTGATATCCTGCTCTCTGTACAGGGGAAACGCAATCTTCCTTTGCGTGGGAGATGCACCAATCCCTTAGAGAAAACATCTTGGGGCCTCAGAACAGAAAAAAGGGGCCAGTAAGCACCACACACACACACACACACACACTTTCCCTCCCTATCCCCAGTGAATGCAACAACACAAGTCCCTTTGACATCTCAGGAAGTTGATCTTTGCACAGGGTCAGTTCCAGACGGCTACCCTGTGATGCTGAACCAGATGGTAGCCGATCTCCAGGGGAGGAGGACGGGAGGACAGTCTAAATGTAACTGTACTATTGGGGAGGGAGAACTGATGGAAAGGAAGTGTGAGCAAAAAAAAAAAAGAAACTGAGAAGGAAAAGAAAAGTCAGGAGTGGTTTGTGGTTTAGCTAACCGAGACGTAGATGTGGGACATAGCAGCCGGCTGCGGGGTCAAACTGTGGAAAGGGGGGTGTAAAGCCTCACACTTGATGTATGAACATGGTTGACCTTTTCCTGAAGGCTTACAAAGGGGACAAAGCATCAGAGCAGCCAGCTGTAGAACACAAGCAAATGAAGCATCCCACTGAACACATCACATGTCCTCTAAACAGCTCAGCCCCTGTGACTATACTCACTGGCCCTGCCTGAGTTTGAGCGCAGTCAGTGAAGTTTAGTCTGTTAAAAGCTCAGCAAAGTGACCAAATAAAGACCAAAAAGGCTAATGTTTACTTTCCGCTTCTGAAAAGCACTCTCTACCAGTCGCTCCAGATACCTGTGGCTGGGTCCATCATAATGTTTACTCTCCACCTCAGCGTGAGGAAACCGTGGATTTAGGTTCTGCACAAACACAGGAATACAGCATGTATACTCATACTCCTGCATACTGTGATCAGCATTTCTAAGACCTTAAGGAATATAAATTAGTCCATTATAATGCCTCATTTAAGAATCAGAGCCAGTTTGGACCTTTAGAGCTCTTTTTCATTCTTAAATTCTTGGGTTTAAATGAATATAGAGCATATCGATACAATAGGTCTGCATGGGGTTAAAGGCTTGATTCACTTGTGTCACTCCAATACAATGGAGGTTAATGGAATTTTGTTTGTGCTGCCAAAGGCAATAACAAATGACATTTACAAAATACAACAGAAATATATCTTTTTAGAAACCTGTTGTACAGAGAAACAAATTCTTCACTAGAAACTAGTTCCAATGAAAACTGTTCACATTGATGTCTGTGGATTATTCACAGTGACAGGGACATTGTTTCTGGAAAAAATAAGTTGCTTTTCCTTTTTTTTATGAACAATGGGTCAGATGACTATTTGTGATGTGAAAGGGTTTGCTCATAGTGACACACCCACAGAGAAATGTCACCCAGCTCTAGGGAACCTTAAAGCGTCTATCAGCTCATTGTTTTGGTCTTCTGGCCTGCAACTTAACTGTTCGGGTTCACTCTCACTGCTCATCAGCAGCTAGCTGGTGCATATAGTGGAGCATTTAGCTGCTTAACAGTCAGATATTTCCATGAGAAGTGAGTGAATATTAGTTATACTTGCCAGGTCGCCTGAACGTCATCAAATAAGTGCTAAATAATGTTTTCCATGTCAGCTGCATGTGTAAATAGACAACTGTTAGCCAAGTAGTTCGCCATAACAAGGTGATAATGTTGTGAAATGTTGTTTACAGCTCTGTAGTGGCCAAAAAAAATTCAATTAATGCAGGTTTAAATATTTTTTTTCTTTCAAAGCTTTGAGCACCACAGACAATATTCCATTCACCTCCATTTTATTGGGGTGAAGGTAGAAATCTCAGAGACGAATATCTCAAAACCTGGGCAAATGAACCCAAAATGGTTTGGATGGCTATTTACAACTAGAGGTAAGTGAGAAAATATGTTTTTTTTAATAATTTCAGTGAACCAACCCTTTAATTTAGAAAAATATTGATTTATTGTGTAGTTACTGACTTACAACAGGATCTTTCATTGCATTCATGATGGTTATCGTTTGAGCTACTGCTGTGAATAATCAACATACTGCACATTTATCTCAATAGTTAATGATGCATTCATTACACAACAGCGATATCCATGACAGAAGAGACAAATAAACCATAAATGAGAGAAGATGAATTGAAAAAGGCATAAATTACTGGGCTCCAAGTTGATTTATTGGAGTTAGTTAAACGCAGCTGCACTCCTATTACTCTCCAGCTGCGACCAATATACGATGGGCCTGACATGATGGCCCATATAATCAAGCAATACATATCATTAGTCTGACAATTTTCCCACATGTCCTGTTGGAAAGTCCATTAGTCCTCCATAAAGGCACCAAACAATCCCACTCCTGTTACCCAAAACTCACACAACCTCCGTTGGCCCTATTCCCATTTAAATTCCAATAATGCACCCACCATTCTCCTGAAATGTTCCAACATCTAACCCACTTCCTCTTTAACGTCCAGACATTCTCCTTATTGAAGCCCATTCTAGCCAAGACAACCCCCTCCTCCACCCCCCCTCTTTTTTCTCTCTTTCTCCTTCCCTGTTAAAACCATACTCCTCTTCAATCCCACAGGAAGCACGAGAGGAAGACTGGGGAGGGAGTGGGCGGCAAGCGCACTGCTGCTAATTCACTGCTCAATGCCCCAAAAGAAACGCACACACCGACTGTCACTGAGCCATGCCTGGAAAAGAAGAGCGGAGGAAGAGAGGCAGAGAAAGAAAAACAACAACCACAAGCGAAGAAACCCACACATTTCACACATCATTCCAGAAGGAGAAAGCAGCTGCGACTCGGGAATCCCCTGTTGGTTTAAGCATTCCCAGTGCAGAGCAGCAGGCCCAGGTTAGAGCACATCAGCAGAGAGGACAGATAACTCTCTCTCACTGAGGCTCCTCATTTCATCTAAACAAAAGGAGATAGACACTCTTTGAGGCAGCCCTTCGACTTAAGGGTTTCTTATTTTTAGCCGATTGCTGACAGGCTTGTTTCTGTGTAGGTCTAACCGCTGTTTCGCAGTGTTGCCTGCCAACAACTCTGTTACTGCCTTAGTCATGTCTGTAGCAACTCTGCCCCGCTGGAGTCTTCACAGAGAGAGACCCCATAAAAGGAATATTCTACAAAAGCCCTGGGGTTTGCGTTAGTAAGCTTTACTCTGTTGCTCAGCCCTTACTCACCATTTTAACCTCTGCTTTACACATCAGCAGCCCCTTAAATCCACTGATGAGTACTTTCTTCCTCATCCACACTGGCTGAGGGCAAGAGTCAGGGACAAATGGAGCTCAGGGAATTAGTTTGTACAGCCGAGGAGCTCTCATAATTTTCAATACTGTGAATGGGTATTTTGTTACATGTTGCGTTGTACTCGCCAAAAAGCATGACCAATTTAATTTGCACAGGAAAGCTCGGAAGAATTTAGCTACATCTTCCTGATGACACATCAAACTGAAATGTTTGAAATGCAATGGGGTACCACTGCCAAGTACATGGGGCCCCAGAGTGCTCAGTTATAATCTTCAGAGTATTTTCAAAACAATTCTATCTCCACTGAGGTAGTGTGAACAGCAACGACTGACAGAAAACGGTGCTAGTTTTTCATCAAACACCTCTCCCACAAGCCCACGGCTCAGATTTCATCCATTGTTAACGTGCAGGGCATCTTCCTGTTCCTGACAAAAAAAAAAAGCACATCACACATGGTTAACAAAGCTCCAAAACAATGTGTTAGCTTGTTTAAGATGATTATGACTGAGGAGGGCGGTTGTTTCAAGGCCGCCCCCTCACTACAGAGACACAGAGGGGCTTTTGCAGAACCTAAGGCCTGGCTGCTTTGCATCAGTCATCAAAGGCATCACACTTGGCAGGCTAGACCCTTTTCTCGCTATCAGCTACACTGCTGAACACAAGGACCCTGGCTCAGAATCACTGTGTATGAAACACACACTTCGAACTCTCATGGCTACTCCAGCGAGTGAACAATCAGTGTATAAGCCAGGATACAAAACCTTTCCAACATAATAGTTATTCAGTGTCCAGCTCTCATTATCAGTTGAATTGTACACAGAAAATAACCAACTTTAATACAGTAATTATCTTAATATTGGGGTGAGGCATTTTGGTTTATATTACACATGTGCAACTACTACAAACATGTTGAGATTGAAAGTCATCACAAGGTCCATTTAGAAGCTATTCTGGAGCTTTCGGTCATATCACACAATCTTTGTCTCTTTGCGGTGAAATTGTTTTGTCAACTACTGTTTCCAAAGTCAAGAATAAACTTTCAATCTCAGCTTTTAAGCAAAATAGATGAGAAGTCCTTCAAATGCTCAGAAAAAACAGAAATTTTGGCAAATGGGCAAGCTCTATGTCCTGAGAAAGATTGTTTTATAATTGAAAGCTCCAGAACCACTGCTAAATGGACCTTGTGGTGAAACTGTTTTGTCATCTACCATTTCCATGGTAACAAATAAACTTTCAATCTCAATTTATAAGCCAACATCGACAAGAGGTCCTTAAAGTGCCAGTAAAAAGGGAAATGTGAACATCTACCATTCCATGACAACTGGGCAAACTCTATTTTCGGAGGAAGATTGTGTGAAAGCTCCAGAACAGCTCCTAAATGGTCCTTGTGGTGAGATTGTTTTGTCAGTTACAAACAGCCCAACAGATGTAATGATGTCTCCAGCTCCAAATCCTGGATCTCATTTCGGATGTTTTTCAATCGACCAACAGGTGCCAAGCATTTATAACCCAGGATGAATCTTGGGACAGTTCAGATCACTTTATTTCTTGGAAACAAAAGACATAAGTGCATAAATAAGTATCCAAAATGTTGCCTTACCAAGCCTGAATAACAATGAGAAGAAAAGGCAATTTCCCCTGCCAGTCTAACATGCATATTTCAAATACCATATGCTTGACTGTTTAAAGAAATAAAGTTCAGTGGGTTGTTTACACGCCTCTTGACCCCAAAACCAAATTACATTTTCAGTATTTTTAATCTCTTGGAAATCTTCTGGGTGCCTGATCATTGAAATAATACTTGGATAAAAACTAAACAAGGGGATTCATATTAAAAAATCTCAGACTGCCTTCTAATCAGATCAGGAAGAGGTTGTTGATGTAGTGGATATGCTGCAAGTCCAGAGGGCCAATCCTTACTGCCTGGCACTAGTCCAACTAAGCACTCCAGGGTATTTCTACCAGGGAACCCATCCTCCACCTAGCTGTATAGCTATCAAGCTGAAGTAGTTTGTTATGAAAATGAAAGGACAGTAGAAGATATTGATCATTTTTCAGTGATGCTTTAAGTGTCCTGAGGCTGTAATATGAGGCAGTGCTATATAATATATGGCCTTCACTAATGGTTTAGTGGGAACTCTTGTAATAAGAGGGTCAGTTCCACCTTTTTTTATGGAGGGAAACATTGCAAGTGAAGCAAACAGAATTCCTCCTTTTTTACAGGCCTCTGGCTTCAATTATGAAAACATGTGGTAATGAAGATGTTCCGCTCAAAGTCCCACCAGGAAATTAATTCTGAGCTCAACGAAGCATTGGTGTTGTTGAAACTTACTAGGCAATTAGAAAAGGTACTACAGAAGGCGTGTTGTGTTTAGAGCACATTATGTTTTAGTGCTCCGGGAGTTAAACAAATCACAGATCAGCTCTGTAGCCGAGCATCGCCATCGCTACAATATTATGAACAATGCTGTCATCTCATCTATAAATGGGTGGGATGAAATACGTTTTACGATGCTGATGAAATCCCTGAGAGGTGATGTTGGCTTGTAAAACGCTGGAACCATGGCGAGAGAAGGGCTGACATCTTCTTTCCCATCTTTCTAACACACGCCGCCACAACACACTGCCAGAAGCGTTATCATCATTGTTGTCGTAATTCAGACAGAGCTATATCATGAGGAGGGACGTCTGTTATGCACTTGCCAGAATTATACTTCACTGGTGTATGAGGAGATTACTCATTGGTGTCCTTTTTGTTGCTGAGTTCTTGTAGTTTTGGAGGGTAAAAATACCCGATCAAGTATTTATAAAACACTTTTTTAGCCACACTAGCGGCACAGCTCTAGGGTTAGAAATGTCGGTCGGTTGATTGGTGGACCACTTTGGTCCAGACTGAAATATCTCAACAACTACAGGATGGACTGCTACAAAATTTGATGCAGATATCCATGGTGCCAGAAAGATTAATCCTAATGACTTTGGTGATAGCCGAGCATTTCTTCTACCTTCACCAGCAAGTCAAAGTTTTCACTTATACCGTACATTAAAATATTTCAACATCTACTGGTTGGACTGGAACAGAATTTTGTACAGACATTTATGGTTCCCAGGGGGTCAGTCCTAATGACTTTTCCTCTAGTGTCACCATGAAGTTGACATTCAACATGTTAGCATTATCACTGAGAGCATTTCAGCATTTAGTTCAAAGAACTGCTAGGCCTAAGTGGCCTAGCATGGCTGCAGTCTCTTAGTCTTGATACCATTTCAAGGCATAAGCTATTTTTCTCTACTGATAGTTGTATGTAGGATTAGATGTCCTGTGTACATTAAAGCTAAATGGATTCTTTTACACTAGCAGCCTTCATAACTTTTAGCCAACAGGGATGCCATTCTCCTCACTGTTGACACAGCGCTGTAAAGTCATGTCTACATGGCAAGTTAAGGTCAAGGAAGACAGATAAGCCTGTGTCAAAGAAGACAACAAAGTCCTGAATAAAGAACCTTTTGTCCCAAGATTTGGGGTTTCTGCAGGGAAGGAGACATTCATTCAAGTTTGCTCAACACATGAGCCACAGGGGCTGTAAGATAATGATTTGTCTCAGGCATTTTCCTTTTTCTTTGTGTATGTTTCTCAGTCACACATGTTCTCTCATTATCTTGTGAATCCACGCTACCCACCCACTGTATATATATATATATATATATATATATATATATATATATATATATATATATATATATATATATATATATATATATATAGATATATATATAGATATAGGCAAATTTTCAGCCCTATTAACATTTTCTATAGGACACTCCTGTCAGGAAGCCCAAAAGGCACACTGTAAGTTGAGAATCCAAGCTTTGCACTCTGCAACTTGTCAATACCAGGCCCATTCAAAGATGTGACAGGAGGTACAAAGAACCTGGAGGCAATACAGGTATAAGTTAACAAGTGATTCTGCATGTCTGTATTTGTTTACTTTGCTTGTGAGAAAGTATTTTTTTGTAAAGCACGTTTTCTATCATCCAATTCACCTACAGTATAAATCAATTCAGCAAGCAAATAAGCAAATAATAAGCAAGATAAAATGTTAAAATATCCTTGAAGTTTTTTGTCTTTTCCTTGCTGAGGATACATTATATGGCACATATTGTTTGGTCTTTGTGGAGTCCACAAAGACCGAACAAGGCAAAGCCCCTTCTGTTTCTATTTGACTAGTTATTACTCGTCACTCCCTTTTCAATAAATACTGGAAAGTTACATACTGCACGTCTTGATTGACACTCTACCACACCCTTGCAATGAAGCATGTAATGCCTTAATCACTTTGGCAAAGAAAACACGCTTTTTCATAGGTAGTCTAGCGATGAAAACTATCAGACAAGCCTGATCAGGAGACGGCATAAATAATTATGTATTCTATAAATGAACTAGATATAGTTTTTTTCGAGTCAAGTCAAGCAGAACAAATTTTACGGAACACGTTTTCCATTGTTTACAGGTGTGAGTGTGGAAAAAGCTAAACCTTTAAGCAATATACTAGACCAGAACCAATGCAAACTAATGGAAAATAGCCTAATCCTTCAGGTTAAAGCTGTTAAAGAGCTCCAACATCCTTATAATCAGGATGTGAGGCAGGAAGCCACCCCCCCCCCCCTTTACACTGCAAAGGGGATTACAAATCAAACATCCTGGATCTCCATCCCAATAGCTTTTGACAAATGCAGGAATTCATTTACAAAAATTGGATAAATTAACCATAATGTGCCACAAGGTCCAAACTAATAACAGTGAGTCACAGCTTAAAACGCACCATTTAGTTTACCAGGCCAATGGACCACACAGGAAGAGGCTAAATGTTCTCAGGGAAGCAGGTTTCGGAGATCAGCCACCACCCTTCAACCAGTCCTTTCTTCTGAAATATTCCGAGATGGAGATTTATTTGTGAGGCTATTGTTCCCTGCCCTGTAGGGGATTCCTCTTTTGGGAAACGTCGCTCCTCAGAATGACCCACAGGTCATTAGAGAAGATGTCACACCTACAGGAGGTCTTCAGGATAATGGTGAGGGGCTCTCATTTCAAATTTAGATACCAAAGTGAAGCAACATCAACTAGAAAGAACAGATCGAGGCCTCTTTGATGAGCGATTAAGCAAGGGCACGAATACCAAAGTCAAAGACCTCACCCCGTCCTTCTGTTTGTGTATCCTCAACTTTCCTGTTTTTCTCCCCTTGCTGCGATTCTGCCTTTAATCCATGCTCTAACCCCGTCCATCTCCTTGACATCTCTTGCATTTTCATTGTGACATGAAGATCCACAGAGTTCAGTGCTGAATACAAATACACCAACTTATTTATCTGTAAGAAAAAAGGGCCTCAGAATATGCCTGTTCACTGTCCTTCTGAACTGAACTGAGCTGCAAAATTTTCTTGAGCGGGTTAGAGGGATGGTTTTCATCCAAGCTGAAAGCCTCCAGGATGGAAACATGTTCGGTGCCCACTTTCCATCTTTACCTTCACTACCAGAGCTGACTTACTGTTTCAGCAGTTCCAGCCTGACGGGACACATTCAAAAACTGCTTTGTCAAACACAAGAAAAACATGAAATTCATTCACAACAGAAATTAATTGGTAATAAATGTTTTAGTTGCTGCAACTGGCATACATGTAAAGGGTGTGCACAGTGCATTGGCAGACATATACCTGCCAACCAAAAGAGAACATTATTTTCTTTATTTCAACCCATAAATGGAGCTAAAAGTAAGTCATGCATTTGTTCCCACACTATTTTTCTGAGGTTACCAGTCCAGTGTGGAAAAACTAGTATACATATGTACATACTGTGAACATACAGTACATACACATACATTATAAAATGGGGGGATGCACAAATATGTTTCTTTGTGTTAATTAGGGCTTCAACTAACGATCAATTAATCTGCACATTATTTTCTTGATTAATTGTTTGGTCAATAAAACAGGATAAATTCCTGTTACCACTTCCTAAACCAGCTTGTTTTGTCCAACCAACAGTCCAAAACCCAAAGTTTTTCACTCATTTACTATCACACAAGACAAAGAAAATTAGCAAATCCTCACAACTAAGAGGCTGGAGCAAGGAAACGTTTGGTATTTTTGCAGTTAGCAAAACAGTTGCAGGTTAACATTCTGTCGATCAACTAATTAAACAATTGACTAATCCTTTCAGCTCTTGTGTTATTTATACAAAAGTTGATGTTGGTTTTATTCTAATTCCAACTTGACAGTTATATCAATTATATTATAATATCAATTTATTGTGTATCGCTGAGAAAGTGAGGATTATCAGTGAGTCATGTCTATCCAAAGATAAGGTCATTTTTTTCATCAAAACATTACTCCAAAAGGCAAAAGAATGAAATCACACAGAATTATGACCATCCCGCAACATGTCCTCAGTTAGATATCCTGTAGGAGATAGACATTCATAAACAGGTTTCATAACTCAATTGGAGCTGTGGCCTCTTTTCCCTTTTAACACGACACTGCACCTGATGAGATGGGAAGATAGCAGAAGGCCTTTTTTCCAACCTGAATTCCTGGGTCTCTTTCCACTGGAGACTCCATGCACAGCCAGTGGATCATGGAAAGCCCATAAATGCAGCGGATCACTTTGTTACCATGTACAAACAAAGGACGCAAATCAGTTCAATGAGTAACCACATTCACTCACTTATTCCATGCTGGGTTCTCAGTGGATGTATACAAACTACAGAATGGATTTTAGTAGCTGCAGTTACAACACAATAAACGCTAGTTTACTTTGAATGAGTGGCCAAAAGAAGAGCTTTCAGTAATTAAAATCAGAGATGTAGCACGCAGCATTTCTTAACTTATTAAATATCAATGTCAGACATGAAAACAATACATAAAACTTTATTGTTTGTGGTTTGTTTAGACTGTAAAGCAGTGGAACCAGACACGTAATTAATGGTTACAGAAGCACCACTACTTGATTTTTAGGGCAACACAATAGATTTACTGTATTCAGATGTGTCTTTAAGGTTAAAAGTAAGAAGAAGAACAAAAGCTGCTTCACTTCTGTGTTCCCTCTCGATGACATACAAGTCTAGCCTCGGGTGCGTCTGCTGCACGGCACAGATCTCGGTTGCTCTACAAAAGTATCAGTGCCGTCAGATAACCTGCCCTGTACAGAGGCACCATTGTCCCCGAGTGAAACCAAAATCCTACACCTCGCCAGCAGCTCTCTAAAACTCCCTCTACCACTCAGACATGGTGCACTTTATCAAAGCTGGGAGGGAGGGCTGCAAGAAATGATCATCCAGCTCCCACGACCCAGACCAAAAAGCCATATTTCCAACAATGGCTGCAGCAGATGGAAGTCTGCGAAGGTCGTCAGAGGACCAGCAAGACACAGCAGCAGCAGTAGTAGCATCAGGGCCACTCTTGACCTAAAACGCAAACTGGAGATTCTAGGATTACACAGGATCATAACCTATATTTCACTACCGACATCCATCTAATCCCAGAGAGTGGGCTTTAATGAAAAGAAAAGGCATGGTTTTCTGAAAGTGATGGAAAAAAAATAGATGACTGATGAGGGAAGCTGGCTTGTTAGATCCCAGCACAGCGCAGAGGGAAAAGCACTTACTCAGGATTCTGAAATGCACTGCAGGAGTGAAATGTTGTCATGATTCAGCTCAACTTTTGCAGGTGTGCAAGCACATTTAAATGCAGAAATGATGGAGCTGGACTTTACCTACATATATATTTATCTTCCAATCTCATTCTGTTCGAGGACATGAATAACTCATTAACTCTGAAAAAGCATATTGATATAAGCGGGTTATCCTGTGCCCAAAGCAAGCCGGGGAGCCTCGCATTAGGGATTAAGGATTTAGCCGTCGACATGCCCCTGAGATTAGTTAGGTTCTTTCACAGGTTAACTCATAGCCCAGTTAGAGGGGCTCTCATGCAGGTTCACCTCATATCTGTACTTTGGCAGCTTGGAAAAGCAACATTCAACACTGAAAGGTAGAAGAGTTTAGAAACATTTTAGCGTACAATAAAACACTTAATCGTCACCTCTACAGAACAACTCCAGTCACAAAGAGAAGAGAATTGATTCCCAGACCATTTAGCATTTCATCTGGGAAATAAATCACCACAGTTATTACTTGCGGTTGGCTGCTGGGTAAAGCTGTGGGCATTATTTACAACCTCCCCGCAGATGATGACAGTTAATAAACTGAGCATGCCAGCGCGCGGGACGAGGAGCTTTTCTATTATTCAGCAAGTCCTGTCTGACTCCCACAGAAGCCATCACACCCCGGCAGGCTGTCGCCGAGCGGCGGACTGACAGGTGGGCTTCCTGTGGGAGAGGCTGCTCGCTGCCAGGTGCACTATCAAATCTGAATTTCATTTCCAAAAGGCCTTAACATCATCCCCCAAACAGGACTGCAGCTAGGGGTAGGCACAATGACCACCTGATAAAAGAATCTGTTTATTTCCCAAGTATGATGATCATTCATTACCTTTGAGCATTTAAATCTTTGATTCGTTAGATCAAACAAACACACTGTTCAATCAATTGACAGGTCTTGACAGGTCTGCCTTGCCTAGCTACAGTTGCTAATCTACGATTGGACAATCACTGTTCGGGGGAGGAGTTAAGCGCGATGTCAACTGAAAAGTGATGAATTAGCGTGTGTTAATGCGTGTACACATTTCAAATCCACTAATAGTTTTGTACCGGCATCAGCGATAAAGTGAGGACTGTTACTGTGACAATGAGGTGTTCTCTCTCT
The DNA here is from genome assembly GCA_005408345.1 of Macquaria australasica. Classification (NCBI taxonomy): domain Eukaryota; kingdom Metazoa; phylum Chordata; class Actinopteri; order Centrarchiformes; family Percichthyidae; genus Macquaria; species Macquaria australasica. The sequence continues at coordinate 1,560,997 of SEMN01000076.1, forward strand.
TCAGCTCATTGATCCATGCATGGTGACCGTGAAAATTTGTATTTTTCAGGATGTCCCGAGAGAACACCCAAACACAGAATAATATGCACAAAGTGTTTATTTTTCACCCATGATCTCCATCAGTTTCCAGTTTTTCTCAACTTGAAAATCTTTTGCCACTTCTTTGTGTAAACAGTTGACCAGATGTTCTCACTTGCTCCCTAGCAACACAAGCACTTTCAGGTCAAACAAACTCTACTAATATAGATCGAACAGTCGTCCAACCCTGAAAACCATGTATCTCCCGGTTTGGTGATTTTAAAATAAGTCGAAGGATTACATGCTCCTTTGTGGGCTGAGAAAATTATCCTTCTTCTTAAGGCTTATAAAACCTTTTCAAAACCCTTTGGATTATCTCAGAAATGCATTGTCACTAAGCTTAGATCAAAACTGTTTTTCTTTCTTTTTGTTTTTCACATTATGGAGATGATTGGTTTTCACTGGAAAGCGGTATTAAATTACAGTACCTTGTGTACTGTACAATTTTAATTACTTTAAATTTTAAGAAAGTTAAAGAAATCTTATTTATATTTATTCATTTAGGCAACTTGCAGGTGACACACAGCATCAGTAATCCTTCATTATTCTGCCAGACAGGAAAATAACACCTCTGATTTTCAAAACAAAAGTTGTCTAATGTCTATTTGGACAATATTTTCCACATCCAGTCTTAATTCACTTACACGTATTGTTGTGTTTTTACAGATATCGATCCAAATCTCACTGAGACATGATCAGCCCACCAGTGACATCAACATCCAATAGAGAGCCGAACTTCTGGGTTCTGGTCCAGAAGTGAAAAAACCTCATTCAAAATCCCAGTGACATTTGTAACAACGCTACAAATACAGCCTTGGAGACTTTCTCAGCAACATGTTGTGTGGCTTGCTTCATATGTTTAGACAAGGAGAGCAGTTTTTGAAAAACAATCTTATATCGCTGTTAGTTTTAGAAAAATAGAGGAGGTTTTAAGTTCACTTTTGACATTAATGTCATGAGAGCGACAGTCTTACAAATGTGTTTGTCTTCATCATCAAACTGTCACTTGAAAAAGTATTTCAAGCAGTCAACGTGTAGTTTTTATGGATTTTGTTTTGAGTTTATGGACAAGCCAACTGCAAACTGGATGGCACAGCAGCAACATATTGTGGCACCCTACTCTTTCTTTAATCAATAACAAAAATCAATGTACCTGGTTATCAAGATGTAATGCAACACTCATATCCAAGCATCTGTTATTTGGCCTTTTCAGTTTGGAGTCTTGATGCCACAAAAACGTAAGTTTGACATCTTGTTCAAATCAAGTCTGACAATTATTGGACACTGTGTGATAGGAATACACGATGTGCCACATAGAAACATCTGTCTTAGCCCCGGGGCCAAAAACAAAAACCAACAACAACAACAACTAAAACTAAAACTGTCAGGCCATATGGCGGAGCTCGCATTTCCCTGGAAATGGAAATTGGATCAGTTGCAAAAAATGAACAGTAATTAAATCAAATTGTATTGCATAGCGTAACTATCATTACAGCTGCTCATTTCTAATCTTCTCTGGTCTTAATAAAATTCTTGAATCCTTATTTACTGTGGGAGACTTGCTGCTGCGTGAAATGTGCGCTGTCTAGTTTGTTTAGAAGCCCAGAAATATTTAGGGACTCTGTCTTTTTGGCTCACAAACACTTTTGATTTGTTATGGTTCTCTCAAAACCGGCACTAGTTGTTACTTGTTGGCGCAGACAGAAAAGATGCAACTTGCATGTGCGCTGCTGACACTGAGCACACTGTGCTTAGCTGCTTATAAGGAGGAACCATGACTGTGGACAATCATGATTCATGGGAATAGGAAGTTAAAGTCATTATGAAGTAAAGTAATACTTCTGGTCACTTTCTCTCCTGACATCTGGCCTTTATGAGGTCTGAGTCACTACTACAACTACATGTGGAATATATTGAAATATTTTTAAGTTTCTAATCTTACACTAACATTTCATTTAACCACTGAGATACAGCATCTAATCTATCAAATATTGCTTTGGCCTAGAGTGAGGTGTGCATTTAGAGACTGACATTTCAGCTATTAAAAGAGAAAGACAGAGAAGATTTGTGGAAGATGGCAAGAAGGCATTGAAGTAACAGTCAAAACACTGCCATGTCATTTAAAAAATAAGATTTCTGTGACCTTAACTTCAGGGTCAAAAGACAGCACTAGAACGAGTCGAGCAGGAGAAACCAAGAAACCTGTTCCTTCTACTTCAGCACTTGTTTTCATACTTTCATCAGTCTCACTCCACACTTTCCAGACTCTCTGTTTTATGTCACTTGCACAAGTAGGATGAATTGACTGTCTTCACATTTTTTATCTAATTTCCTTTGAGGGCCAGATGCACACTGGGAACATGCACCAGTTGTTTTATCATGTTAGAGGATGCTCAAAAGAAAAAAAAGACAAAGAAATACATGTCAACAGCTGAGTGGGCAACAGGGGGGAAAGCAAATGTCGGTCATTGATGTTTTGTGCATAAGAAATGGTTAATAAATGAGCTTTTGGTGTGTGTTTCAAGGTGACAGCATTGTCCCCATTTTAATTCTAATTTTGCCTACAAATAGGTCACACGTTGCTTAAAGCACTTAAGAGAAAAATGCTCACACACTGCTCACAAAAATATCAAATTAAAAAGTGGGAAAAAAAGAAACATTAAGAGACTAGAAAATAAAGTACGCCAGTAAATTGCACAATCCACATCCCCTCCCTGCAGCATCATCATCAATATGGTGCAAAATTGCGTACTTTGGGTCTTCGTCATTTCACACGGGATGTGGCAGAGACGCGTATTTGCGCAGTTTTCTAATTGGCCAATCAATCACGACTTTTCCGCAACACACACACACACACGCGACTGTATTCCACAACTTTCCCGCATTGATACCGAACGCTGAACTTTACTGGAGCCTCTCTGTAGCTTTTCACCAGCTTCCCAGGCTGAACATCGAGACTGCTGAGAAACTTTTCTCCCACGCTGGGTCAAGTTTCTCTGCGGCTTTTTGAGCGGTCTGTGATTTCTGTGAGATTTATGTAAATGCTGGACGGGCAAAGAGGAAACCGAAAGCCCGCTTGCCATTACAACCCAGCCACGTACATGTTGTAGTGGCTACCCTGACATACCTTTCTTTTCCGCCAGAACACAGCAGCCCAAGCAGAGCAGAGAGGTGAGACTGATCCACTTGAGAAAACGGGTTGCCATCGTGTTTTTGAAGCTCCCGGTGAGAAGGTGTCATTCCATGCCAACCACACGCGATATTCCGCTCTATCAAAACTTCAACAAAAAAAATCTTTAGGTTTTTCTCGTTATGTAAAAGACTTTTCGTTCTCTGGGAAACTCAAACTTTGACAGCTCCTCCTCCTCGCAGATTATCTCCAGCAGTCCGAGCTCGTGCAGCGAGAGGACAAACTACTGGCTGCTCTGACGTCAGCAAGAGGGTGGATAGATGCGCGCCTCAAACTGCCTCAGGTAGATTAAAAGACAGTGTACGCTGTTGTATAGTAACCATATTTTCAGGACATGGTCTACAGTATGGAAACGTACACATCATTTGTATTAAAAGGGCTACAAAATGCAAAAAAACACAGGTTTAGTTGCTGTCATGCCCTAATCAATTGCTCTCAGTGATTGATGAAGAGCTGGTTAAACTTCCTATAGCAAACAAATGGTCTGTTTCCTCAAAATCATATAGTAAGTTGGGTGGAGGACGAGGTGGAAAAGGCAGATAACACGGATAAACACACTTTATCCAACTTTGTTACCTTTTATTTAAAGTTTTAAGTTGATTTTCATAGTTTTGAGTATGCACTAGATCCCGTCTGTTAGTGGATTTTTGAGGTTGACACTGATATTTTAGAATAAATTTTTTTTTAAAAATCTGATAACGATATATCAACCAATATATTTCTTTATTACATAAACACATAAACATTTCCCTTAGATTTGGTTCTTAAAAGTTAGGACCAAGACATGTATTGAGCAAGTTAAAAAATGTTCATATATATATATATGGAGAAATCATGTATGAACATTTTTTCGCTATTATTACCTCAGACATACAGTATATTTGGCCTTTCTGTACTGCGGTTTCTTGTTACTTATCAGCCGTCATACACTCTGATATGGATATGTATGCTAAAATCTAATATCAGCCGATATATCGGTCCAGCTCTATATCTATTTATCAGTCTAGTTCTTGTACTTATCTTACAGTAAGTTGAGTGTTTGACACTACTTGCTATGAGTTACTTAACAAACTCAAAAACATGAATATCAGCTTTAAAAACACAACTTTTATGCCATTAGAAAGGTGGATTAAATGTGTTCCTTCTCTTTCTGGTTTTAATGCTCAGTAGTAATAGTTTAGAGTGAGCTGGTGGTATTCTTAAGTTGCCATTGGCATAATGCTCTGATTATATTTCTATAGGGAATTAGGCTTTTGATGTGACTTTGCCCCTTTAGCATGTGTATAAAAAGGCAAACAAAATAATGAATACATGTTTTGATTAATTTGCAGTAACTAACAGGCTTTTTCTCTGGTGTAGGTGTAACTAATAACATTAACAACAAACGTTCCATTAAGTGTCCCATTCAAGTACGTGAGCATGAGCACAATATCAGAACAGGAACACGTAAGTTGAATTATTTTTTAATATCATTAATTACAACTGTGATTTCCCTGATATGTCATGTCAAAATATCTGCTGAGAAAAAAGCCTATTTGGTGTTATTAAGACAATGATGCTCTGTGAAGACTGGCCAAGTCTGTGTGCTGTAAGGCCTGAAGAAACTACTCAAAAAAGCTGAGATCACCACGCATGATGTGATGAGATGCAGCTCTATGAATGACACTGATGCTGAGCGTTATGAAAGACTGTAGCCAGAGATTTATAGACGTAACTTCAGGGTCATTTTACAGACAAATATCTACTTTTTTTGTTGGACTCTTTGTCACTTGCCAATACACCAAATCTGATGTAAGTGTCCCTGGAGCTATTTTAGGTGAACACCGTAGAAAGTTAGAGGAAAGGATGATGGTTACTCATTCAGGATGTCAAACCTAACTTCTACAGGTTTCATTGAATTTGGCCCATAAACAGCAAAGCTCAACAGACAGTTCTGGCATCCCCAAGTCAACCTTTCACCCTTATTTATTTGTTGATGTGCATGCAGTCCTCAGTAAGTGTGTCATACAGGGGTTGAATAGACGAAATGTCTAGACTTTTGACAGAGTGTCTGTCTGATTGGAGCCGAGTGTAATTGGATGTCAAGCTGCTTAAATGTGTTTGTTGTTGTACACAGATCAGACTCTATGGGGACAGGAGTGATAGAAATCATTTTTCACACTGGTGTTTATTTCATTACCGCAGCCTAATGGCTCAGCAAATCGTCTTTGGTTGTACTGTTGGAGGAAGAGGTTATTGTGTTGGGTGAAATTATGACCATTTTCCTCTAGGAGGAATTACCTAATGTGAGGCTAACGTTTCACATGAGACGGCACAGTCAGCTATTTTCAGTGTGCTGTGGATGCACTGCAACTGTCAGTTTGACTGTTCTAACTGTTCTGTACTGTCATTGGGAAAAAAAAAATTCCTGGCCTTTGTCATTTCGGTAAGTCAGGGGGAAAATGGTAACTGAGAAAGTTATTTCCTTTGCAAGGTTATGCATTTTAAAATGGTCCAAGTTTCATAAAGAGGATAAAGAGAGGTCAAATACAGTTTTACTTCTAGTGAAAATCAAATTTCAGCTTCACTTCAGGGTCATATATTTGAAACCGACTCAGGGTTTGGTTTTAGATGTTTTGAAACCAAGGTTTGCCACATACTAAGTCACAATGGAGGCTTGTTAAAAGAAAATAAAAAACAAAAGAAAAGGAAAGTAACCACCTTGGCCTTTCACCAGCAGCCGATTTCTACACCACTGGTCAATATCTCAATTATGAAATGTTCCACAGTAAGAAAGAAAGAAGTCACAGTTGTTACAGTGGTTCATATCGCCATCCATCGCTGTCCTGAGGCTCTGTGCGTTTTGCGCAGCCCTACCCAGAGCCTCACACCACAGCTGTCTGTCAGCCAAGCAGAAACACTAAACAAACACAGAATAATGGCCAAACCACTGGGGATTCAAAAGAGAGAGTTAGTAAAATAAGAACCAGACAGGGAAGAAGAAAGTGTGTGAAAGAGCAGCGAGAGGAGAGATGACAGCTACTGGCTGGCAAAGTAATTCATGTCCCACCTTGCAATATTCTCACATTTTCCATCTCTTATGTTCAGTCAGTACTGGTATTCGGTACCTGAAGGAACATTTTGGATTAGCAGTACGTGTTAATAATAATAATAATAATAATATGCAGCTCATATTTGAGACTCGAGTTCTTTCAGGTATAGTAAAAGCCAAACAATATAAGATACAACTTAGGATAACGTTTACAGAAGGAGTCTTATTAAGTGGCTCAGTGAGGCAGAAAGGTTACATGACCGCGTTGTGAGGGGAGATGACTCGTTATCCTGAAGGTCTGAGGTCTGATCTGCATGACAGCGCCCAGATGGACCAGCAACATCTCAGTGCATATTTTTGGGGAAAACATGCACAGGGAAGAACCAACCCCCACTAACAACATGACCATTCGGAGTGTCTTGTACATAGCAGAGATGCAGAAAAGAAGAGCACCACATATGGGATTAAACAGGATTCACTGTCACTCAGAGGCGCAACATCTGCTGCATCCAGCCAAACAGACATCTCACTAGCAGAAAATAAATATGAGAGATCCAACATGAATATCAGCAATGAGAATACATAGGCCTGGGACAACGTTATGTCACAACAATAATTTTGATTTTGAAAAATTGTGATAAAAGTGATCCTGATGAAAACACACAACACAGTTGATCCAAACTGCTTTACAGCCCAGAGAGAGAAAGAAAAGAAAGAAGAAAACACAAGAAGATACAATCAGCATATAACCAACTTTCTGTTTCAAATTCACCTTAGTCCAACAACTTCATGGGAATATAAAGCATGATAAAAATTGAACTTGCTGTTGGCTGAACATGTATTATGTTTGAACTTTTGTAGGTAAGGTAAGTATTTAATTACTGCCCAGAGGAACAAATAATACAAAAAATAAAAAACCTGCTGGAGCCTGGAAAAATGGCAACACCTTCTTACAAATCCATCAAATTGTAGGTTGTATTGAGTGATATTGTTTCCAAAATTGATCAAATAAAACTTTGAAAATTAAATGTTCAATTTAAAATGTCCTTGCTGTGAATCTCTGCTCTATTTTAGGCACCTGTCATGGCTGCCATATCTCTGACATGTGAGATAAGACTTGGATTGGATGTGACTGAATCCGTAAAAGCTTTAATAATAGCTTCCTAAATCCTGTTTTCAGCAGTATGGCTGAAAAGCCTCAGGCGTCCAGAACAAACTGTCAAGTACCAATTAATTAGGTTTAATTAGAGAAGCCAGCGAGATTACCTTGTATCTCACCATCTGCCCCCCTAAAGGAAATTCTCGTTCAGCTAAACTTAAATAGTAAAGGCAAATATTTGAATAAATGGATTGTTGTTTTGTAGCAGTGGCACACACAGACACACACGCACACACAGTTTGTTTTTTCTTCCTATGAAGAGCGATAAAACATGTACATGTCTCATTGCTCTGGGTTTTACCGTTTACTGACGAGGCCTCGGGTCTCTGGCTCTGAGCCATGTTCACTTGCCAGAGCATGTGGTCTCCATGGCAGCCCATTGGGTTACACAGTAAACACCTCAAAGTAAATGAATGAACCTGTTTAAATCCAATAGGAATCCCTTTCTCAACTTCTCAACCAGCCACGTCCTGTTTCATAACACGGAACACCTTGTTCACAGTTATGAGTAATGTGAATTATTTCCTCAAGGTCTTGTGTGTTCAGGTTTCAAAGGTAATTTTGGTTTCAAAAATGTAATGTGTGTGGCATGCCATGCATATACTTACAATAGCAATAAAGTTTGTTTTAAAAAAAAAAAAAAAGCAAAATCAGCAAGTTCTTTACAAAAGCCAAACAGAAAGCAATAAAACAAAACTTGAAAAATCAAGTGAAAATTTTAATCAAATAGTGAGAAGAAAATTTAAAAGAAGAAACCGATTTTGCAAGTGTGAATGCATCAGGCAGGTCTTTCTGCAGTTTTAAAGGATTCAAGGGTTTAATTTATTTTCACACAATATGTGTATTGTAAATTTGTGTAAATGCAGAGTGGCATATTCATTAAGGTTGTGCTAGTGTGAAAAATAAGAATTAGAAAAAATAAATATGAAAGATAAAATTCTAAGATAAAAATGTAAATATATGTAACAGTCATTATAACTGTATATTATTATAACAATTACTATTAGAGATAAAAGTCTTTGTGACAGATAAAAGAGCTGTTGTCAGAGTTTACTGAACCTTGCTTCGTGTTTTTTGAGGACCTTTAAAGGGGCTGTAATGGATTCTCCTTCAGGCGTCCTGTAGGCACTGCAACCTGTTTGGTCCCTGGTCATCTAGAGAAAGTGTGGGCCAGAAATGTGCATGGACAAGATAACAATTCACCATCAAGGCTGTGAGAGTATAATCTCATTAAGGTGACATCTCTAGTCTTTGATTAGGGCCTTTAGGGTTGATGGAGCTTTGAGTGCGCTGAAGTGGTTTGGTGCTGACTGTGGCACAGTTGGGGTGAGGGTCTGCATTCCCAAAGCTGGTGCAATGATTCTCTTTTGGTAAAGGGTGGTCCATTTCATCGAATCCATTCAAATCAGTGATGAGAAAATGCCCGCAACTGCAGGAATCCCTGAGTCATTCAAAGGGGGAATAAAAGGGATCAAAGGTTTGACGTTAACAAACTGGCTGCAGATTTTGCATTGGACTGCGGTCCCAAAAAAACTGCCAAGCCACAAATGTGTCAGCTTGGCAGATGCTATTCATTCCAACTCTCTCTTGTACAACTGATTGATAGAATGAGACCATGGGTGTAATCAGCTAAAATGTAGATTTCTCTGCAGGTAGCCACACTCTTTCCAGGAGAATGTCAGATTCAAAGTCAGGAGCCACTGTTCTTCTAGAAAAGTTAGCTCCTATTTTAAATCATTGGTCCATTGACAGGATAGACCCAAGATACACTGTAAGGCTGAAATGTTAACCAGGCCACTCAGTTTCCCTGATGCAATGGATGGAAAATGTTAGTGTGTTATTTATGTTATCAATTCCAGATTTATTTGGCATATTAGTGCCCAAACGAATCGCCCAAACCTCTCTCCTGAATGCATTGCTGTGTGTAAACATACATATTTAGTGTGACAAAGATTCTGTTATGAGCTTCTTCGTCACTCCTTTCCATATGCCCTTTCTGCCTGTCATATCAAATCAATGTCAGATCAATTTCTCGGCTCATTAGTTCATGTGGGGTGGATTCAGGTTCCTGTGTGTCTTGTGTCCTCAGACGTTTGCAAGGAAAACAGCTAGCGGCCACGTTCCTCAATGAAACACCGCCATCTTGTGGCTTGCTTGCTCGAGGCAGGTTGTTGTAGCATATCTGGGCTATAAAGAGCTGTGGGAGCTATAAATGTCTTGGGCAGCTGTCAGGTCGTCTGTTCTGGGTCTTCAGGCCGGAGATCAACACAGGGGTAAACTGTGGGACAGATATTTTAAGTTAAAGGGGCATAATTAGGTTAATGGCCAGCTTTTGTCTTGATGTCCAACTGTGCATAATATGATGATGATGATCGGATGACTGATTCATGTATCCATTATTAACAAGGTGCAGGTTATATTTAGTTTATTATAGGGTTAATATGCAGTTTTGCCAGTGCACATAAAGATAATTTGGCTCAGGTTTATAAAGGCTTCAGGCCATAATCTGGATCTAGGCCTTTGTTTACTATCAGGAATTTAAGATCAAACCATCTGACTGCACATGTGCGCTTCAATTTGCACAGAGCCGTGGCATTTGTAATGTAAAAGTCAAACGTACAGGCAGTTCTGGAGAATGGCATTTCATCTCTCATGCACTCTGTAGGGCAGCTCTCATGATGCTGCCAAGCAGCGCTGCGCTGTGTGAGAAATCAAAGCGCAGGCGTCGAGTCGGGAGGGAGCCTATCTTGCGCAGACTGGGTACTGTACATGGCCATTGATGCTGCTGGATAGATGTAGCCCCTGATGTAAATAAGAATGGCGAGGGCAGCGGGTCTAACATGCCGCGTTATCTCTGCTTGACATCGGAACATTTTATGCCGCCATCGGGATTTTATAAAACGAGTGGCCCTTCTCTCGTTTTCATCTGAATCCTGCCTTGACAGCTCGCCTGATGATTTTCATTTGACACAAGAGCCAAAGCAGACGGGCGGCTTCTTCTAATAAACACTCGGGAAAAACAGGTCATTATGACCTTAGTATCCTCCAGTAAAAGAAAACCATCGGATTGCTTTTACGCGGCAGCATTCTGCTTGCATTTTTTGCTTTGGATTTCGTGTGCCGTGTCCGGAGAGGAGGATCATCAGTTCAGCGTTGAGGTAAGATAAACGGCCTTCCCTCTCTGGTTATCATAAATGACCGAGCTCTCTCCTCCACATCATCTGCCTCCGCGTGAAAAACATGTATATACATATATATGTTGACTCCCCACGCTATCCGTGGGCACAATTACCATAACGCATAACATACATTGTAAGCCTATCAGGACGGCTCACGCACTTAACGGCGAAAATATCGAGCATTCCTCATTTGTAGAGTGCAATAAAACAGAAGGATGCTCATTTATTACACTGCGGTCCATGAGCTGAGCCGCTCCAGCCCACTGATCCCAAATGTGCAGCCTAGATATGACTGCACTCACAGTGGTCTATTTTAACAGAGATGTCCTACAGCATCATGTTTTCATTAAAAGATATAGTTTTGTGAGTGGCCAACATTAAGTCAGACGGGCTTTGGCAGCACCATAGTGTTGGAGGAGATTAAACATTTACAGAGACTTGTACAAGTTGCATAATAGGATTTGCTTTTTTGTACCTTATTAATTGATGTCATCCTCACCTCAGGCTCCCCTCCCACCACTCTGAAGAAATTAAATGCTGAGGCGGACACACACACACATCATTATTCAATTTTATGGCTCACTGAAATCTGCCGGGTATCTCTGAGATCTGTGAATTTGAACAAAAACAACACACATTGGAAACACACCCACAGGAGAGAGAGGGAAAAAAGGGATGAACAAGGCGTTTAGCTCAGCAGAAAGAGGGATAGAGGCAGAAGGGGGTGGGATGGACTGAGGAGAGAGCTAGTCAGATTAGCTAGCTGGAGCATATCTCATAGGCTGTGTGGTGATGAGGAGGCAGCTGGTTTGCGTGTGGACAGCTGTGGATAGCATGGGCACCTCGTGGCAGCTCAGCTTCAGGATTGAGTCTGGCACTGACCCCTGGATGATGCTCGGTCTCACCTCTCCCCTCTGTATCAGGCCGCACGCTGGCTTTGCAGGGCAAGAGGAGGCAGGGCCATAGTCCTGCACATGTACACTGACCTGCAGCCGCAAGACACAAACACTGACTAAGGTCACTAGAAGGGATTCAAATGCAAACAGTTGCACTGATGTCCAGAGAGCCTCTGAGCAAATATACACAGACATATTTAAACCTAAACCACAGCTGGATAGACCATTTCTGCAAACAACAGACTATTTACATGCAAATTCTACCTCATTAAAGCGTCTAAACATTTCGTCCACACTGTGCCGTTAAATATAGATAAAACCACAGCAGTTCATTCACAGTGCAGCTGGTTTTCTTGCGATAATACAAAAGCATTGTAGCAATGGTTAGTCACCTTACAGCCTTTTGTGAGATGCGGAATGAATGACGCACAGCCATATTGTTACTGATTTTTATTATGGGATTGGCCACTTACTGGGAAAAACTGGGTAGGTTAACTCAACAAACAATACTTTGTCCTCATTAAACAGCTACTGCTGTGGTGCCCTTGAGCAAGGTACCCCGACCACTGCGGTGGAGGAATGTCTGTGTTCATATTAGACCGCCTCAAAGCATTAAGTGAAATATGAATGCTGAAAAAGAGATTATATTGCAATAGTTACACGTGGGACCAAATCTAATCAAACAGAAAATGAAAGAGATTCAAGTTCATAGCTGCAGCTAATGGGAAGACATTAAGAGAATTTCTTTTACAACCTTTCACTTTTGATGTATTGCACTCAACACAACAGCTCGGCTGATACATGTACATTGTAGTAGATGATTAACTCATTTATTATCCAAACAAGCTTGCAAAATGTGAATGTACAACGTCCTGGATGTGATTTCAGCCTAAGACCTTTTTTGCATGTCACCTCCTACCCCATCTCCATGTGTTTCCTCCTGTTTTCTCTCTACTCTGAGTTTTCTAATAAGAGTCTAAAACAAGTCTTAAAATAGCCACAATATGAAGGCTCAAATCTTTCTTCTTCTTCTTCTTTCCCCTTGCAGGGATGGCTACAGAAGTATGGCTACCTTCCCCGCACGGAACCGGGAATGTCTGTCCTGCGCTCGGCCCAAACCATGCAATCAGCCATTGCTGCCATGCAGCGCGTCTATGGTCTCAATGTCACAGGGACACTGGATGAGAAAACCAAGGGGTGAGTATACACACATGCCGTGGACGTGCTTCAACAAACACAAGCTTTCTTTCTTCTTACTCAGGCCATTGATGTCACCTTAATGCAAATGCTCCGCTCGTTCATTTAAAATGCAGAAGGAATGGCTATCAATATTTCAATAAATTAGTGAAGGACAGAAATAGAGATGTTCATTTCACCCCCATCACCTCGCCTGAAACAACCTCAGCTGAAGGTTTTAACACTTTTCCTTCTTCTCATTTTGCATGATGATGCAGTGATATCACGCTGAGGTGAGAATTAATGTTTTGCCTATGCATTATGTGTGTTCTGTACTTGTGATGATCTGGTGTGGTATGAATGAAACACATGGAGCTCTTGATTTCCTCTCAACCCTCATTGAGATTTTGATTGTACACTTGTATCAATGACTGGAGATTGGAGTAGTTTAGTGGTTTTGTGCACATTTTTGCTGCTGTGATTATCTGGCACCTGTCAGGAAGAGAACTACTGAGTTCACTTCACAGTGCTTTATGTTGTCTTGTGATGGTGTTTGCCTCCCAACCTTTATTTAGCAAACTAGGGTCACCTTCTTTTCTTCTTCTCTTCTCTTCTCTTCTCTTCTCGTCTCTTCTTCTTCTCTTCTCTTTTCTTCTTCTCGTCTCTTCTCGTCTCTTCATCTTCTCTTCTCTTCTACTTCTTTTCTTCTCTTCTCTTCTCCTCTCTTCTTCTTCCTCTTCTCTTCTCTTCTCTTGTTCTTCTTCTCTTCTCTCTTCTCTAAGTTGGATGCAAAAGCCTCGCTGTGGAGTTCCGGACAAATTTAAAAGTACTTCGAGATCAAGGAAGCGGAGATACGCGCTGACAGGACAGAAGTGGCAGCGTACACACATCACCTACAGGTGAGAGATAGTGGAGGCAGTTGTCATAGCGACCATTGAGTTTAGCGGCAGTTATTGTAGGGGTTCAGATGTGCCAGTGTTAATTTTCTCAGCTTTTTCTCTGTCTCTCATCTCCTCCTCTTTAACCAGCTGGGATCACATGCTCTGTGTTGTCATAGAGACTGCACAAATATGTTACATATGTGGGGGCACACACACAAAAATATAGTCAACATCACACATCCAAATTAACACATACTTACAGGCTCACAGCCCATGTGTGCTGTGAGTATGTTTACTTTCCAGTGTATAAATAGCTTGCTGAAAAAGTGAAAAATGGGATCAGGCAGTTATTTTGACCCTCTTCCATTTATTCTTTTCTTTTCATGAAACAAAACAAACAATTTTAGCTGAGTAGCATGAAGATTGAAGGCTTTCCTCTCCCTCATATAAAACAGTTTGAAAATCCTGAGTGTAAGTTGTCCGTAATCTCAGCAGAAATATTCAAACTCTCATCTTATCTCGACTGATTAAGCTGCAGCTTTTAATGGGTTCTGAGGAGAACTGATAAACGGGACTCTGGCACAACTGCAAATTGACAGGTTACAGCAGTAATAGACGATAACACTGTCAATTTATTCAAATCCTTCCTTCCTCCACGAATTTGAATTGATGAGCCACCTCTCCTAATGGAATGTCAATCAGTGCTGAGCCAGTGCTGCTGCTGACTGCACTTTATTCATGAAAATGAGTGGAGAGAGAGGGAGAAGATTTCCCATTCCTCTCTGCCTGCCAGGGACTGATAACGACTGCTGTGCTAAAAGTTCAGTAAAAGCTGCTGGGCTTGAAATAGTTGTGTCAAGTGCAACTTTAGTGTCTTCTCATTTTGAAAAGTAAAAATGTTCACTTGAAATTAATGGGATAACGAGACACTGGGTTGATTCAGTATGTATTCTAGTTTCAAATGAAGTATGATTGCTGCACCATTTACATCCATGTATTTTACTACTGTGAACACAGTATGTAAACTACAACCTGCAGAGCATTATCTCAGCCTTATAGCCTCTAACTCTCAGCAGCTTTTTCGATCAGTTTGCTTCATTTCTTTCCACAGCATAAAAAATGTCACACCAAAGGTGGGCGCCCGGGAGACTCACGATGCCATCCGGCGGGCGTTTGACGTGTGGCAGGGTGTGACTCCCCTACGCTTTGAGGCCGTTCCATACAGCGCCCTGGAGACTGGCAGGCGTGACGTGGACATCACCATCATCTTCGCGTCGGGTTTTCACGGCGACAGCTCACCCTTCGACGGGGAGGGGGGGTTCCTCGCCCACGCCTATTTCCCGGGCCCAGGCATAGGAGGGGACACACACTTTGACTCAGACGAACCCTGGACCCTGGGGAACCCCAACCATGATGGTATGTGAAAGAGAGAGTGGGTGTAAACCTACATCTAGAGAGAGAGAAGGTGGTGGTGATAAGGAGTAAGACAAGGTTACAGAGAGCCACCAATGAAAGCAAAAGTAAGCAGGAGAGTGGAAAGGAAATTATTAATGGAAGAGATTAAGATTAGGGAAGAAAGGACAGAAAGTAGAAAAATACAGGATGTTAAATGCAGAATGCTGGTGGGTAAGTAAACAAGTAAGGGACGTGGAAGGAGTGAGGAAAGCATTGAGAAACAGAAAAATGAGCAGTCATCAGGAGAGACAGATAAGGATTGATGGAAAGCAAATACAGGAAATACAGATGGCTAGGCAGGAGGGCAATATGACAGAGATGGTATCACAGGGCAGGATATGAGGGATGCTTAACCAAAAACAAAGAATGCAGAGATGTCTTTGACTGGGCTGTGCTCTGTAAAGACGCATCACCCCATCTGTCAGGATTTTGATGGGGTTTTTTCTGCATAATAAGCCCTTCAGATGACAGGATAGAAAGCTTTGCTATTTTAAGACATTGGTTGCTGGCACATGATTATGGCTATTCTGTTTTTAGTGAATGTGATGTAGCTCTGTGGTATGCTTTAAGAGAGGTAAAACAGAAAACAGAACCAGATATACAGTATATCCATACCATTACAAAATTGAAAAATCGTGTTGTCTTGTATTGTCTTTGTGTTATGTTATATGATGTTATGTTATTGTGAGTATATTAGGTAAAGTTAGGTTAGTTTATTATTGGTTATATCATGTAGTGTTGTGCTGTGCACTGTTATGTTATGTTATGTTATGTTATGTTATGTTATGTTATGTCATGTCATGTCATGTCATGTTATGTTATGTTATGTCATGTCATGTCATGTCATGTTATGTTATGTTATGTTGTGTTATGTTAAGTAATGTCATGTCATGTTATGTTATGTTATGTTTTGGGGAAAGATTATAGTAGGTTAAGTTAGGTTATTATGGGTTATGCTATGTTATATAACATTGTGCTATTATGGGTATATTAGGTAAGTCAGATTAGTTAGTATGGGGTATGTTATGTTGTGATGTGTTGTTATAGGTATATTAGGTTACGCTGTGTCGTTTCATGTTATGTTATGTCATGGGTAATGTTTATGATAGGTTAAGACAGGTTAGGTTATTATGGATTATATTATAACATACAACAGTGGCCCACATAACATGTAATGTGGGCCACCCTGCCAATGTGGATTCTGGCAGGGTGCAGCAGACCAGAGAGGGAGATAAGATGCCTTTCTTAGCCATGCATCCACACACACTTTAATTACCCTACCTACAGGGCGCCAGGCTTGTCAGAGCACCACCAGGCTACTTCACTAATAAACATGTGCCATACGCTTACATTTTATCCTCCCATTAGTGGAAGAGGAGGGTAACAGCTCACATTGTGTTTGTTCTGGGAAACTGCTCGCCACCCATCAGCTCCCCTCCCTCCCTCTCTTTTGTTCTCATACTCCAATGGTAATTGTCTCAGACTCCCAAGTCAAATTCATGTTCACCCTTGCACAGTGTCCCATGGTTATCCATGTGGAGTGCTGAAAAGCGCCTGTCTCAGTTTATGTGTCTGGAAAGCCGTGCAACCTTTAATGGGCTTTCACAGCGGTGTAATTGTAAATGTTGCATGTTGACATGTGCGCTAATGGTAGCTCCAGCCTGTCTCCTGGGACATCTTGTCCTTATGGGACATTTTTGGTTAGGTGGAAGAGGCTGGTTGTGTTAGATAAATGGAGGAGGGGGAGGTGTAACCTTTTAGATGCTGGCTGAGGGTCAGTGGTTGTTTTGTGCAGTGCTGCTGGCAGGAGTGGATATCATGTTTTAAAGGGCAACAATCTCCTGGGGACAGCTTCAGTCACAAGCTGTACGTGAATGGTGTACTTCTTTCTAAATCAGGTTGACACTATGAGCTGAGTATTGACCATAGACACTGACCTGTGACATTTTCCTTTTTTCATTTGTCTGTGTGTGTTTGAATGTGATACGAACTAGACCCACAGTGTTTCCTTGTGCTATGCCGACATTTGTATGTGTTCAGGTGCATTATATGAACGTGTGTTTGTACTTTCTGGTGCCCTGGGTAGCAACGTGAGTGTGTGTCCCTGTGCTCTCTGTGAGATGTGGCTCACATGGGGCACATCTTCTCTTATGGAGCAAAAGAGGAAAAGTGCTCATGCTTTGTAATTTACCTCCAGTACTCTTTACTTGCACTACATTGATTGCGCCACATTAGCTCAGTGGAAGTTCTGGACCAGAGGGCTGCAAGTAATGATTATTTTCATTGTTGATTAATCAACCGGTTATTTGTCAATTATGTGTTTAATGGTTTGTCTATAAAATGTCAAAAAAATATAATGATGTCACAAGTTCTGAGAGCACAAAGTAATGTCTTAAAATTGCTCAATTTTGTCCAAAACTCAAAGGTAGTAAATTTACATGGACATAAAACTGAGAAAAGAAGCACATTCTCATATGTAAGACCCTTGAACAAGCAAATATTTGGCATTCTCTGCTTGATAAATGACTTAAATGGTTAACTGATTATCAGAATTGTTGTTGATTTATATCCTGATGATTGACTAATCAAGTAATCACTACAAGACCTGGGAGAAGGTTGATTTTAATATGCCTACATATGCTCCCACATGTCTTATCATCCCCTCTCTTAGAATGATTCCTGTAACACATTTTAGCCACAAGCTCAGCTTCAGTGGCACTGCAGGGTGTGGCACAATCATTTGCAGAATATATAGGTGGCTGCATAGATGCCCAGCAATTGTAAAAATGTCTGATGTCCACATTAATGTTATTTCCTATGGTATATTTTGATGTGTTTCTGTGGTTATCACTGTCTGTCTCTTGTGTTAATGAGTGTGTCTGTGCATGGGTGTATGTTTTCTTCTTCTCTTTCATTACAGCACACATATAGTCACATTCATTCTTCTTCACCTCTCATATGTACTGTACAGTATGTCACATATAATGGAGTGTTTTTGCATTCACAATGCCCTCTTCCCCTCTCCAGGTAACGACCTCTTCTTGGTTGCGGTGCATGAGCTGGGCCACGCCCTAGGTCTGGAACACTCCAACGACCCCACTGCTATCATGGCTCCTTTCTACCAATACATGGACACAGAGAACTTCAAACTACCTCACGATGACCTACAGGGCATCCAGAAAATCTATGGTAACCCTCTACTACCTACTGTACATTAGTCTCTCTCTTTAGTTGGTATATCAGAGATGATTTAGAAGCTGAACAAAGACAAACTTTTAACTTAGCTTTTTCTGTAGCTAATTCTTGTAGCTAGAAAGTAGTTAGATGGAGCCCTTTATTTCATCATGTATTATATTGTTCCAACATAACAGCTATATTACAAAATATTATAAATACTGAAGCCCTGAAGTAAATTGGTCACTATTACAAATGATGATGCAACATTCAGTTATGTCGAGTTGAATGCCAGTAAACACCATTTGTCAGCTGTTAAGGAGGACAGCCAGCAGGCGTTTTCAAAGCAACATGAGTCAACTAACAGAGCTCCAAAGAGGCCAAATCATTTGTGCCAAAATTAAAGATGCATTGGTCAAAAAACTGTAAACTTATTCAATATCTCAATGGGGAGTGTAGTTCAATCTTACCAACACAGATAAACTGTTTAGACAAAAGGGAACAGAATGGAAGGAGGATAAAATACTTTGTGCCTTTTTAGGTCCACCAGATAGAGCACCGCAGCCTACCAGGCCCCCACCCACGGTCCCTCCACCTCGCTTCCACCCTCCATCAGACCCCCGTAAGCATGACCGCCACGCCAGACCCCATCGCCCACCGCAGGGGGCCAAGCCCTCCAACCCCAACTCCAAACCCAACATCTGTGATGGCGGCTTCAACACCCTGGCCATCCTCCGTCAGGAGCTTTTTGTGTTCAAGGTAGAGTAGGTCATCAGCCTGAGTGAACATGGCTGCTGGTTTTAAAGCAGTTTGGGATGATGATGACGATGATGATGATGATGGTGATGATTCTACCTTATCCATTTCTATAGGACCAGTGGTTTTGGAGGGTACGGGACAACTCAGTAGTCCCTGGCTACCCCATGCAGATCAACTACTTCTGGAAAGGCTTGCCTCCCAAAATCGATGCTGTGTATGAAAATAGCGAAGGGAAGTTTGTCTTTTTTAAAGGTAATAAATCAAGAGTATAGTCTTTTTAAAAATTATTTCTTTCACTTTTTTAATTTATTA